>CM060425.1:51962915-52562915 GCA_030545235.1 Helianthus tuberosus
GGTCATATCACTGTTTATCATTCTCTCACCAAATGACTCTGAACTAAGTAGTGTCCTATGACATTACTTTTGTCAAAAATATTTTCTATGGTACAAATCCAATTAAACCCAGAAAATGAAATATATCATTTTTTTGTCAACTAATAGCTATAATAATATATTAATTAAATAATTGTGTTATTATTATTTAATATATTAACGTGACTAAGATTTAAAATATAATCTTAAGTATATTAAAAAAATAAAATATATTATTTTTGACATATTTTATTATAATATATATTTTTATTAATTAAACATTATTTTATAATGTTAATAGTAAAAGTAATCTACTATAGTAATTTATACAAAACAGTTGTTATATACTGTATTCAAACACAGTAATAATTTCACATTATATAAATACTATATATTATATACGAGTACACATTTGGATCTAAGTTTCCTTTTACATAAATTACTATAATTGAATTGAATAATGTGAACTGGGCTCCAAATATAAGTATTTCCTTTTTTTTTACAATACCTCTAATATAATAATAAATATTATATAATGTCGACTAAGCACTGGGCATAGATATATATGAATATATATTCAAGGAAAATAAAATTTTTGCAATTATGTATTAAGACAATGATACACTAACTCTATTGTCTTTTGGTGTATCTTTGCAATTCACTCATCTCAACACTTTGATTTTCTCATATCATAAATATTTGACAAATCATTTTTCATGCTTTTATTTCATTTGAAACCTGTCAATTCTAAGTCTTCATCAGTTACCAATCAAAGTAAGCTTTCTTTTGAAAAAGAATTTTATTAATTCTAAAAAATCCTTCACATTCATTTTAAATAGCTATTGATCATATATCTTTTGGCTTGAACCTAGTCACTTTCGAAATTATATAATTTCATCTCATTCATTTGTCATCGATTTCTTCAACTAATTCAGTTGAACCATTGAATCCTAATCATGGTACAACTCGTATTCACAAAATTTAATATTTTAATTCTGTGTCATTTACCTTAATATTGTTTTTAGTAATTAAAATATAACATAAAGTCTAAAAGAAATATCATAACCCAAATCTCGAGGACGAGATTTAAAACAAGGTGGGGAGAATGTAACATCCCTATTTTTATCATATAATAATTATAGGTTTATTTAAATTTATTACCTACTAGTAACTAGTTTTATTTTAATATAATTATTCAACCAAAATAAGTTTTAAACATTATTTTATATAGTTGGTTGAATTAATATTGGCCTATGTATGGGTGACCTTTCTAATAAAATAAAAGTCTATAAAAACTTATATTATTAGACAGGTATATTACGGGTAAGTCGACTGTTAGAATTATGAAGCAACTAGACGGGCCCAGAACCGTTTAATAATTAAATTATAACATACATTGTATTTTGAACCTACTCTATTTTTAATGAAACTTAGACCCAAATGTAGACAAAAATATTCTCGTTCGAATGACATAATTATTGTTTTCTAAAAACGTTATATTTTAAAAGTTATACGCGCCAAATAAGTGAAGCAGCTTAATTAAATATAATAATATAATAATAAAAGTTAATTAGTTACAATTTAATTAAATTGTGAGTTACGTAACTATATACTAATATATGAAAATAAAATAATAAATTTAATAATTAATTTAAGAATTTGTGTACATATTATAGAAAGAAATAAAATAATAATAAAAATAATCAAAACATATCAAAGTTGATATGGACGTAGATGTCCAATATTTAATAAAATAAATAAATTAAAAATCAACATTTGTATGAAAGTTGATAAGATCGACGTGAATTAATAAAATAATATTAAATGTATGACTAAGAATATGAGTTGATCATACATGGGCACGTGTATAATTGCTGTCAAAAGGAGGCCAAACTTCTTCTCCAAGAAACTTGTAAATACAATATAAATAGGCTACATCATTGTTGTTCATACTTTGCGTCTGATATTCTTATCATTCACATTTCTTTTCTATTCATATACATATGTTGGTGTTTTCCTTTTTCTTTAGTAACTATACTAAAGCCCTGTTTCGTTTTAAAAGTGTTTTAACTCTCGATCACCGCTACCCTTTCCGATTGATCTGAACCTCATAACATATGTCAGGGCTCTGCCCGACTAAGTTGTTGGGGTTCTGTCTCGGGACATCGGGAAAAGGTTGAATCAGGGGTATTATACTTAACACAAGTGCTTTATATATTTTCAAAATAGCTCAGAAGTTATACCCAAAATTCTACCGGAGACTTTCTAGTTGAACCCTAAAGTTACAAAGTGGGTCCATTCTCTTTTCTCATTATTTTATTCCCTTTTTCTTTATAATATAATTATATTCAAAAATGACCCAAACCATAACAATTCTCACCAAAACTATTATATTTTTATTATTATTATTTATATTTTGTCTAAAAAGAAACCCTAATTGTGACACCCAAGTAATCCTACACAAATTCCTAAAATTTTCATAATAATCAGAATCAGGATCAGGGCCCCTAAAACTCAGGGGGGGGGGGGGGGGGGGGCATTTCCCATTCGATATTATCATCACAGTTTTACGTGTAATTCGAATTTAATCGATCCGTCGACTCAGCTGAGCTACAAATACACGTGGCAACCATATGATAAAAAGTAACCCGTCGCGCCACACGACAGGCGCATATGTTCCTGTCGCGACACGCGGGGGAACCATTTTTCAAGTATAAATAGAGGGGTGCGGGACTTGAATCCCTGCGTTCATTCAACATTCAAATTCATTTCATACGTCCAGATATTCACAATTTACTACCAAACACACACTAGCTCGAATTCTGCTACGATACCGGGTATTAACTCGATCGCTGCTACGATTCAATGTCCGTTCGATTGGAACTATCCAATGGATGTTTAAGTGCTGCCATATTAGGGTTTATGCTTTGTCATTAGTCGTGATTCCAATGGATGTTTAAGTGATTTCACTTTGTCATTCGTTGTGAATCCGATGGATGTTTAAGTATCGCACTTTGTCATTCGTTGTGAGGGTTTAATCTCGTGAGTTATCGTAATTGTTGTATTAAGTTACCTACCTAGTTCCTGTGCACTAGGTTATAAGGTCAAATCAATAGGCTAAGCTCTGTCTGTATAAATCTGCAATATATCAAGGCTTATCTGTAGACTAAACTTTGCCCGTATGAATCTGCATGCTTATAATGTGAGTCATTCTCTTTTTATCAAATTACTTTACAAAAGTATGTTTATTTTCAAAGGTTATAATTACAGGGATTAAGTCTATGTAATCTGAAATTACTACCAGTATGTGGGGGGATGTGCACATAGCTACTAATTATTTATCACTTGTGGGTGAACGGACCCAGCAAGTGATATGTCCACAGTCACACGTCCGGTCAAGTGACAACTGGATCAGTTAATTTAAAAGATAGAGACATTGTAATCGCTCTTAATACTGTAATTTATAACAAACGTGTCGTTTTAGAAAATAGAATGATTCACTCAGTATTTCCCGCTGACAAAACCTTTTTAAAACGCGTTTCAGGTAATTACAGTAGATTGGAGTAAGAGATGGATACGGCACTGAAAGACTTCAAGAAGTGGCTTATTTTATTAATTAAATCAAATTAATAAATATTGTTTTATGTAATCAAATAAATTTTCTTATTAAAGCTACCATTGAAAAACATGGGTTTATCCCATCTATTTAATAAATAAAAATCCGGTGTTTTTTTTTTAAACTCTGATATTTTTCCTAACTCACGGTCCTGATGAAATTTCCGCTGCAACGTTTTCAAAATAATCACTGGTACCACTGGGCTGTTCGCGGCTCCAGATCCCGTCAAGGGTGGGTTTGGGGTCGTGACAGAAGGTGGTATCAGAGCACTGCTTTAAGCCTATAGGTGTTGTAATAAAATACCTAAATTTAAACAAAGAGTTAGGAACTTGATATTTTATGGTAGCTCTCAGGATAGTATTTAGACTTGAACTTAAGAAAAGATGCCTTAGTATCAGCTTCGAGATACACTAAGTACTTGTGTAAATAAGTATGATGGGTTTTGATATACCATAATAATGGTAATTAGAATATTGCAAGATATGATAAATAAGCAAGAATTAATAGTAATTATTGCTTATTGATATTACTTGGTCTAAAATAATATATGTTACGGGAATACAAATTTCCTTGATTCTGGATAAAAGCCCTAATAAAAGAGGCACTTTTAAAATCTTGAAAAGATACTATTTATGGGAAATAGAAAATTTTCTCTGGCAATACTGGGTATGGTGTAACAAACTCTCCAGTTTGTCAGGATATACTGGGATTACCTCTCCGGCGCGAATCGGATAAGACGGGATATATAATATGTCAAACAAGTGACAAGATTTCCCTAAATAAGTATCATGACCAGATATTTGACTGGTTTTTGGAAATATGAATCTGTTAAATACATTGACCTGATAGATGGTATGTTTATTTCAGCATGTGAAATATATGATTATATAGATATATATATCTATAAGGAATTCCAAAAGTCAATTGGAATAAAGCACAAACATCTGTGTCTAGATTTCTTTATTAGGAATCTCTTTTCCAATATCAAACATTATTTCGTTTGATCATCTACCTCATAACTCGTGCGACAATATAAACAGTAGAAACCCTTTAAATTGGGACACTATTAAAAGTATAAGAATTTCTAAATGCATTATCATAGACTATTAACGCTAGTAAGAAACATGTAAAGTGGTGCTAATATACAAGAAAACACATGAAAAAAAAAATTATTATAAGTCCACAGAAGATGAAGTATATCACATACGACTTCCAAGGCAAGACCTTTGGAAAATATAAATTAGGCACGATGACACCAATGCTAATTTCGTCAGTAGAAGAACTATTAATTAAAAAGAAGCACTTTGCCACGCAAGCGACATGAATCTCGCTAAGGTACGTTAGAACAAATTTTCACAAACCATCGGTGCACAGTCTAATCAGAGTCATAATTATTATCACTGAAAAAGGAGTCATATACCTTTGCAAATTCCTTATTCGACATTCTCTGGTAATGTCATTTAACAACGGTTATCACAAGAAATTTCAGATAAAAGTTCCTATATTTCTTTTGTTAAAATTCTGACCCTGCGAACCCTGCGAATAGACTTTTGCAATGCTACTTCCCCTAATGGTCATCATACCATGAGAATTTCTTTTCATCATAGCAAATATTAATCTGTTTCATTTCTTGGTAAATTTATACGTTACACATGCACTGTTTGTTGCACATATGATTCGTTTGATTTATGAAGACCATCGGAGGGCTTCACTCTGATTTGTTGTTTTATCCAAACTCAAATATCATTTCGCTATATTTGATTTTTGGCACTATAAACCGCATTATTGCAAAACGATGACTCTTTGATATCAAGTCAAGGAATTTCTTGAAAAACTCAATTGCCTTTGGTATACATGGTTTTTGTTATGACAATGTCCGGACTTTCTTATTAAAACTCGTTTTGTTTAAACCAAGTTCAACTGTTTGAACTTGCTCGCATTATGTATTCAACTCAAAGTCCCATATGATGGATTGAAACCATCATATTCAAAATAATCCCAACAAACACTTCAATTCTCTTAAACTATAATATGTTTGTTTGGTCTTCGACTTCATTAAATCGTTTCTTTAATCACGATCACCTTGTGGTGACGTTTTCACAAATCTGAAGCTTGCGCTTATTTATTATTGGTAATTAATATTTGTTTTATTATTAGTAATTATTATTTTTAAGTACTAAGATTATTATCAGGGGCAGATATTGAATAGCCTAGCCTTAGTTAGGCATGGGCTGATCACCTATGCTTAAACAAGGCAGCACTAACCAATATCCAACCATGATAATGACTAGTTAATGTATATAAATTAAGTCATCATACTTAATTAGCAAATTTTAATTATATATAAAAATATTTTTTTTTATATATACTTTTTACTGTAAGGAGAATACATATTTTCATAAAACAAATTAGAGAGACGAATAAAATTATATAAATAATTGTCTAAATATTCATGGCCAAGACATTTTATAAGTAATTGTTAATCTTATATTCCACAACTATTAAATACTTATAGAAGTATTATGTATCAAGATCGACAAAAGAATTATGCAGATCAGAGACGTAAACCCCGAGAGTTTTTATTAAAAACTTTCAGTTGATTACACGGTGAATTTGTTCGATCACCATAACTATTGAACTAATTCAATCATTACGACACCTTACAAGATCAGTATAAATTTATAGCTTGGGCTAATCACAATCATTCGGATCATTCAAAACCACATCTGTCTTTCAACTCATATGGTCATATCACTGTTTATCATTCTCTCACCAAATGACTCTGAACTAAGTAGTGTCCTATGACATTACTTTTGTCAAAAATATTTTCTATGGTACAAATCCAATTAAACCCAGAAAATGAAATATATCATTTTTTTGTCAACTAATAGCTATAATAATATATTAATTAAATAATTGTGTTATTATTATTTAATATATTAACGTGACTAAGATTTAAAATATAATCTTAAGTATATTAAAAAAATAAAATATATTATTTTTGACATATTTTATTATAATATATATTTTTATTAATTAAACATTATTTTATAATGTTAATAGTAAAAGTAATCTACTATAGTAATTTATACAAAACAGTTGTTATATACTGTATTCAAACACAGTAATAATTTCACATTATATAAATACTATATATTATATACGAGTACACATTTGGATCTAAGTTTCCTTTTACATAAATTACTATAATTGAATTGAATAATGTGAACTGGGCTCCAAATATAAGTATTTCCTTTTTTTTACAATACCTCTAATATAATAATAAATATTATATAATGTCGACTAAGCACTGGGCATAGATATATATGAATATATATTCAAGGAAAATAAAATTTTTGCAATTATGTATTAAGACAATGATACACTAACTCTATTGTCTTTTGGTGTATCTTTGCAATTCACTCATCTCAACACTTTGATTTTCTCATATCATAAATATTTGACAAATCATTTTTCATGCTTTTATTTCATTTGAAACCTGTCAATTCTAAGTCTTCATCAGTTACCAATCAAAGTAAGCTTTCTTTTGAAAAAGAATTTTATTAATTCTAAAAAATCCTTCACATTCATTTTAAATAGCTATTGATCATATATCTTTTGGCTTGAACCTAGTCACTTTCGAAATTATATAATTTCATCTCATTCATTTGTCATCGATTTCTTCAACTAATTCAGTTGAACCATTGAATCCTAATCATGGTACAACTCGTATTCACAAAATTTAATATTTTAATTCTGTGTCATTTACCTTAATATTGTTTTTAGTAATTAAAATATAACATAAAGTCTAAAAGAAATATCATAACCCAAATCTCGAGGACGAGATTTAAAACAAGGTGGGGAGAATGTAACATCCCTATTTTTATCATATAATAATTATAGGTTTATTTAAATTTATTACCTACTAGTAACTAGTTTTATTTTAATATAATTATTCAACCAAAATAAGTTTTAAACATTATTTTATATAGTTGGTTGAATTAATATTGGCCTATGTATGGGTGACCTTTCTAATAAAATAAAAGTCTATAAAAACTTATATTATTAGACAGGTATATTACGGGTAAGTCGACTGTTAGAATTATGAAGCAACTAGACGGGCCCAGGAACCGTTTAATAATTAAATTATAACATACATTGTATTTTGAACCTACTCTATTTTTAATGAAACTTAGACCCAAATGTAGACAAAAATATTCTCGTTCGAATGACATAATTATTGTTTTCTAAAAACGTTATATTTTAAAAGTTATACGCGCCAAATAAGTGAAGCAGCTTAATTAAATATAATAATATAATAATAAAAGTTAATTAGTTACAATTTAATTAAATTGTGAGTTACGTAACTATATACTAATATATGAAAATAAAATAATAAATTTAATAATTAATTTAAGAATTTGTGTACATATTATAGAAAGAAATAAAATAATAATAAAAATAATCAAAACATATCAAAGTTGATATGGACGTAGATGTCCAATATTTAATAAAATAAATAAATTAAAAATCAACATTTGTATGAAAGTTGATAAGATCGACGTGAATTAATAAAATAATATTAAATGTATGACTAAGAATATGAGTTGATCATACATGGGCACGTGTATAATTGCTGTCAAAAGGAGGCCAAACTTCTTCTCCAAGAAACTTGTAAATACAATATAAATAGGCTACATCATTGTTGTTCATACTTTGCGTCTGATATTCTTATCATTCACATTTCTTTTCTATTCATATACATATGTTGGTGTTTTCCTTTTTCTTTAGTAACTATACTAAAGCCCTGTTTCGTTTTAAAAGTGTTTTAACTCTCGATCACCGCTACCCTTTCCGATTGATCTGAACCTCATAACATATGTCAGGGCTCTGCCCGACTAAGTTGTTGGGGTTCTGTCTCGGGACATCGGGAAAAGGTTGAATCAGGGGTATTATACTTAACACAAGTGCTTTATATATTTTCAAAATAGCTCAGAAGTTATACCCAAAATTCTACCCGGAGACTTTCTAGTTGAACCCTAAAGTTACAAAGTGGGTCCATTCTCTTTTCTCATTATTTTATTCCCTTTTTCTTTATAATATAATTATATTCAAAAATGACCCAAACCATAACAATTCTCACCAAAACTATTATATTTTTATTATTATTATTTATATTTTGTCTAAAAAGAAACCCTAATTGTGACACCCAAGTAATCCTACACAAATTCCTAAAATTTTCATAATAATCAGAATCAGGATCAGGGCCCCTAAAACTCAGGGGGGGGGGGGGGCATTTCCCATTCGATATTATCATCACAGTTTTACGTGTAATTCGAATTTAATCGATCCGTCGACTCAGCTGAGCTACAAATACACGTGGCAACCATATGATAAAAAGTAACCCGTCGCGCCACACGACAGGCGCATATGTTCCTGTCGCGACACGCGGGGGAACCATTTTTCAAGTATAAATAGAGGGGTGCGGGACTTGAATCCCTGCGTTCATTCAACATTCAAATTCATTTCATACGTCCAGATATTCACAATTTACTACCAAACACACACTAGCTCGAATTCTGCTACGATACCGGGTATTAACTCGATCGCTGCTACGATTCAATGTCCGATCGATTGGAACTATCCAATGGATGTTTAAGTGCTGCCCATATTAGGGTTTATGCTTTGTCATTAGTCGTGATTCCAATGGATGTTTAAGTGATTTCACTTTGTCATTCGTTGTGAATCCGATGGATGTTTAAGTATCGCACTTTGTCATTCGTTGTGAGGGTTTAATCTCGTGAGTTATCGTAATTGTTGTATTAAGTTACCTACCTAGTTCCTGTGCACTAGGTTATAAGGTCAAATCAATAGGCTAAGCTCTGTCTGTATAAATCTGCAATATATCAAGGCTTATCTGTAGACTAAACTTTGCCCGTATGAATCTGCATGCTTATAATGTGAGTCATTCTCTTTTTATCAAATTACTTTACAAAAGTATGTTTATTTTCAAAGGTTATAATTACAGGGATTAAGTCTATGTAATCTGAAATTACTACCAGTATGTGGGGGGATGTGCACATAGCTACTAATTATTTATCACTTGTGGGTGAACGGACCCAGCAAGTGATATGTCCACAGTCACACGTCCGGTCAAGTGACAACTAGATCAGTTAATTTAAAAGATAGAGACATTGTAATCGCTCTTAATACTGTAATTTATAACAAACGTGTCGTTTTAGAAAATAGAATGATTCACTCAGTATTTCCCGCTGACAAAACCTTTTTAAAACGCGTTTCAGGTAATTACAGTAGATTGGAGTAAGAGATGGATACGGCACTGAAAGACTTCAAGAAGTGGCTTATTTTATTAATTAAATCAAATTAATAAATATTGTTTTATGTAATCAAATAAATTTTCTTATTAAAGCTACCATTGAAAAACATGGGTTTATCCCATCTATTTAATAAATAAAAATCCGGTGTTTTTTTTTTTTAAACTCTGATATTTTTCCTAACTCACGGTCCTGATGAAATTTCCGCTGCAACGTTTTCAAAATAATCACTGGTACCACTGGGCTGTTCGCGGCTCCAGATCCCGTCAAGGGTGGGTTTGGGGTCGTGACAGAAGGTGGTATCAGAGCCACTGCTTTAAGCCTATAGGTGTTGTAATAAAATACCTAAATTTAAACAAAGAGTTAGGAACTTGATATTTTATGGTAGCTCTCAGGATAGTATTTAGACTTGAACTTAAGAAAAGATGCCTTAGTATCAGCTTCGAGATACACTAAGTACTTGTGTAAATAAAGTATGATGGGTTTTGATATACCATAATAATGGTAATTAGAATATTGCAAGATATGATAAATAAGCAAGAATTAATAGTAATTATTGCTTATTGATATTACTTGGTCTAAAATAATATATGTTACGGGAATACAAATTTCCTTGATTCTGGATAAAAGCCCTAATAAAAGAGGCACTTTTAAAATCTTGAAAAGATACTATTTATGGGAAATAGAAAATTTTCTCTGGCAATACTGGGTATGGTGTAACAAACTCTCCAGTTTGTCAGGATATACTGGGATTACCTCTCCGGCGCGAATCGGATAAGACGGGATATATAATATGTCAAACAAGTGACAAGATTTCCCTAAATAAGTATCATGACCAGATATTTGACTGGTTTTTGGAAATATGAATCTGTTAAATACATTGACCTGATAGATGGTATGTTTATTTCAGCATGTGAAATATATGATTATATAGATATATATATCTATAAGGAATTCCAAAAGTCAATTTGGAATAAAGCACAAACATCTGTGTCTAGATTTCTTTATTAGGAATCTCTTTTCCAATATCAAACATTATTTCGTTTGATCATCTACCTCATAACTCGTGCGACAATATAAACAGTAGAAACCCTTTAAATTGGGACACTATTAAAAGTATAAGAATTTCTAAATGCATTATCATAGACTATTAACGCTAGTAAGAAACATGTAAAGTGGTGCTAATATACAAGAAAACACATGAAAAAAAAAATTATTATAAGTCCACAGAAGATGAAGTATATCACATACGACTTCCAAGGCAAGACCTTTGGAAAATATAAATTAGGCACGATGACACCAATGCTAATTTCGTCAGTAGAAGAACTATTAATTAAAAAGAAGCACTTTGCCACGCAAGCGACATGAATCTCGCTAAGGTACGTTAGAACAAATTTTCACAAACCATCGGTGCACAGTCTAATCAGAGTCATAATTATTATCACTGAAAAAGGAGTCATATACCTTTGCAAATTCCTTATTCGACATTCTCTGGTAATGTCATTTAACAACGGTTATCACAAGAAATTTCAGATAAAAGTTCCTATATTTCTTTTGTTAAAATTCTGACCCTGCGAACCCTGCGAATAGACTTTTGCAATGCTACTTCCCCTAATGGTCATCATACCATGAGAATTTCTTTTCATCATAGCAAATATTAATCTGTTTCATTTCTTGGTAAATTTATACGTTACACATGCACTGTTTGTTGCACATATGATTCGTTTGATTTATGAAGACCATCGGAGGGCTTCACTCTGATTTGTTGTTTTATCCAAACTCAAATATCATTTCGCTATATTTGATTTTTGGCACTATAAACCGCATTATTGCAAAACGATGACTCTTTGATATCAAGTCAAGGAATTTCTTGAAAAACTCAATTGCCTTTGGTATACATGGTTTTTGTTATGACAATGTCCGGACTTTCTTATTAAAACTCGTTTTGTTTAAACCAAGTTCAACTGTTTGAACTTGCTCGCATTATGTATTCAACTCAAAGTCCCATATGATGGATTGAAACCATCATATTCAAAATAATCCCAACAAACACTTCAATTCTCTTAAACTATAATATGTTTGTTTGGTCTTCGACTTCATTAAATCGTTTCTTTAATCACGATCACCTTGTGGTGACGTTTTCACAAATCTGAAGCTTGCGCTTATTTATTATTGGTAATTAATATTTGTTTTATTATTAGTAATTATTATTTTTAAGTACTAAGATTATTATCAGGGGCAGATATTGAATAGCCTAGCCTTAGTTAGGCATGGGCTGATCACCTATGCTTAAACAAGGCAGCACTAACCAATATCCAACCATGATAATGACTAGTTAATGTATATAAATTAAGTCATCATACTTAATTAGCAAATTTTAATTATATATAAAAATATTTTTTTTATATATACTTTTTACTGTAAGGAGAATACATATTTTCATAAAACAAATTAGAGAGACGAATAAAATTATATAAATAATTGTCTAAATATTCATGGCCAAGACATTTTATAAGTAATTGTTAATCTTATATTCCACAACTATTAAATACTTATAGAAGTATTATGTATCAAGATCGACAAAAGAATTATGCAGATCAGAGACGTAAACCCCGAGAGTTTTTATTAAAAACTTTCAGTTGATTACACGGTGAATTTGTTCGATCACCATAACTATTGAACTAATTCAATCATTACGACACCTTACAAGATCAGTATAAATTTATAGCTTGGGCTAATCACAATCATTCGGATCATTCAAAACCACATCTGTCTTTCAACTCATATGGTCATATCACTGTTTATCATTCTCTCACCAAATGACTCTGAACTAAGTAGTGTCCTATGACATTACTTTTGTCAAAAATATTTTCTATGGTACAAATCCAATTAAACCCAGAAAATGAAATATATCATTTTTTTGTCAACTAATAGCTATAATAATATATTAATTAAATAATTGTGTTATTATTATTTAATATATTAACGTGACTAAGATTTAAAATATAATCTTAAGTATATTAAAAAAATAAAATATATTATTTTTGACATATTTTATTATAATATATATTTTTATTAATTAAACATTATTTTATAATGTTAATAGTAAAAGTAATCTACTATAGTAATTTATACAAAACAGTTGTTATATACTGTATTCAAACACAGTAATAATTTCACATTATATAAATACTATATATTATATACGAGTACACATTTGGATCTAAGTTTCCTTTTACATAAATTACTATAATTGAATTGAATAATGTGAACTGGGCTCCAAATATAAGTATTTCCTTTTTTTTACAATACCTCTAATATAATAATAAATATTATATAATGTCGACTAAGCACTGGGCATAGATATATATGAATATATATTCAAGGAAAATAAAATTTTTGCAATTATGTATTAAGACAATGATACACTAACTCTATTGTCTTTTGGTGTATCTTTGCAATTCACTCATCTCAACACTTTGATTTTCTCATATCATAAATATTTGACAAATCATTTTTCATGCTTTTATTTCATTTGAAACCTGTCAATTCTAAGTCTTCATCAGTTACCAATCAAAGTAAGCTTTCTTTTGAAAAAGAATTTTATTAATTCTAAAAAATCCTTCACATTCATTTTAAATAGCTATTGATCATATATCTTTTGGCTTGAACCTAGTCACTTTGGAAATTATATAATTTCATCTCATTCATTTGTCATCGATTTCTTCAACTAATTCAGTTGAACCATTGAATCCTAATCATGGTACAACTCGTATTCACAAAATTTAATATTTTAATTCTGTGTCATTTACCTTAATATTGTTTTTAGTAATTAAAATATAACATAAAGTCTAAAAGAAATATCATAACCCAAATCTCGAGGACGAGATTTAAAACAAGGTGGGGAGAATGTAACATCCCTATTTTTATCATATAATAATTATAGGTTTATTTAAATTTATTACCTACTAGTAACTAGTTTTATTTTAATATAATTATTCAACCAAAATAAGTTTTAAACATTATTTTATATAGTTGGTTGAATTAATATTGGCCTATGTATGGGTGACCTTTCTAATAAAATAAAAGTCTATAAAAACTTATATTATTAGACAGGTATATTACGGGTAAGTCGACTGTTAGAATTATGAAGCAACTAGACGGGCCCAGGAACCGTTTAATAATTAAATTATAACATACATTGTATTTTGAACCTACTCTATTTTTAATGAAACTTAGACCCAAATGTAGACAAAAATATTCTCGTTCGAATGACATAATTATTGTTTTCTAAAAACGTTATATTTTAAAAGTTATACGCGCCAAATAAGTGAAGCAGCTTAATTAAATATAATAATATAATAATAAAAGTTAATTAGTTACAATTTAATTAAATTGTGAGTTACGTAACTATATACTAATATATGAAAATAAAATAATAAATTTAATAATTAATTTAAGAATTTGTGTACATATTATAGAAAGAAATAAAATAATAATAAAAATAATCAAAACATATCAAAGTTGATATGGACGTAGATGTCCAATATTTAATAAAATAAATAAATTAAAAATCAACATTTGTATGAAAGTTGATAAGATCGACGTGAATTAATAAAATAATATTAAATGTATGACTAAGAATATGAGTTGATCATACATGGGCACGTGTATAATTGCTGTCAAAAGGAGGCCAAACTTCTTCTCCAAGAAACTTGTAAATACAATATAAATAGGCTACATCATTGTTGTTCATACTTTGCGTCTGATATTCTTATCATTCACATTTCTTTTCTATTCATATACATATGTTGGTGTTTTCCTTTTTCTTTAGTAACTATACTAAAGCCCTGTTTCGTTTTAAAAGTGTTTTAACTCTCGATCACCGCTACCATTTCCGATTGATCTGAACCTCATAACATATGTCAGGGCTCTGCCCGACTAAGTTGTTGGGGTTCTGTCTCGGGACATCGGGAAAAGGTTGAATCAGGGGTATTATACTTAACACAAGTGCTTTATATATTTTCAAAATAGCTCAGAAGTTATACCCAAAATTCTACCCGGAGACTTTCTAGTTGAACCCTAAAGTTACAAAGTGGGTCCATTCTCTTTTCTCATTATTTTATTCCCTTTTTCTTTATAATATAATTATATTCAAAAATGACCCAAACCATAACAATTCTCACCAAAACTATTATATTTTTATTATTATTATTATTATTATTATTTATATTTTGTCTAAAAACAAACCCTAATTGAGACACCCAAGTAATCCTACACAAATTCCTAAAATTTTCATAACAATCAGGATCAGGGCCCCTAAAACTCAGGGGGGGGGGGGGGGGGGGGCATTTCCCATTCGATATTATCATCACAGTTTTACGTGTAATTCGAATTTAATCGATCCGTCGACTCAGCTGAGCTACAAATACACGTGGCAACCATATGATAAAAAGTAACCCGTCGCGCCACGCGACAGGTGCATATGTTCCTGTCGCGACACGCGGGGGAACCATTTTTCAAGTATAAATAGAGGGGTGCGGGACTTGAATCCCTGCGTTCATTCGACATTCAAATTCATTTCGTACGTCCAGATATTCACAATTTACTACCAAACACACACTAGCTCGAATTCTGCTACGATACCGGGTATTAACTCGATCGCTGCTACGATTGAATGTCCGATCGATTGGAACTATCCAATGGATGTTTAAGTGCTGCCCATATTAGGGTTTATGCTTTTTCATTAGTCGTGATTCCAATGGATGTTTAAGTGATTTCACTTTGTCATTCGTTGTGAATCCGATGGATGTTTAAGTATCGTACTTTGTCATTCGTTGTGAGGGTTTAATCTCGTGAGTTATCGTAATTGCTGTATTAAGTTACCTACCTAGTTCGTGTGCACTAGGTTATAAGGTCAAATCAATAGGCTAAGCTCTGTCTGTATAAATCTGCAATATATCAAGGCTTATCTGTAGACTAAACTTTGCCCGTATGAATCTGCATGCTTATAATGTGAGTCATTCTCTTTTTATCAAATTACTTTACAAAAGTATGTTTATTTTCAAAGGTAGGGATTAAGTCTATGTAATCTGAAATTACTGCCAGTATGTGGGGGGATGTGCACATAGCTACTAATTATTTATCACTTGTGGGTGAACGGACGCAGCAAGTGATATGTCCACAGTCACACGTCCGGTCAAGTGACAACTGGATCAGTTAATTTAAAAGATAAAGATATTGTAATCGCTCTTAATACTGTAAATTATAACAAACGTGTCGTTTTAGAAAATAGAATGATTCACTCAGTATTTCCCGCTGACAAAACCTTTTTAAAACGCATTTCAGGTAATTACAGTAGATTGGAGTAAGAGATGGATACGGCACTGAAAGACTTCAAGAAGTGGCTTATTTTATTAATTAAATCAAATTAATAAATATTGTTTTATGTAATCAAATAAATTTTCTTATTAAAGCTACCATTGTAAAACATGGGTTTATCCCATCTATTTAATAAATAAAAATCCGGTGTTTTTTTTAAACTCTGATATTTTTCCTAACTCACGGTCCTGATGAAATTTCCGCTGCAACGTTTTCAAAATAATCACCGGTACCACTGGGCTGTTCGCGGCTCCCGATCCCGTCAAGGGTGGGTTTGGGGTCGTGACATGTGCGCAGGAGGAAACCAGTAAATTGGAAAGTTGTCAAGACAGAGAATCCAGTAGATAAAGGAAAAGGAATAGAAATTGAAGAAAGCTCCAAGAAAGAGATTGGAGAAAGCTCCAAGCAAACCAAGGAAATGACATTGCAGGAAGAGCTAGATTTCATACTAGCAAGCTGTGATAACTTTAAACCTATCAACGAAAACCTTTTCACTTATCCTGCTGAAACCCAGCTTCCAATTAACTTGGAACCAGCCATTCCAGATCCCCTTGTCAATACCCGACCTCTAGGAGAAATGGAAGAATGGTGGACCAATGACTGGCAGTTCCAAAACCTTCTCAATAACCCCTATACCTTTTTCCCTCAGTTCGACCCAAAACCTGCACCAAATCCACCCATGAGTAATGAGAATATGGCTGAACTCCGCCATTTTGGCGAGGAGCTGATGGATGCAGGGAATAGAATCCGGGAGGTAGGAGAACAGATCTCCTGAAAATACGACGAGAGGGAACGTCGTTTCTAAAATAACAGCTGACGGAAGTGGAGGAACTATGGTTATGTGATAGTAGGAATATGTGTTTAATAATAATAAAATATAATCCTGTGAAATAACCTAAGAATAAAGCTTTTGTAAGATAACAAGTGAGTACGGATGCATATTATAAAATTATAATAAAATATCGAGTGTTGGAAAATCAACAAATTTTGGCTATATTTGTTTACATGATTATGTGCAATTATTTGTTATAAATAATTATTAATTAATTGATACTAATTACTTATATAAATTAATTACCAGATGACACACACTGGTAATGAACCCGATAATGAAGTTAATCAATCTGAGCATAACAATGAAGATCAAATTCTGAATAGGCAAGATATCGAGAATATCGTTGCTCAGGGAATAGCCAATGCTATTCCAGCAATACTTGTTGCTGCCCGAAATCCAGTTGAACCTCAACAAATTCTTCCTAGAAAACGCACACATGGCGATAATTTCTGTAATAATGTAAACGGAGGAGGCAACCATACTAATAACGACAACAATGGAATACAAGCTCCACTCCTTAAGAAAATGAAAGCTGCAACACCTGGTTGCACCTACAAGGAATTTCTTGCCTGTAAACCGGCTGAGTTTGCAGGTAATGAAGGGGCAACTGCAGCACTGCGTTGGTTAGAGAAAACTGAAGTTGTAATTTCAATAAGTAAATGTGTCGAGGACGACCAGGTCATGTACACATCGCATCTTTTTAAAGAAGGGGCGCTAGAATGGTGGAATACGGTACTTCAAGCCAAAGGAAGAAATGTGGCCTATGCCATGAGTTGGGAAGAATTTAAACAGCTGATGGAAAGAAAATTCTGTCCCGAGTATGAAAAGGAATAAATGGCAAATAAATTTCTGAACCACCGGATGGTGGATGTAGACTGTCGATGGTATACTTCGACATTCTTCGAATATGCAAGAATGGTACCAACCCTGGCTTCGCCATAGCCGGTGCTTATTTCCCGCTATATTTGGGGATTAATTGGTGAAATCCGTCATATCGTTAAGGCTGCGAGACCTCGCACTATTGACGATGCTGTGGAATTAGCTAACACCCTAACCGATGGGCTGGTATGCACAAGAGAAGAAACTCGGAAGAAGGAAGTGGCCCAAAAGATTACCCAAGGATTCCGTATGGGTAATCGTAGTAATTTCATAAGAAAAGGAACCGGGCAATCTTCCACTGTTCCATTTTGTAATGCTTGTAAAAGAAAGCATTTTGGAAGATGCAAAGGGTATTGCAATTTCTGCAAAATTCCAGGGCATCAAGAAGAAGATTGCAGGAAGAAGAAAGCAACAGTCTGCTACAATTGCGGAGAGGCTGGACATTTTAGGCCAGACTGCCCGAAATTGGTTAAACCAGCTGACAACAAAGCCAAACCTGCAGAAGGAGCTACCAAGAAGAACGTCAGAGCTTTCCAGTTGACTACTCAGGAAGCAGAACTAATTCCTGACGTAATAGCTGGTACGTTCCTAGTTCACAACGTGTATGCCAAAGTATTATTTGACTCTGGTGCCAACCAAAGTTTTATAAATACTTTATTCTACCAAGTTCTTAACTTACCCTTAACCAACCTTAGGCGGATTTTTACAGTCGAAACGGCAGATGGAAATTCTGTTAAAATTGATAAGGTTTTGCAAAATGTAAAGATAACTCTTAAGTCATAAATTTTCTGCAAACCTATTGCCTATGAATTTAGCTGGATTCGACATTGTATTAGGAATGGATTGGTTGGTAGCCAATCATGCTCGAATTCTTTGTGATAAGAATTCCGTAGAAATACATACACCCACAGGAGAATTAGTGGTGATTGCCGGAGATCAGCCACGAAAGCCGCTGAAATTCATTTCAGTAATGAAGTTGGCTAGTTATTCAAGAAAACAAGAATTGGTGTATATGATTTCAGTAATCATTAACACTAAAGATAAAGAACTTAAAGAAATTCCTGTAGTATCAGAATACCCGGATGTCTTTCCGGAAGAACTACCGGGATTACCACCTGATAGGGAAGTAGAGTTTAGAATTCATCTAATTCCTGGAACTACACCGATAGCCAAGGCACCTTATCGGTTAGCACCCACTGAAATGTTAGAATTGAAAAAGCAATTAGATGAATTATTAAGTAAAGGATTCATACAACCTAGTTCATCCCCGTGGGGAGCTCCAGTGTTGTTTGTAAAGAAGAAAGATGGGTCAATGAGAATGTGTATTGATTATAGGGAATTAAATAAGGTTACAATTAAGAATCGATATCCATTACCTAGGATTGATGATCTATTCGATCAACTTCAAGGAGCTAGATACTTTTCTAAGATAGATTTACGCTCTGGATATCATCAATTGAAGGTACAAGAAGAAGATATACCTAAAACTGCTTTCAGAACTAGGTATGGTCATTACGAGTTTACAGTCATGCCCTTTGGGTTAACAAATGCCCATGCAGCATTTATGGACATGATGAATAGAATTTGTAAACCGTACTTGGATAAATTTGTAATTGTCTTTATCAACGACATACTTATTTATTCCAAAAGCCAGGAGGAGCATTGTGAGCACCTGCATACACTCTTAACTTTGTTAAGAAAAAAGAAGCTTTACGCCAAATTCTCGAAGTGTGAATTTTGGCTACAAGAAGTACAATTTTTAGGTCACATGGTGAATCACGAAGGCATTCACGTAGATCCTGCTAAAATAGAAGCAATCACCAAATGGAAGGTCCTGCAATCAGCTATGGAAATTAGAAGTTTTCTAGGGTTAGCTGGATACTATAGACGATTTATTAAGGATTTTTCCAAAATAGTTGTACCATTAACTAAGTTAACATGTAAAGCGGCTAAGTTTGAATGGGGACCTAGGCAAGAAGAAGCTTTTAGAATTTTGAAACAAAAGTTAACAAATGCCCCCAATTCTAGCCTTACCAGAAGGAACAGAGGATTTTGAAGTATACTGTGATGCTTCTAAGCAAGGATTAGGATGCGTATTAATGCAACGCAAGAAGGTAATTGCGTATGCTTCAAGACAATTGAAAAAGCAGGAAGAAAACTATACGACTCATGACTTAGAATTAGGAGCCATAATTTTTGCCCTTAAGATTTGGAGACACTATTTGTATGGAAGTAAGTTTACTGTCTATACTGACCATAAGAGTTTAAGATACATATTTGGGCAAAAAGAATTAAACATGAGGCAAAGAAGATGGATGGAAATCCTAAGTGACTACGACTGTGATATTCAATATCACGAAGGAAAGGCTAACGTAGTTGCAGATGCCTTAAGTCGTAAGTATCATGAAAAGCAAAGACGAGTTCGCGCTCTCAGATTAAATCTACAGTTAGATTTAATGGAGCAACTAAAAAGCATTCAAGGAACAGCAATCAAGGATGATGCTGAAGGGATGAAAGGAAGAATAAAGGAATTAGAGCAAGGAAGTGATGGAATTTGGAGATTCCATAAGAAAAGAATTTGGGTACCTAAGCAGGGAGAATTAAGGAATAAGATTTTAGAATAAGCCCATAAATCTAGGTATACCATGCATCCTGGTAACAACAAGATGTACCAAGATTTAAGGAATAATTTCTGGTGGATAGGGATGAAAAAGGACATAGCTAGATATATTTCTAAATGTCTTACTTATTCACAAGTTAAGGCAGAACACCAGAAACCTTCAGGTCTACTACAACAATTAGAAATGCCTGTATGGAAATGGGAACTTATAACAATGGATTTCGTTACTAAGTTACCCAAAACCAGAAAAGGTAATGACGCGATTTGGGTAATTGTGGATTGATTAACCAAATCAACTCATTTTCTACCCATGAAGGAAACCTTTAGCATGGAAAGATTAGCCAAGTTATATGTAGATGAATTAGTATCCTTACATGGAGTTCCACTCTCCATTGTATCGGATAGAGATAGTCGTTTCACTTCCCATTTCTGGACAAGTTTCCAAGAAGCAATGGGAACCCGACTAAATCTAAGCACTGCATATCATCCTCAAACAGACGGGCAAAGTGAAAGGACAATCCAAACCCTGGAAGACATGCTTAGGGCATGTGTAATAGATTTTGGTGAAAATTGGGATGATCACCTACCTTTAATTGAATTCTCCTATAACAATAGTTATCATTCAAGCATCGAAGCTGCCCCATTCGAAGCACTGTATGGACGAAAGTGTAGAACTCCAGTCTCTTGGGCAGAGATAGGAGAGAGTCAATTATCAGGTCCTGAAATAGTACAAGAAACCACTGACAAGATCACTCAAATCAAGGAAAGATTAAAAACGGCTCGAGATCGCCAGAAGAGCTATGCTGATAATCGACGTAAACCACTAGAGTTCCAAGTTGGAGATCAGGTACTCTTGAAAGTTTCTCCTTGGAAAGGAGTAGTTCGATTTGGGAAGAAGGGAAAGTTAAGTCCAAGATACGTAGGACCATTTCCAATAATCCAGCGAATAGGACCAGTTGCTTATCGCTTACAATTACCAGAAGAGCTAGCCGGAGTACATGATGTATTTCATGTATCCAATCTTAAGAAATGTCTATATGATGAATCTCTGGTAGTACCTCTTCAAGATGTAGAGGTAAATGAAAAGTTAAAATTTGTTGAGAAGCCATTGCAGATAGAAGACAGAAAGGTCAAGTTTCTCAAGCACAAACGACTAGTGCTGGTCAAAGTCAAGTGGGATTCAAGGAGAGGGCCTGAATACACTTGGGAGCTGGAATCGGAGATGAAGCGAAAGTATCCTCACTTATTTCAGTGAATCTCGAGGACGAGATTTTAAAATAAGGTGGGGAGGATGTAAGGACATCCAAAAATGTCCCAAAACAACCCATAAGTGAAAACCCAAACCCCTGAAACCCTAGTGTGCATGAAAAACCAAGAAATCAAGAATAA
This sequence comes from Helianthus tuberosus, assembly GCA_030545235.1. Taxonomy (NCBI): domain Eukaryota; kingdom Viridiplantae; phylum Streptophyta; class Magnoliopsida; order Asterales; family Asteraceae; genus Helianthus; species Helianthus tuberosus. The sequence goes on from CM060425.1 coordinate 51,984,989, forward strand.
TGGTCTTCAGGCGGGCCGCGTAAAGGTAAGCATATGTTTACACGGGCCGCGTCAACATCAAGTTTGACCGGATAAGCCTCCAGATCCACGTGTCGACCACGTGGCACACCTACGCATGACACGGATGCCCTAATCTACGAAATAGACCTCCACGCGGGCCGCTTAAAGATCGGCCGGAGGTTCACGCGGACCGCGAGAGCCCCAAATTTCTGCTATAAATAGAAGGGGTTACGAGCAGTTCATCTGTGTTGAAATCAACTTTCAAAAACGAAAGTATACTGTCCAAAAATCAAAATTTCAATCAAAATAGCGAGGTGCTGCTACGATACAGGGTATTAACTCGATCGCTGCTACGATTCAATGTCCGATCGATTGAAACTATCCAATGGATGTTTAAGTGCTGCCCACATTAGGGCCATACTTTGTCATTAGTTGTGAATTCGACGGATGTTTAAGTATAGCACTTTGTCATTCGTTGTGAGGGTTTTAATCTCGTGAGTTATCGTAAATGCTGTATTAGTTACTGACCTAGTTCGTGTGCATTGTTATTTAAATTAGGTTACAAGGCTAATCAGTAGGCTAAGCTCTGTCTGTATAAATCTGCAATGTGAGTTATTCTCTTTTATCAAAAGTATTTTACAATACTCCATTTTCAAAAAGTTATAATTACAGGGAGTAAGTCGTGGTTATCTTGAATCACTGGCTAGTGGGGTGTTGTGCACATTACTAATTTCTCACGGGTTAGGCTAATAAATCCTAACAGTGATAAACGTCACTACTTGGGGAAAGACCCAATAGTGGTATAACCATCGTCACCAGGTGACAAAGCACCATATAAAAATAAGATAGAAGCCATTGTAATCGCTCTTATGCTGTAATTTATAACCATGTGTCGTTTTATCAAATTTGAATAACTCGCCAACATTTCCCCGCTGATAAAATATTTTTAAAACATGTTTCAGGCGACCTGCTGTAAATCAAGGAAACGTGCTACGGAGCACTAACAAGCTTGAAGAGGTGGCTCAGTTAAAAGAAATAAACATGTTTTATAAATCAGGGAATTTACTTGTGAAATTCCTGTATTATAAATTACGGGGTTTATCTCGAATTATGAAATAAAATAATCGTGTATTTCAAGTTTTAAAAGATCCTGTGAAAATCTTCCGCTGTCGCATCATTTAATAAATACCACGGGTTCCTGTCCCGCGGCTCCTGACCGGGTCAAACCGGGTGAAAATCTTCCGCTGTCGCATCGACAAATGATGTTTTCGCAATCGAAGTCAATGACCTGTTTGCCCGTGAATTTTGCAAGTGGTTTAACCTCAGGCCACTTGGTGAAGTAATCTATGGCCACCAATAGGAACTTCACTCCGCCTTCGGCTGGTGGGAATGGGCCGACAATGTCCATTCCTTACTTTAAAATGGCCATGCTGAAGATATCGGGACAAGGTCCTGTTTGGGGCTCCTTGGGACCGGTGCATGAATTTGACAAGAATCACATTTTCTCAGTTGTTCAACGGTGTCTCAGTGCATGGAAGGCCAAAAAGTACCCAAGATTCATTAGCTTAGCAACCACCGTTCTTGCTCCAAAATGAGCTCCGCATATCCCTTCATGAACCTCTTTGACCAAATACTGGCTTTGTTCGGGACCGACACATCTCAGCAAGGCTGTAAGGTAACCCCTTTTGTAGAGGGTTTCACCTTTCAACACATACTGCCTATATTTGATTTTAACCCTTTCAGCCTCTGTTTGATCAGCAGGTAATGCACCGTTTTTAAGGAACTTTTTTATTGGAGTCATCCAATTGGGGCCTTCTTCAGTGATTACATCTTGAACTTCTAATTCTTCAATCGAAGGAGTTTTCAACACCTCTACTAATACCTTTTTGGTAAGGTGGGCAAAGGTGAGAGAGGCAAGTTTACTCAAAGCATCAGCTTTCTTGTTTTGGGACCTGGGAATTTGCTTGATGGTACATGTTTGGAATGTGTTCATCAGCTCTTTAGATTTTTCTTTGCACCTCTTCATATTGGGCTCCTTTGCAACATAATTGTCGTTCACTTGACTTGACACCAGCAACGAGTCTATGAAGACCTGAAGCTTTTGGACCTTCATTTCCTTGGCTAGCCTCAAGCCGGCTATCAATGCTTCGTATTCAGCTTCATTGTTGGTGGTCTGAAATTCAAATCGAAGAGCATATGTAAATTCTAACCCTTCAGGGTTGATCAGAATGATCCCAGCTCCTGACCCTTCAACGCTTGAAGCCCCGTGGGTAAAAAGCTTCCAGGCTTCAAGGTCAGGGGGTTCAGTGATAGCTGTGTTAACCTCCGTGATGGTTTGCCTTGGGATTTCTACAATGAAATCGACCAAGACTTGGGCTTTGATGGCTTTTCTAGGGACATAGGTGATTTTGTGTTCACCTAGTTCCACGGCCCATTTGACTAATCGCCCTGAATTTTCTGTTTTTTCAAGCACACTCTTAATGGGTTGGTCGGTGACCACTTGTATAGGGTGTGCTTGGAAATACCTTCGAAGCCTTCTAGCCGTTTGGACTAGGGCTAGAGCAAGTTTTTCCAAAGGAGGATACTTGATCTCTGCCAATTTTAAAGTTTTGCTGAAGAAATAGACGGGTACCTGAGCTTTGTCTCGTTCGATGGTTAAAACCGCACTTATTGCTTCTTCAGCAATCGAAAGGTATACAGAGATCGGTTCTCCTATTTCCGGGGCTGCAATGTCAGGAAGTGAAGCTAGGTGTTGCTTCATCTGGTTGAAGGCTTCCTCAGCTTCTTCAGTCCACTTGAAATCTTTTTTGTCAGAGCATCCTTTAAGCGTTTTAAAGAAAGGCAAAGATTTTTCAGCCAACTTTGAGGTAAAACGCTTCAGGGCAGCAAGCTTTCCGTTCAGGCTTTCCACCTCCTTTTTGCTTCGTGGTGGTTTGGTTTCAAGGATAGCTTTTGTTTTGGTCAAAAATTACCGAAGTAATTAAGTGATCAAATTAGTTTAGTGAGGTAGTGTGCTAGAAATAAGTGTTGAAAATATGCTTGTTAAGTTATTTAGAAAATCAGTATTCAGGATACGGCTCAGGATATAGAGCAGTATCTAAGATCAAACAATGAGCAAAAGTAAAGTAAACGACACGAGATGTACGAGGAAAGCCCTTGATCAATCTAGATCGCCGGCATAAAACCTCGGGAGCTGACAATCGCAGCTGCCTAGTTCTTCTATTGCTTCACAAATCAGAATACAGTGCAGGATGTGGTGCGGATCGACTAAGTGTTACAACTGAATTTGAATACAAGTGTGGTGTTTGCAATGAGCTAGAGAGTGAAAGTGTACGAGAGTGTTAATGAAAAATTGTGTGTTCTAAGCTGATCCGCCCCCATCTATTTATAGCAAAGATAAAATAACAAACTACCCTAAACTTGCGGGATACACCGAATATTCCTTCTTCGAACGTTGTAGACCTGGTCTTTCGGGCTCAACGTCTCTCCCTCAACAAATTCGTCCGAGTCTTGAGGAGAAGAAGTCCTCTTGACCGTTAGCTAGTCTCAACCTTTAACCTGCACGTGGTTAATTCAATAAGCCTCAGGATATCGCCCAAGATGTTAGCAATATCCTCTTCCAGCATCCTGATCACAAATAAACAAACAAAGGCAGGATATTGGTCAGGATACATATGTTAAGAAAATGACCCCTAACAATTGTCCCCAAATATATCGGTTGGGATACCAATTCAACGGATATATTTCAAAAGTTTCACCTCATGACTTAAGGTAATTAATACGACTAGACCCTTGAAATGACAGCGGTACAACTTCCAAGGCATTATTTACTCTTTACCCCCTACATTCATCCTATATTAACCGAGGGGCTCCTTCTCACGGTTATCCTTATCTGCAAGCGAACATCAGGTATCTTCTTTTCCATTCTCCTTTCTTGAATCTCTCTTAATTTGCTCAATATTCTTCATGGCACCACGAACGAAATCCCGATCAGTCCGACCAGCCTCAACCCTCATAAGTCAAAACTTCATCACTGATCCAGCAAAGGAGATTTGCTGCTTCAACAATGCTGACATCGCTGCTCTTAAAGATTCCGGTGCCTTTCCCACCGGAACGGTCTTTCGCCCCTTCGACCAGGAAGCCCGATCGGACGCGTTATCCGACGAGTGGGTTTGTTTTTTCGCTTATCCTTTTTCTCTCGGACTCCGGTACCCATTTCCACCCTTCATTTCTAGCTTTTTCGACCTCACCGGCCTTAGCTATGCCCAAGTTATGCCAATGGTCTGGCGAATCTTGATAGTGTTGGATCAAATCAAATCTCGCCATTTTCCTAACCTACTTGTTGAGGACCTTCCTATAGCATACCGGCTGAGATCCCACGGCAATCACCGTTTTCTTCTGTTTTCCATCAAGAACCCTCTGGTTCTTAAAGCCACCAAGAACGAGGATCGATGGCGACGAAAATTCTTTTTCGTAAAAAGAGACTCTATTGATAAGGGTTTCGATCTACCGGTTAAATGGTTAACCAAGGGTAGGATTTAGGGTTTTAGGAATATTCCCAATTATATCTTCAAACTGTATCCCGGACTTATATTCTGATGTTTTTATGCAGCGAATTTCAGAGATTTAGTGCCTCCCAGTGCAGAATCCGAATCCAAGATCAAGGAAATCTACCGTCTTCCTGCCAGTGAAAGAACTTTTTCCCTGTCTCTTACAGATTCACACCAAAAATCAAGCTCAGAAATGTCTGGTAAGCACATTCTCATATATTAATTATTTTTCAAAAATATGACGAGTTTAAGAATATCTTCCCTTATGTAGTACCAGTCGTCAACCTTGAAGGTTTCGAACTTGACGAGTTGGATTGCTACTCCAGCCTCGAACCCACCAAACAAGAATCCAAGCCAAAGTCGTCTGCTACACCAAAGCCTACCTCCTCGAAAACTGTTTCTGCTCCCAAAGGCCCTCCGGCATCCAGGACCCGGGCATCCAGCTCTCGGAAGAGAAAGGAGATTGACTCCCCAGCTGTTTCTGAAACATTCTCCCTTGAGAATCATGGGTTCAATGAAGCCACCTCATTCCTCAAACAGGTAGAATTTTCTTTTCGATATCCTGTACAAGTATGTTAGTCTTTATCCTGCTTATTTTTCACATTAATACCTGTGTCTTTATCGATAGGGTCTGGATCGTCTTATGCATTTGTATGAAGACGCTTGCGGGCTTAACAAGATGTTAAAGATCCAGCTGGAGAAAGCTCAAGCCACCATAGCCGACCAAGGAACCATTGCGGCTGTCAAATCCCAGCATTATGAAGACAAATACAAGGCAATGACTCAGGAACATCAAGCTGCCCTCCACAAAGCTAATGAGGATGCTCAAGCCAAGCTAGATGCCGCCCTACTCCAATATCAGCAGAATATGAGCTCATATCAGGATAGCCTCAAAGCATCCGTGGTCGTCTCTCTTCTCCAAGCCAGGATAAGGATGGCTTATGAGGCCATGGATTTGGGTTTTGAATGCCCCTCCTGGAATGTAAAGACTTGGGAGGCGAAACTAAAGGATCTTGGAGGTCATCCCGTTGCTCATTCTGCAAAGCATGCTGGTGAAGAGCCTTTGAAGGCGGCAGAGGAGATGGCCAATGCTGATAATGATGCCGAGAAGAATCCTGAGGCCGATGCTGGGGCGAATGCTGACAAGGAGGTTGCTGATCAAGAAGGCGCCGCTTCTTAGGCGGCGAAATGGGCGATGATGGATATACGTGCCAAGGCCGGAGCCCATTTTTAAATTTCGTGGTTGTGGTTGTTCAAACAATTTACTTTTCCTGTCTTCGAACAATTTTATATTTCCTGCATTAGAACAATACGATGACCAAAGGTGGATGGGTCCTAGGTTTTAGGATGAAGCCCTTGGTCATCGATTAGTATAACTTGTTTCGAACGTAATAACGGTTGTAGGTGGACGGGTCCTGTTTTGAGATAGATCCTGCAACCGTTACACAAGTATGGTAAAAACTAATTATGTTTCTGGCGGATGGGCCTTAGTTTAAGGTGAAACCAAAAGCACAACTTTTGACTTGTTAATAATATAACTATCTTTTGACTTATTTTCTGTTACCTTGCATTACTTAGTGTGAGTCTTATCTTTGTAAAGATTCTGTATTGTTATCTTATAAAATATCCTGATCAGTATGCTCAGCAACATACTGCAAAAGCCTTTTATTAGATAGAACTTCCAAACGTTCCTTCAACTTTGTAAAAATTCCTTTTAGAAAGTGAAAAATAGTCTATCTTTTCAACACCAAGTTTTGATAATATTTAAATGATCAAAGTTCCAAACTAACAGTAGTTTCAAACACCCTAATCAAATATCCTTAAAAGGACTTTGAGGATATATATCAGGATACTTAACATAATGTCACTAAAAACTTAAATGAGGCTTACAAAGGAAAGATCATACCAGAAATAGGGTATAAACCTATTACCAAACTTCAATCCCTTTGCAACTCTTCCAATGAAGATGTCCCCTGTGCAAGGTACTTAGTGCATTAGTTCCAAACCTCATCCTTTTAGCTTTACACCACCACCTTGGTGGGAATGTCCCCTGTGTACAATGTCTTCAAATACTTTAGAAATCTTCTGAATGTCAGTTTCCATAGGCAATTTTTTACGTTCCAAGGGCAAAACCCAAGGATGTACTGGAGATAAATCCCTTGTATCCTGGGTAAAATCCCAAATTTTCATGCGCTACAAGCGGGAGCGTATAAACTCCAAGACTTAGAAAGGTGAAAACCTTTAAACCTTAGAGAGTATGAAAATACCCTTTCGTGAGAGAGGGTGATCAATCCTCATATACCTTTAGGATTCAGGATATAGCCAACAGTAACGAAATTGTCAGCCACTTTTACATGGACTGGTCCCGCCACCTTGAACTATCCCTGAATAACTTGCGCTCCAGGCGGGGTGTTTAAACCCAATTCGGAAGAAATGTGAATACCTTTAAACCTGTGAAGGGATCAGTATCCCTTAAACGTGAGAGAGGGGGCCAATCCTCTAATCTTCCGAGTTATCCTGAGTACATATCCTGGAGCTATATCCTGAAACATATCTTGCAAAACAATTGTAAACCAAGGTGGGTCTTAGCTCGGCTAACACCCCTCCGATGCTTAAGTCAGTATTGGGTTACAAATAACAAATTAAACCAAACATATTTTTTAAAAAAGTAGAATTCATACCATCCTGAGTTAGAAATTAAATTCTAAACTCACTTGAAATAGAGCTTAAGGTGTATAGCATTCCAAGACCTCGGTAGCATATTCCCCTCCATATTCTTGAGTCTGTATGCTCCTTTGCCTGCTTCTGATTCAACTTCATATGGTCCTTCCCATTTTGGAGCTAACTTGCCATCGGCAGGATTAGTAGTATTCTGAAAAGCCTTTCTTAACACCCAATCTCCAACCTTAAATCTTCTAGTTCTAATATTCTTGTTATATGCCCTGGATATTCTCTGTTGATATGCTGCCATCCTTAGCCTTGTCGCATCTCTCTTCTCATCTATAGTGTCTAAATCCTGACTCAAGGCTTCGGGATTCTGCTCAGGATCACTTAGGATAGATCTTGCCGTAGGTATCGTCATTTCCGTTGGAATCATTGCTTCTGCTCCAAACACCAAGGAAAATGGGGTTTGGCCTGTTGCATTCTTTACCGTTGTCCTATCAGCCCATAAAACAAAGGGTAATTCTTCTGCCCATCTTCCTTTTTTGGCTCCAAGCCTTTTCTTTAAGTTATTGACAATTATCTTGTTTGAGGATTCTTCTTGTCCATTTGCTTGAGGATGTACCGGAGTAGATGTAATCATTTTGATTCCCCAACTCTTGCAAAAGTCAGTAGTCCTCTTACTTATAAACTGAGAACCATTGTCACAGATTATCTCGGCTGGTACTCCGAATCTGGTCAGGATATTCCTCTTGATGAAGGATACTACTTCTTGGTCTCTGACTTGAACAAATGCTTCTGCTTCAACCCACTTAGAGAAATAATCCGTCATTGCTAGCATAAAGACTTTTCCTCCCGGAGCTTTTGGTAGCTTTCCCACTATGGCCATACCCCACTTCATAAATGGCCAAGGGGAAACAATAGGATATAATGGTTCAGCCGGCTGATGCAGTATGTTACTATGTCTTTGACATGCGTCACATCTTCGAACATATTCTGCGGCATCTTTTCTCATTGTTGGCCAATAATATCCTGTCCTTAATACTTTTGAGAATAACGACCTGCCCCCAGCATGGTTACCACAATCCCCTTCATGTATATCCTGAAGTACTTCCTTGGCTTCAGGATCCTCCAAGCACCTCAAATACGGTCCTGCAAGAGATTTCTTGTATAAAATATTATTTATAATAGTGAATCGTGATACCTTCATCCTAAATGCCTTAGGATTTTCATTTCCAGGGATGTGCCCTTCTTTGAGATATCTCATGATTGGAGCCGTCCAGGATTTAGGATCCTCTTCAGGATGTTCTACTCCAGGATCCTGAATACCAGCTACTTCTTTATCCTGAGGATTCGTTGCAGGATATAGGACATGTGATATTGATATTTGCGTCCCTTCAGGTATCTTGATCGATGATCCCAAATTTGCTAAGGCATCCGCTTCAGCATTATCCTCTCTTGGTACCTATTCAAGTATAAAAACATCGAAATATCCTGCTAATTTTTTGAGAATATCGAGATATTCGATTAATTTCTCACCCTTAACTGCATAGGATCCATTAAAATGGTTAGTAATTAACAAAGAGTCAACATATACTCGCAAATTTTTGATACTCATGCTCTTAGCCAACTCTAATCCTGCAATTAAAGCCTCATACTCTGCTTCATTATTAGTAGCAGGAAATTCACACCTAATAGCCTGGGGTAATATGTCCCCCTGTGGCGATTTTAGTAGTATTCCTAATCCTACTCCTCTTACATTAGATGCACCGTCAGTATATAATGTCCAGGATCCTGAGGATTCTCCTAACTGTTGAACTTCTAGGTCTACCTCGTCCTGAATGTCACTACTGAAATCAGCCACAAAGTCAGCTAAAGCCTGAGACTTTATGGCATTCCTAGGTTCATACACTAAATCATAAGCACTTAATTTCACTGACCACTTGGCCATCCTGCCTGACATCTCTGGTTTCCTAAGCACATTTTTGACAGGATAATTCGTTTTAACATGTATCCTATGTGTCTCGAAATAATGTCTAAGCTTCGTTGATGCCATGACTAATGCTAGTATTAATTTTTCTAAATGAGAGTACCTAGTTTCAGCATCTAACAAACTTTTACTTACATAGTAAACAGGATATTGCTGACCTTCATGGTCTTTTATAAGAACGGCACTTACAGCATTCCCTGATACAGCAAGGTACAGGGATAGTGGTTCACCATTTTCAGGCTTCATCAATAGAGGTGCGGTTGAGAGATATCGTTTCAAATCCTGCAGGGCTGCTTCATGTTTTTCCCCCCATTCGAATCTTTTGTTCTTCTTCAGGATATCATAAAAGTCTTTGCATTTCTCTGAGGATCTTGAGATAAACCTGTTTAGAGCTGCTACTCGGCCTGTCAATCTTTGTACGTCCTTCATATTTGAGGGTGATTTTATGTCCAGGATAGCTTTGATCTGCTATGGGCTTGCTTCTATCCCCCTTTTTGTCACCATATATCCAAGAAACTTTCCTGCCCCCACTCCGAAATGGCATTTAGCAGGGTTCAGCTTCATGTTGTATTGATCCAGGATATCAAATGCTCCCTTGATATCCTGGAGGTGATCCTCAGCCTTTTTAGATTTCACCACCATATCATCGATATATACCTCCATGGTGTCCCCCAGTTTGTCTTTGAACATCATGTTTACCAATCTTTGGTATGTTGCACCTGCATTTTTCAAACCAAAAGGCATAGCTGTATAACAATAAATACCTGTTGGTGTCATGAAGGCGGTATCCTCCTGGTCAGAAGGCTCCATTTGGATCTGTTGAAATCCTGAGGATGCGTCCATGAAGGTCAGCATTTCATGCCCGGCAGTGGCATCTACCATTGCATCAATGTGGGGAAGAGGAAATGGGTCTTTAGGACAAGCTTTGTTCAAGTCTGTGTAGTCTACACAAACTCTCCATTTCCCATTCTTCTTCTGTACTACAACCACGTTTGCTAGCCACCTTGGGAACTTAACCTCTCTGATCATTCTGGACTTTAATAATCTTTCAACTTCCTCCTGGATAATCGTGTTCCGCTCAGGAGCAAACTTCCTTCTTTTTTGTTGCACAGGCTTGAATGACTTATCAATTCCAAGCTTGTGAGTGATAATATCTTTGGATATGCCTGTCATATCCTCATGCTTCCATGCAAACGTTGACATCCTGCATTTTAAAAAGTTAATTAATTGCTCTTCAATATCCTGAGGGATATTGGTTCCTACGAGCACCGAAATATCGGGATTATCCTGGTCTAGGATAATTTTCTTCACATCCTGCTCCGGATCCTCCACGATATCCTGGGCCCTCGTCTTTAATTGCTATGCTGCACTAGGTTTAGTTGAGGATTTCATCGAGGATGAGTAGCATTCTTTCGCCTCCTGCTGATCACTATCAACCTTAACAACTCCCCAAGGGGTAGGTATCTTGATGCATTGGTGATATGTTGATGGCACGGCCTTCATATCGTGAATCCACGGTCTTCCCAGTATGATGTTATAGCAGGATAGAGAATCCATCACACAGAAACGTTGTATCGAGTTGACTCCTTCAACGTATACTAGCAACTTTATCTCTCCCACTGTGTTTCTAGCCTCTCCACTGAACCCAACAAGCACAGTAGACTTTGAAGTGATATCCATTGGAGATACATTCATTCTCTTCAGAGTTTCTAGTTGGATTATGTTGACGGAGCTGCCATTATCAACCAGTATCCTGCGCACAAAATGGTTAGCCACATATAACGTTATTACCAGAGCATCATGGTGAGGATCCTGGACAGTATCCCTGTCATCTGCATCAAAAGAAATCACTTTGTCAGTTGTGAGGGTAGTCATCCTGACAGGTCTGTCTCCCCTTTCGGCCTTAGCTTCCTTTGCATGTCTCTTTGCTGCCGAATACGAGGTCCCATAAATGTCGGATCCTCCCGAAATGAAGTTGATTATCTTGGCATCCGAGGGAGGTGATGCTGCTCGCTCAGGATCCTTCTCAGTATCCTGACCCCTATTCTTCTTTCTTCCTAGGAGATCTTTCAGATATCCCTTGCTTAGAAGATAGCTTATTTCTTTCCTCAGAGCAATGCAATCCTCAGTCACATGTCCGAAATCCTCGTGGAAAGCACACCATTTTGACTTATCTTTCCAGTCAGCCTTTTGTTGATTCTTTCGAGGCCACCTAGCCTTGTCTCCTAGACCCTGCATAGCATACATCAATTCAGGAATATTAACAGAAAAGCAATATTCGGACAACTCAGGATACTCTTCAGGATCCTCGTCTTCGACAGCATTCACTCTTTTGTTTTCATTTCTACTATACGGCTTAGGCCGATATGACTTGAACGAGGATTCTGACTTCCTATTAGTTGACTCATAAGTGTTGGATGAGTTCATTCTTTCTTGCATCTTCCTGTCATCTTCCAGACGGATATATCTCAAAGCCCTGTTACGAGCTTCGTCGAGATTCCTGCAGGGATTCATTACAAGATCCTGATAAAACTGAGAATCCTTTTGTAATCCCATCTTAAAAGCTTGCACAGCTGTTGCAACATCAAGATGTGGGATATCCAAGGATTCTCGACTAAATTTGTTCACATAATCCCTCAAGGATTCCTGAGGCCCTTGAGTTATCCTGTAAAGATCACTGGTTAGTTTCTAAAAACTCCGACTACAAGAAAATTGACTGTTAAATAAATTAACCAAATGAGCAAATGAAGTAATTGAGTGAGGAGGAACGTTTAACAGCCATTTTAAGGCTGATCCTGTTAGAGTAGAACCAAATCCCTTGCACAAGCACGCTTCCTTGAGCTCCGGAGGGATAGGGTTAATCTCCATTCTTTCCTTATACTGAGCAATATGCTCCTCAGGATCCGTAGTCCCATCATAAAGCTTCATGTTGGGGGTTTGGAATATCTTTGGGATCTCAGCATCACAGATAGGATACGCAAAACGAGATATCTTGTGGCTGTCTTGAGACACTTCCGGGATTGGCTGGACCACCCCAGGTACACTAGATATCATGTCCTTCAACTTCTGAAGTTCCCTGGTAAGTGCTGATGTTACACCTGTATCCTGCAAAGATCCACCACTGTTAGTAGCATGAGTATTATTATTATTCGACACGTTACCCGTTGGAGGATTTTGCCCATATCCTGAAGCATATCCTGAGCTCCTCATGATTGACATCCTGACCGAGGAGGGTATTTCAGGAGTATGATTCTGAGGAAGACTGGGCACAATATTCCCCCTGTTATCCTCAGTATACACAACTGAACTGAAGTTCAACGCTCTAGGGTGTAATGGAGTGACATTGTCTTCAGCAGATCTGCTCGAGCCAGACTTCAGGAGTTGTATTTCCCTTAAAAGCATTTGGTTTGTTTCCTGTTGCTGCCTCATTTGTTCCTGCACACTTCCAAATAAGGTTAAAATTTCATCATTAGAAGCTAAAACGGGAGCAGATCCCTGGACACTTCGAGTAGGGATAACATCTTGAGATTGTGTAGAGGCTGGCATCCTTGGAGGAGGTGGTGGAAGCACCGAACCGGTAGTAGCAGAAGTCACAGCAGACACAGTAGAGGAACTCATGTTTGATCTTGAGGCCATTATGGACAATGTGGCAAAAAGTTTTGAAAATAGAAATCCGATTAGCGATTTGACAAAAATTTTTAGTAAAGAGAGCACCACTTGCCCCACGGTGGGCGCCAAATTGTTTTGGTCAAAAATTACCGAAGTAATTAAGTGATCAAATTAGTTTAGTGAGGTAGTGTGCTAGAAATGAGTGTTGAAAATATGCTTGTTAAGTTATTTAGAAAATCAGTATTCAGGATACGGCTCAGGATATAGAGCAGTATCTAAGATCAAACAATGAGCAAAAGTAAAGTAAACGACACAAGATGTATGAGGAAAGCCCTTGATCAATCTAGATCGCCGGCATAAAACCTCGGGAGCTGACAATCGCAGCTGCCTAGTTCTTCTATTGCTTCACAAATCAGAATACAGTGCAGGATGTGGTGCGGATCGACTAAGTGTTACAACTGAATTTGAATACAAGTGTGGTGTTTGCAATGAGCTAGAGAGTGAAAGTGTACGAGAGTGTTAATGAAAAATTGTGTGTTCTAAGCTGATCTGCCCCCATCTATTTATAGCAAAGATAAAATAACAAACTACCCTAAACTTGCGGGATACACCGAATATTCCTTCTTCGAACGTTGTAGACCTGGTCTTTCGGGCTCAACGTCTCTCCCTCAACAAATTCGTCCGAGTCTTGAGGAGAAGAAGTCCTCTTGACCGTTAGCTAGTCTCAACCTTTAACCTACACGTGGTTAATTCAATAAGCCTCAGGATATCGCCCAAGATGTTAGCAATATCCTCTTCCAGCATCCTGATCACAAATAAACAAACAAAGGCAGGATATTGGTCAGGATACATATGTTAAGAAAATGACCCCTAAGAGCTTTGACTTTGTTAGGATTGGCATTTATACTTTGTTTTCCCACAATGTGCCCCAGAAATTTACCTTCTTCAAACCCAAACGAACATTTTTCATGGTTGAGTTTCATGTTGACCTTCCTTAGGTTCTTGAAGGTTTCTTGGATGTCATCGAGCATTTGGTATTCTGTTTTGCTTTTGATTACCAAATCATCGACATATGCTTCCATGTTTCTACCAATTTGACCAGCAAAAGCCTTGTCAACTAGGCGTTGGTAGGTTGCACAAACATTTTTAAGACCAAAAGGCATCTTTTGGTAGCAAAAGATTCCTTTATCCGTGTGAAAGGCAGTTTTCTCTTCATCTTCTTTTTTTCATAAGAATTTGATGGTAACCCTTGTAAGCATCAAGAAAACACTTGAAAGGGTAACCAGTGAGTTAATCAACCTTAAGATCGATTTCTGGCAGCGGGTAACAATCTTTGGGACAAGCCTTGTTTAAGTCCTTGAAGTCAATGCACATTCTCTAAGAATTGTCGGGCTTTCGAACCATGTCAGGGTTTGCAACCCAAGATTGATACTTAACTTCTCGAAGAATTCTAGCTGATACAAGCTTTTCAACCTCCTGGCATGCAGCCAAGCTTCTTTCAGGTGCTAGACTTCGCTTATTTTGGACAACAGGCTTGACATCGGGTAGTGTTTTCAGCTCGTGTTCAGCAATGCTTCGAGGGATACCTGTCATATCTTCCGGGCACCAAGCAAAGACATCGCTATAATGTACCAGTAGCTTTTCAAGATATGAGAGGGTTTCTTGTGAAAGGCTTGGGTCGACCCTTATCCTTTGTTCAGGATAGTTAGGGTTTATGATCAGCCCTTGCTTGTCTTCTTCACCCTTGGAAATTTCCCCTTCAACCATGTAAGCCTCTTGTGTAGGTCGAAGGGTTGCAATCCCTCTCTCGGTAGGAAACTTGACTGTGCCATGACCAAGAGAAACAACCATGTAGAATGCACACTGCCCAGGCCTTCCTATGATGACATCATAGTTTGAAGGTATATTGATAACCACAAAAGTGAGGGGTTGAACCCTTTCCATCCTGCCTTTACTGAAACGGACATCAAGGGTTAGTTGCCCTAAAGACTTGAGGGGTATGTCAGCAATACCTTTGATGGAAGTTCTGGAGGGTTGAAGCTTCGAACGTTCCTCATTGCTCAAACGGTTGAAGAACTTCTCAAACATGATTTCAGTGGCTGCACCAATGTCTATGTATGCTCTGCTTGTCTTTAGTTTACCCACAGTTTCTTCAACCATAAGGGGGTTTGAGAGTGGGTCCTTTTCTGTTGGAGGGAAGCAGACATACTGAAGCTCCCAATCTTCCAACCGTTGCCGTTTGTGGGGAACCTTTCCCTCAAAATCCACCATGTTAACTTCCTTACCCTTTGCTTCAGCCATCTTGTCTCTTACCCCCTTCACTAAGTGGGCAAACTCCCCGGACTTGACGGCCTCTTCAATCCTCTTTTTGAGTTGAAAGCAATCATTAGTATGGTGGCCCTTCTCTTCATGAAATTCACAAAACTAGGTGGAATTTTCATTCCTTTTGCTTTTAGGGAGAGGTCTGGGAGGTCGGAAGCTTTGTTTTACTTCCTCTGTAGCAAGGATCTCTTGAGGGGTCTTGGTAAGGGGTGTGAAGTTCATGGCTTTCTCCCTGCTTGTAGGGTTCCGGCCTTCAGGCCTTTGTTGTTCTGAACCCCTTTGGCGTCTGTCATAGGAATGGAAGTTCCCCTTCTTCCTAGCTGGACTGTGGCCTCTCCAGCTAGACCCCCTTTTTCTTTGTTCTTTTATGTCTACAGCCTCATCTCCTCTGATGTGCGCTTCAGCCCTTTTGAGAGCTTCTTCCAGGGTCTTGGGCAGGGATTTATTGAAATTCCTTGTAAGGTATTTGGAGGTAATGACGTTCATAAAACCGGCTACTCTCATCTTCTCATCCGCCCCCACATATGTTAGACCTTCTTTTTTGTACCTTTCTATGAACTCTCGAAGGCTTTCGTCATCCCTTTGTTTGATCTGAAAGATCACCATAGCGTCTTTGACGTACCGCCTTTGTTGTGAGAAATTGGCTAGAAACCCTTTACTCAGATCATCGAAGCTTCGAATGCTTCTGGCTAGTGAATCGTTGAACCATATTCTGGCCGATCCTATGAGGGTTTACATAAACATGAGACAGCATTCAGCATTTGACCATTTCTCAATTCTGGCAGCACCCGTGAAGATCTGGAGATGATCCTCTGGGTCTTCAGTCCCAACGTATGTTTTGATGTGGGATGGCATTTTGATCTTTGCTTGAAAATCATAATCAGCAATTCTCTAGGAGAAACATGACAAATTACTTGGTTTATATGGCTTGGCCAAATCCTCTTCCACCCTTACACCTGTGTTGTTGTTGTTATTGTTGTTCCCTTGGGTGGCCAGCACTTGATTGATAAAGTGCTGCCACGGGAAGCTTGCCATCATCTGAGCCATCATACGAGGCATAAGGTTGAAGCCTTGGAGGCTTACAGGTGCAACTGGGCAGTTTACCCCTAAGGGAGTGCTCATAACGGCACTTCGTGCCAAGGGAAGCACCGAAAAAGCTTGTTCCCATGTAGTAGTTGCTGAGGGTGGAAGGCTTTCTACTGGAGATGGTAGGAGCTGATCCAAAGTCAGCTCGTGCCTTAGTGGAGCTCCGGTTGTAGCTGGTTGGGAGGAAAAGAGAGGAAATGTTGTCAGATCTGGCCTTGCATACAAGTATGGGTTAGGATTTGGAGGAGGATTGCTGGGACCAGCCTCATTCATGGACACAGTAGGTTGTGAGCTTGCGAAAGGGAGAACGGGAGGTCCAGGAGATAGCGATGTGTCACGGCCCCCGACCCGGTTTGACCCGTTTCAGGAGCCGTGGGACAGAAATCCCGTGGTATTTAATTAACAGCGGAAGTTCAGGGTCTTTTTAAAACTGAAATATTTCCCGATTATTTTATTTCACAATTCGGGATAAAACCCGGTAATTTAGAATCATATGATTTCTCTGAGAAATCTTTATTTTACAAAACATGTTTCTTTATTTTATATTGAACCACTTCCTTAAGCTTGTAGTGCTTCACGGCACTTTTCCTGGATCACAACAGATCACCTGAAACATGTTTAAAAAAGGTTTTGTCAGCGGGAAATACTGGTGAATCATTCATTTTGCTAAAACCACTCGTTGGTTATAATTTACAGTATTAAGAGCGATTACAATGTTTCTGATATCAAACCAACTACCCACGGTATTTTGTCACTCGACCCATTGGCCCTCCTGTTGTCCAATGGTGTCTGTGACTATGGTCATATCACCCCTTGGCTGCCCCAATGGTGAAGATTATCAAGTAATGTATACAAAACCCCACATACCGGCTGTAATTTGGTGATTACAAAGACTTAATCCCTGTAATTATAACTTTGAAAATAAACATGCTTTTGAAATCAAATTTGATAAAAAGAGAATGACTCACATTGCAGATTTAATTGAGCAGAGCCTAGCCAACTGATTAGCCTTTTAACCTAAATTAATAACATGCACACAACTCGGTTAGTAACTTAATACAGCATTTACGATAACTCACGAGATTAAAACCTTCACAACGAATGACAAAGTGCGATACTTAAACATCCATTGAATTAACAACGAATGACAAAGCATAAACCCTAATGTGGGCAGCACTTAAACATCCATTGGATAGTTTAATCGACCGGACATTGAATCGTATCAGCGATCGAGTTATTACCCTGTATTACGGCAACGATTTGTGATTCCTGTGTGTTTTGATAGTAAACAGAGCGTAACTCAGTGTATATAACGAGTTTTTACGTCGTTCAAGTGCCAGAATTCAAGTCCCAAACACCCCTATTTATACATAAAATTTGACCCCCTCGCGTGACGCGAGGGGTACCCCTGGGGCTTCGCGTGACGCGAAGGGTCACCACCTACCATAGGGTAGCCCCGTGTGTTTGTAGGCTTGCTGAGTCAGTAGTTTTGTAAAATTCGATTTTGACAGCGTTTTATTTGGATAATCGTAACTAGGGTTTTGCCCCCCTGAGTTTTAGGGGCCCTGATCCTGATTCTGATTATTCTGAAAATTTTAGGGTTTGTGCAGAATCACTTGGGTGTCTTAATTAGGATTTCCTATTGGATAAAACAATAAAATAAATAGGACTTTTGATGAGAGTTGTTACATCCTCCCCACCTTAATAAAAATCTCGTCCTCGAGATTTACTGGAATAATTGAGGATACTTTCGCTTCATTTCTGATTCCAGCTCCCAAGTGTATTCGGGTCCTCGTTTCGAATCCCACTTGACTTTAACCAATACTAGTCGTTTGTGTTTGAGAAATTTGATCTTGCGGTCTTTTATCTGAATAGGTTTCTCAAAAAAATTTAATTTTTCGTTTACCTCTATATCTTGGAGAGGTATTACCAGGGATTCGTCTGATAGACATTTCTTGAGGTTGGATACATGAAATACATCATGTACTCCAGCTAACTCCTCTGATAGTTGTAAACGATAAGCAACTGGTCCTATACGTTGGATCACTAGAAATGGTCCTACGTATCTTGGACTTAGCTTTCCTTTCTTACCGAATCGAACAATTCCTTTCCAAGGGGAAACTTTCAATAGTGCTCTATCTCCAACTTGGAATTCTAACGGCTTACGTCGATTGTTGGCATAGCTCTTTTGACGATCTCGAGCCGTCTTTAGTCTTTCTTTGATTTGAGTAATCTTGTCAGTTGTCTCTTGCACTATTTCAGGACCTGACAATTGACTTTCTCCTATTTCTGCCCAACAAACTGGAGTTCTGCACTTTCTTCCATATAGTGCTTCGAATGGGGCAGTTTCAATATTTGAATGATAACTATTGTTATAGGAGAACTCGATCAGAGGTAAGTGATCGTCCCAATTTCTACCAAAATCTATCACACATGCTCGGAGCATGTCTTCTAGAGTTTGGATCGTCCTTTCACTTTGCTCGTCTGTTTGAGGATGATATGCAGTGCTTAAATTTAGTCGAGTTCCCATAGCTTCTTGGAAACTTTTCCAGAAATGAGAAGTGAAACGACTATCCCTATCTGATACAATGGAGAGTGGAACTCCATGTAGAGATACGACTTCATCTACATACAACTTTGCCAATCTTTCCATGCTAAAGGTTTCTTTCATTGGTAGAAAGTGAGCAGATTTGGTTAATCGATCCACAATTACCCAAATCGTGTCATTACCTTTTCTGGTTTTGGGTAACTTAGTAACAAAATCCATTGTTATGAGTTCCCATTTCCATACAGGCATTTCTAATTGTTGTAGTAGACCTGAAGGTTTTTGGTGTTCTGCCTTAACTTGTGAACAAGTAAGACACTTAGAAACATATTATATCCTTCTTCATGCCTATCCACCAGAAATTATTTATTAAATCTTGGTACATTTTATTGTTTCCTGGGTGCATGGTATACCTAGATTTATGAGCTTCTTCTAAAATCTTATTTCTTAATTCTCCCTGCTTATGTACCCAGATTCTGCTTTTGTGGAATCTCCAAATTCTATCAGCTCCTTGCTCTAATTCTTTTATTCGTCCCTTCATTCCTTCAGCATCATCCTTGATTGCTGTTTCTTGAATTTTCTTCAATTGTTCCATTAAATCTACCTGTAAATTTAATCTGAGAGCATGAACTCGCTTTTGCTTTTCATGATATTTACGACTTAAGGCATCTGCAACTACATTTGCCTTTCCTTCGTGATACTGAATATCACAGTCGTAGTCACTTAGGATTTCCATCCATCTTCTTTGCCTCATATTTAACTCTTTTTGCCCAAATATATATCTTAAACTTTTATAATCTGTATAGATAGTAAACTTACTTCCGTACAGATAATGTCTCCAGATTTTCAGGGCAAAAATTACGGCTCCTAATTCTAAGTCATGAGTCGTATAGTTTTCTTCGTGCTTTTTCAATTGTCTTGAAGCATACGTAATTACCTTCTTGCGTTGCATTAGCACACATCCAAATCCTAGTTTTGAAGCATCACAATATACTTCAAAATCTTCAGTTCCTTCTGGTAAGGCTAAGAATGGAGCATTGGTTAATTTCTGTTTCAAGATCCTAAAGGCTTCTTCTTGTTTAGGTCCCCATTCAAACTTAACTGCTTTACTGGTTAGCTTAGTTAATGGTACGGCTATTTTGGAAAAATCCTTAATAAACCGTCTATAATATCCAGCTAAACCTATAAAACTTCTAATTTCCATTGCGGATTGTGGAACCTTCCATTTGGTAATTGCCTCTATCTTAGCAGGATCTACATGAATGCCTTCGTGATTCACCATGTGTCCTAGGAATTGCACTTCTTGCAACCAAAATTCACACTTCGAGAATTTGGCGTATAAATTTTCTTTTCTTAACAAGGTTAAGAGTGCATGCAAGTGCTGACAATGTTCATCCTGACTTTTGGAATAAATAAGTATATCGTCGATGAAAACAATTACAAATTTATCCAACTACGGTTTACAGATCCTATTCATCATGTCCATGAATGCTGCAGGTGCATTCGTTAATCCGAAGGGCATGACTGTAAACTCGTAATGACCATACCTAGTTCTGAAAGCAGTCTTAGGTATGTCTTCCTCGTGTACCTTCAATTGATGATATCCGGAATGTAAGTCAATCTTAGATAAATATCTAGCTCCTTGAAGTTGATCGAAAAGATCATCAATCCTAGGTAATGGGTATCGGTTCTTAATTGTTACTTTATTCAATTCTCTATAATTAATACACATTCTCATTGAACCATCCTTTTTCTTAACAAACAACACTGGTGCTCCCCACGGGGATGAACTAGGTTGTATGAAACCTTTACTTAGTAATTCATCTAATTGCTTTTTCAGTTCTAACATTTCCGTGGGAGCTAATCGATAAGGTGCTTTGGCTATCGGTATAGTTCCGGGAATTAAATGAATTCTAAATTCTACTTCCCTATCTGGTGGTAATCCTGGTAATTCTTCTGGAAATACATCTGGGTATTCTGAGACTACTGGTATTTCCTTAAGTTCTTTACCCTTAGTGCTAATGATTACCGAAATCATATACACTATTCCTTGCTTTTGTTCATAACTAGCAACTTTCATTACTGATATGAACTTCATGGACTTACGTGGTTTATCTCCTGTAATCATAATTACTTCTCCGGTGGGTGCTTGAATTTCTATGGAATTCTGATCACAAAGAATTCGAGCATGTTGGCTACTAACCAATCCATTCCTAACACAACATCAAATTCGGCTAATTTCATAGGTAATAGGTTTGCAAAGAATTTATGACCTGGGAGTTCTATATTTTCCTTTTGCAAGACTTTATCTATGCTAACAGAATTTCCGTCTGCCGTTTCAACTGTAAAAATCTGCCTAAGGTTGGTTAAAGGTAATTTAAGAGCTTGGCAAAATGAAGTATTGATAAAACTTTGGTTTGCACCAGAGTCAAATAATACTTTTGCATACACGCTGTGAACTAGGAACGTACCAGCTATCACGTCAGGAATCATCTCGGCTTCCTGAGTAGTTAACTGAAAAGCTCGAACATTCTTCTTGGTAGCTCCGTCGGCTGTCTTGGCTTTGTTGTCTGCT
Organism: Helianthus tuberosus; assembly: GCA_030545235.1. Lineage (NCBI taxonomy): Eukaryota > Viridiplantae > Streptophyta > Magnoliopsida > Asterales > Asteraceae > Helianthus > Helianthus tuberosus. The sequence goes on from CM060425.1 coordinate 52,006,327, forward strand.
GATTTGACCAATTTAGGACATTCTGTTTTGAAATGTCCTGTTTCTCCACAATTGTAACAAATTGTGGATTTCTTCCTGCAATTTCTTCCTGATGTCCTACAACTTTGCAAAAATTGCAGGTTATACTACATTTTCCAAAATGTTTCCGTTTGCAATTCCTGCAGTAAGGCGGATTGGAGGATTGTCCAGTTCCTCTTTTCCTGAAACTGCTGTTATTACCCGTACGAAATCCTTAGGTAATTTTCTGAGCCAATTCCTTCTTCATGTTTTCATCTCGTGTGCGTACCAGTTCGTCAGTTAGGGTATTAGCTCATTCCACTGCATCGTCAATAGTACGAGGTCTCGCAGCTTTAACGATGTTACGGATTTCACTAATTAGTCCCCAAATATAGCAAGAAATGAGTACCGGTTCTGGCTAAGCCAGTGTTGGTACCACTCTAGCATATTCAAAGAATGTCGAAGTATAACCGCGACAATCTACACCCATCATTCGATGGTTTAAGAACTTATTCGCCATTTGATCTTTTTCATATTCGGGACAGAATTTTCTTTCTACAAGACTCTTAAATTCTTCCCAATTCATAGCATACGCCATCATCCTTCCTTTTGCTTGTAACACTGTGTTCCACCATTCTAGCGCCCCTTCCTTAAAAAGATTTGACGCGTACATGACTGTTAGGGGTGGATTTCTAAGTAATCAGTGATCCTTAATTGCTGTTGGGCTTAGTGATCCTTACTTCTGTATGAACTGGTGATCCTCAGAAGTGCTTCAGGATCAGGATCATGGATCACTATAAGGATCCTTGTACTAACAATTGTCTACTTTGAATTCGAAATTGTTTTGCAGGAGTATCAATTTGGACTTGGTCTTGGCGATATTCCTGGAGTATATTCCTTGAAGTATTCCGCACGTGCTTGGCTGAAAATGGACGTTATGGAGTCGTGGAAGACTTGCACCATTTGCGGAATGTTAGTTAGTGTAGATATTTTCCATTTTTAAGGGGTAGCGAGCTAATTAGAAAACACTTGGCTATTTTTGGCTATACATGCACTCGTACAACTGCTCTCACCAGCTCTCGTTAACTCACTTGGCGATTACACATTTTCATACAAAATACACTATAGTGATCCTTGTACTTAGCTCGCTATCATCCAAAGTTGTAACACAATTCTTGTTTAATTTGAGTTGGTGATCGGTAGTTTCCATCACCCGAGGTTTTTTATGCCGGAGATCATTCATTGATCAAGGGCTTTTTCCTCGTATAAATCTTCGTGTCACTTGTTCATTACGTTTTAGAGTGATCCTTATTGTTGTTCATCAATTCAAGCATCATATCCCACAACAGAAAGTTTGGTTACATTGTCATTGCTTGATTTTTGACCAAAACAGTTTGGCGCCCACCGTGGGGCAATTGGTGCTTCATTCCTAGAAGGATTCATATTTTCGTGGTCATTTCGGTTCGCTACAACCAAACAGATGGCTTCTTCAGCAAAGAACGCTTCAAGTTTGATGCCCTCATTCAGTTCTTCACAAGGCGTTCCTCCTTTGCCTCCACCACCTTCTGGATCCCAGAAGAATGCTGAGAATGCTGCGAAGAAACAAACCCCCATTTTTCAAAAACCACCAACTTCTTCTGTTTCAACTAATCCAACTACTAATGATCTTTATGCTCTGATTTTGCAGATGAGGAATCATGCACAAGAGCAGGATAAAACCAATGAAAGGATCCTCCGGGAGATCGATGAAATCAAGAAACAGAAGAAATTAGTGGAGGATCACTCCCCTCTGATGCCAAGGTCGCTGAACTTCGACACTCCGGTCATAACTTCTCAACACTCAGCAGTTCCGGACGTGCAATACATGGGTGAATTACCAGGAAGGCATTATGGAATAGCAACTATGAGTCAGGCATTTGGCTCTTACTTCCAGCCTCAGGGATCCTCTTCTCAACCATCAGGATCCTTCTCTCAGCATCAGGGATACTTCACGTCAGGAGGATATTTGGGAATGCATGCAGTACAAGGATCCTCCCAGGTCCAAGGATCCTCCCAGGTCCAAGGATCCTCCCAGGTCCAAGGATCCTCCCAGGTACAAGGATCCTCCCTTGCCCCAGGATCTTCTCTGGCCCCAGGATCCTCTCTGGTCCCAGGATCCTCTCTGGCCCCAGGATCCTCTCTGGTCCCAGGATCCTCTCTGGTTCCAGGATCCTCTCAGGTTCAAGGATCATCTCAACTCCAAGGATCCAATGTCCTTCAGGATCAAGGACTCTTGAGAAGTATGCAGCCTTAGAACTCGGACGTTCATCAAGGAGACTTCATACCAATGCAGACCATTGCTCCCTCTGGTCCTTCAACCATGCCAGAGTCTCGTCAATATGGATTCACATCCGCGATTCCAAACATGAACCCTCCGGGAGGTAACATTTTTAATAACTCATATAACACTAACCATGGCTTTATGCAGGATACAGGTTTCGATCAGGCCATGGCTAGGGAGCTACAGAAGCTTAAGGATATGATATCCAGTGTACCAGGAGTGGTTAAACCCATTCCTGAAATTGCGGATGGTAGCCATAGGATATCTCATTTCGCACCACCTTTATGTGATGCTGAGATACCTAAAAGATTTCAGATACCATCAATGAAGCTGTATGATGGTTCAACGGATCCAGAAGAGCATGTGGCTCAGTACAGGGAGAGGATGGAGATCAATCCGATTCCTGAAAAGTTGAAAGAAGCATGTCTATGCAAGGGATTTGGATCCACACTTACAGGATCTGCTCTTAAATGGCTGCTAAGTCTTCCCCCTTATTTTGTTACTTCATTTGCTAATTTAGTTAACTTGTTTAATAGTCAATTCTCTTGTAGTAGAAAGTTTGAACGGTTAACTAGTGACCTGTATAGGGTAACACAAGGTCAGAATGAATCACTTAGAGATTACATCATTAATTTAGCAAAGAATCCTTAGATATTCCTAACCTGGATATTGCTACGGCTGTAGAAGCCTTTAAAATGGGAATACTTAGGGATTCATTATTCTATGATGATCTTGTTATGACACCTTGCAGGAATCTTGATGAAGTAAGGACTAATGCCCTTAGGTTCATCCGCCTAGAGGATGACAAAAGGATCCAGGACAGATTGACAGGATCCTCAAAACAGGATAAGCAAGGATCCTACTTCAGGAACAACAAATCCAAGTCCTACCACAAATCTGACAACCAGAATGTGCATGCAGTGGAACAAGAAGAGGATGATGAGGATTATCCTCCTATTTCTGAATACTGTTTTTCTGTTGATAACAAGGAACTAATCCTTGCAATGCAGAATCTAGGTGAGAAAGCTAGGTGGCCAAGGAAAAGCGATAAACCAGCTGCTACAAAGGATAAGTCCAAGTGGTGTGCATATCATGAGGATTTCGGGCATCTCACTGAAGAGTGCATTGCACTTAGAAAGGAAATTGGTTACTTGTTGAGCAAGGGGCATTTGAAAGAGCTTTTGGGACGAAAGAAGTCAAGGGTTCAGGATCCTGAAAGGATCCCGGAAAGGGCTCCTGCTCCTCCAGCAGATGCACAAGTCATAAATTTCATATCCGGTGGATCAGACATCTGTGGTACATCCTTTTCGGCAGCAAAAAGACATGCTAAGGAAACCAAGATGGACAACGGAGACATACCTGTCCGGACCTCTGTTGTCACCCAGGATAAAGTCATTACTTTTGATGAGGATGATCGAGTTGACATCCAGGATCCTCATCATGACGGTCTTGTAATTACATTGTTTATTTCTAACCACTTTGTTCGCAAGATCCTTATAGATGGAGGAAGCTCTGTGAACATCATTCAGCTTGATGTTCTCAAGAAGATGAATATCCCGGAATCTGATATCATCCCAAGATCCTCAGTACTTGTAGGATTCAGTGGGGAAACAAAGAATACATTGGGGGACATCAAACTCCCAATCTATATTGAAGGATTGCATTCTTATCAAAAGTTTTGTGTTATAGATTGTTTATCATGTTGTAATGTTATCCTTGGCAGGCCATGGATACATGACATGAAGGCAGTCCCATCCACTTATCATCAATGTGTAAAGCTTCCAAGTCCTTGGGGAGTGGTGAAAATTGAGAGTGATCAACAGGAGGCTAAAAACTGCTATACCTCATCAATAAAGCCGTCCTCAAGACCAAGGGAGCAATAGCAATTAAAGTATCCTTCAAGAGATGTCTTGGAGGCAAGAGAACAGGATTTGAAAGAAACCCTCATGGATCCTGGTGATCCTGAATCCAAGATCTTCATAGGATCAGGGATCCTTAGCAACATCGAACAGGAGCTAGTATCCTTCCTTAGGAGAAGGAAATCCACCTTTGCCTGGAAACATGAAGACATGACAGGTATATCTAAGGATATAATTACTCATAAACTTGGCATTGACAGGTCATTCAAGCCTATCCATCAAAAGAGGAGGAAGTTTACACCTGAGAGGAATGCTATTATCCAGGAGGAGGTAGATAAGCTACTTCGGGCAGGTATGATCAGAGAGGTTAAGTATCCAAGATGGTTAGCCAATGTGGTAGTTGTTCAAAAGACAAATGGAAAGTGGAGGGTATGTGTCGATTTTACTGATTTAAACAAGGCATGTCCCAAGGATCCTTTCCCATTACCCCACATTGACTCCATGGTGGATGCTACCGCGGGTCATGAGTTGTTGACTTTTATGGATGCTTCATCTGGACTTCAACAAATTCAGATGGAACCATCTGATCAAGAGGATACGGCCTTCATGACCCCAACTGGTATATACTGTTATATTGCTATGCCATTTGGATTAAGGAATGCAGGTGCTACTTATCAAAGGCTAGTCAATATGATGTTCAAGGAGCAGATTGGACACACTATGGAAGTCTATATAGACGACATGGTGGTTAAGTCCAAGAAAGCTGAGGATCACCTTAAAGACTTGGAGGAAGCATTCAATATCCTTGATAAATATAACATGAAACTTAATCCTTCCAAGTGTCATTTTGGTGTTAAGGCAGGTAAATTCTTAGGCTATATGGTGACAAAGAGGGGCATTGAAGCAAGTTGTTGGACCGTGTCGTGACCCTAAACGACCAGTTGAGAAAGTTCATCATCACGTATAAAGGCGGAATCAATATACGCAACGTAACAACAGCTGTTCCTTTCAATATCTTCTTTATTTATGCTTTCTGAAATGAATTTGACAGAGTTTGGTTACCTAGCACATGAACAGGTCTCGCTCCAAGTTACATATGAGATCACATGTTCGGGTATTTATAGTATGCATGATTTCGCTCCAATGACATGACATATGAGCGAAATCACCATGTGATCATATAAGCGAAATCACCTTGAACCATAAGAGCGAAATCACCTAAACTACCCTATAAGCGAAATCACCTAAAACCTAATGAACGAAATTACAATATCATTTCCTTAAATGCTTTTGTCATCTTGTGTGATGATGTCATGATGATGTTGCTTTGGTGATGTCATCATGAAATCATTCTTGAACATTCTTCGCAACGAACTGAGACACGATCTAAGACGAAGTTGACAGATGAATGCACTAACAGACTCCCCCTCAGATGTTGACGAGTCTTAAGTGTCGAGTCTTCTCAGTCTTCAGTCTTTATCAGCTTCAGGCTCCCCCTTTCATCAAGCTTCCGTGCTTTGGGATCGACACCTAGCTTTCCAGCTACAAGCTCCTCCTAACTTTCAACTTGTCTTCAGACTCCCCCTTAGACTTTGCTCTCAGGATCGTAGTCTGGACTTTTCCTGCAATAACTCATACATCTATAAGTAACAACATTTTAATCTTCCAGATATCGTAATCTGACAATTCAATCTCCTCAAAATCACTTCTCATGAATATGGCAGTTTCATCGAATCGTATCGGAAACTAGCTCTATAACAATATAAACATCCAACTCCCCCACAGTTAATCATCCAAGTCCAACTTAATGACCTTGGAGATATCACAAACTGTTTTTGAATTTTTAATTTTAAAACTTCAAGTTTCAAATTAATGAACTTGTTTTATTTTCAGAAACACGATCAGCTTACTTAGATTTTGAAACTCAGCACTCAGACATCGGTTGTCGAAAATAAAGCATAAATCAAAATCCTTTTGTATTTTCTGAAAACGTAAAGCAGTAAAGAAATATGTACAAACATATTTACAGACAATATTTTTGTTTGAGTATGCGTTAGAGGATCATATCAGTTTTTGACAAGTCACAAGTACCGTTGAGCTTAGTTACACAGTAAGAATTAAACAATTCACTTAGATTGTCGATATACTTGTCCACTTAAATTTTCATACAAATTTCAACTGATTCAGGATACGAATTAGGTGTTTTAAGAACTTAAACTCATTCATGTGTCCCACCTCTTGAATATACTCCCGTATCCAGAATCCCAATAATCAGTCTTACAGGTGAATATACTACAATGATATCTGTATATAAATTAGGTATACGAGGGCCGAGGGATCTCAGGTCGATACTTCCGTATACGCAGAGAGATATCAGCTTCGACTTTTCGGTGTGTCCCCTTTAGAGGATCTTTTTGCTTACAACAGCAGCAACATTTATCAATTTTATTGTTTCAGCATGCTGAGGGTTTAATGCTGTGTTTCAAGCATTGCAGCAAGTATTATCCAAGGACTAGGTCAGAACCACCGTTCAGCAGAAGTCCCGGAATAATACCCCAGACATCATTGAGTATAAAAACCTAGTATATCAGATTATGAGACCTTTCAAACGAGATTTCAGGGGTTACCTATATATCCAAGTAGTGTTCCCCACGAAATAAGCAAGTTTGAATTTAGATTTATATCCCGAAAAAGTTTACTAAATGTATAAAAATCTACCGACACATCCACGGTGAGATCGTTTAACACATTTAAACTTTCCAATTCTTTAGCATACTGTAACTGTCTACTGATGTACTATCATTTCCTCTTTTTACGCAAAAACTCAATTTTTTAATTTTATCATGTTTTTGGCTTTTTCAAATTTTCAAATGTTTTTGTATTTTCTAACAATATTACTCCCCCTAAAATGCAAAATCATATTAAAAAAATTTGACAACCAACACTGATAGCTTTGTCTCGCCATCCATTTTCTGCTAAAAGTGTACTGATTTGCAGAAAATATAACGTACCCCCATGATTTACAACCCATTGATCTTAACAGTTTGAAAACCGTGTTTCAATCTGATGAAAGTAATCATGTTTGTTCAGCCGTGAGGGTTTCGGCGTATTCAATCAACATACAATCAAAACAAAATTAAAAGCAAACATATTTTTGGTTTTTCAAATTTTAACAAACTAAAAACATATTTTTGATTTTTAATTTTTCCAATTTTTAGAATTTTGAAAATATTGTTTATTTATGTACAGAAAACACTCAAACTAAACTCCCTGTTCAACCAAACCAGGGTCCTGCAACCTCTTCCTGTGCCAGGTTGCTCCAACTACCATTCTCACAATCTTCAGCTTCGTTGAGCACCTGCACATTCAAACTTTATCAATCATTTGAACAATTTAGCCCAGGTCTGTTGGACCTTAGGCATTTCAACACAATAATGTTCATTTAATTTCGGAAATTCTTTGTCAATTAAAACGTTTTCAATTTTGATTTCAACTTTTTCATCTTTTACCATCGTCACTTGTTTCTTAGCACTCCACATTTGACCTTTCGGAGTACCTCTTTTGTAAAAATTTGTCACTTTTTGAACCTTTTGATCTTGAACAACATTTTTAGGTTTCCAAAACTCTTGAGGTTTTGTCATATCAACAGATGTTCTCCAACTCTGTGTTGTTCTGAATCTGGGTGTGTAAGAGTTCCAGGTCTGTCTTGAATCGAACCTGTTCGGGTTTGATTTCCAATTTTGATTTGAAGCAAACTTGTTTGTATTGTACCTCCAAGTTTGTTTCGAATCAAATCTGGTTGACCTTGATTTCACATCCTCAGATTTCTGTTTTTCAACATCAACAGGCTTTGGATTTGGACACTTTCGTGCAACATGTCCAATTTGATCACATTTGAAACACACTTTCTTTGAAACATCCTTGGCCTGTTGTTGTTTCTTTTTCATAGTCTCAAACTCCTCATTAGACTGTTGTCCAAATTTGAGTTTTTCCTCTTCTTTCAAACTTTTCCCTTGAACAAAATTCATCTTTTGTTGCAAATCCTGTTTTTCACTTTGATTCCAATTCCGTTTCTTTTTATAACCCAAACCAGCCTTCATGTTTTTCTTCTTAAAACCAGGTTTGTTATAAAAAGATTTATGACCTTTACCAGCAAACTTTGGAATCTCAGACTTCTCAATCTCAACCATTTTGAAAACTTGATTGACCTTTTCTGAAATCACATTCTGAATCGGGAATACAACATCTAAGAATAATTTGTCCGATCCAATCATGGTATAAACCAATCCTTTTGAATCATCATTCAAAATTTTCTCGGATTTTGTGTTTTTCAGATAACCATCATAAAGATTTCCTTCATTTTCATCCTGTGATTCAGACTTACCTTTTGTAGACTCATCTTTCAAAACACTTTCAACAACCTTACTTACCACCTCTGAATCATTAGCATCATCAGATTTGGAGTAAGTCACATCGATACTTTCAGGTAACTGGTCAGCTATGTTCAAACCCTTTGCCACCTTTTCCTCATCATAAAAAGTATAATTGTTTCTCAAAGGTGGTGGTACCTGATGAAATTCTGAACCAATACCCTTTTTGCAATTTTCAGTATCTTTGTCATCTGGTGTGATGTTGAAAATGCGTTCGAGAATGTACGAAGAGTTATTATAACTTTGAAGTTTTGTAACAACCTTTTCTTTTTCAGCCAAGACTTGTTTAAGACTAGCAATTTCATCAACACATTTGTTCAATTCAATTTGCTTTTCTTTAAACTTTCTTTCATACATTTCTTTAGTAACTAAAGTTTCTGACAATCTTTGATCAAAACTTTTGACTTGGCTCTTCAAAGTATCATAAGCTTCTTGTACTCTCTGACTCGACCATTTTAAAGAATCATACTGTTTTTGTAAATCTTGAAATTTAGATTCTTTTTCAACACAATCGACACATTTTGCTGAACATAGTTGTCTATAAACATCATTATCTTTTTCAAGATCTTGACACTTCTGTGTTAGCTTTTCGACTTTTAATTTCAACATTTCTTCTGTTTCAACCATTTCTTTACATTTTATTTTGAAAACATTTTCAAATTTGGTTGCTTCAATTTCTTTAACTTTTATGATGTCATCTTTTTTAGTACAGGCTTTGCACATTTCTATGCAATTCCTGCACTTGTTTTCATTTTCATCAACCAATTCAACATTCGGTAAATCAGAAGATTTTCTAACCTCAGTAGCATTCAGCACCAGTTCTTCTGTCTCAGCTTTCTGATCTTGCTCTTTGTTCTCCACTTTTTCTTCTTTCTGAGCTTCTTCATTCTTCTGTTCTTCTTCAGCTTTCTGTTCCTCTTCAGCAGCAGTCTTCGCAACAGCCTTTACTTCTTCAATCATCTTCTTCAATTCTTCTTCTTTTCTCTTCTTCATCTCTACCACATTCGGTAGACTTGCTTCACAAACCTCTCTTATCTTCTTCTCCAAATCAGGCAGATATGCTTTATCAGATAACCTTCGTGTGTTGAAAGTAGCCTGCCTTGGAACCAAATTTATTACAGCTTCGAAATCCACTTTTGATGGGTCAACAACTGGATTACCCCATGGATCCATGTAACATTCCAACTCTTCATTCCATCTTTTTGCTCTCTGGGCTTCTTTGAATGGTTCGTTTAATTTTCCAATTTCCCATCTTGCATAGTCTGCTTTCCAATATCTATCAGGATCAGCATTAGCCACAAATGCATAACCAACTGCATCTTCTTCAGGGCAAACCTGACTCCAGTCATAACCTTCATCGTCATATATAACTGCAAGAGCCCTTGATTTTTCTTCAGACTGTTTCAATCTTGGAGGCTCAGACTTGTTCTGATGGTAAATCGCTTTCCTGTAGTAATCTTCATTGAATGGGTTTTCAGAATCATCAGCAGCATACGCATTTCTGCACTCGCGCTTGAAGTGACCTTTTTGTTTACATTTGAAACATGTCACCTTTGATTTATCAAATCCTAATTTGGTAGATGATCCACCAATTGACTTTCTCCCCGTGATTTCCATGAACCGCTGTGCCCGACGAACAGCACTGGCCATGCACCATCTTATATCCATGAGTTCCATCTCCTCGGGGTCTAATTGATCATAATCTTCTTTTGTCAAATTGGTATTGCCAATCTTCCCTGCAACGAGGCTTTCATACGATTCAAGTACAGATGCCAAGAAAACCATCTGTTGTTTTGCCGACTCTTCGCTGAAATTCTGCCCATTCTTCAGATCCACTGCGATATTACACTGAAACAAATTCTTGGAAGCAGATTGATCAGAAGTTGTTGAAGAAGATCCATTGTAAAAACCACTGTGAAGACTTTCATTGTTTACTGATCTTGAACTTTCTGCAGAAAATGCTGTTCTTGGAGACCCAGCCTGCGGTACATTTCCTCTGTAGTAAAGCTCTACATTCTGCTGATAAGCTGGATTGTTGACTTTAGATCTCTTTATCTCCAACTCATGGCTTTCAAGTCTTTCAATCAGCAAATCCACTTTCAAAACTTCAGGCTTGATTGTGTTTTTCAACATTAGAGCGATGTATTGCCACTCTTGATCATTTGGCAATGAATCAAACAATTTATCCACCAGCTCCTCTTCAGACGGTAAAATTTCATGTCTGATCAGCTCCATTTTCAGATATCCGAATCTCTCGATCATTTTACAAACAGATTCATTTTTCATACAACTGAAAAGATCAAACTCTTTACGCAACAATTTCTTTTTGTTTTTGACAATTTCATTACTTCCTACACACTTTTTCCCTAACGCTTCCCACAAACTCTTTGAAGTTTTCTCTTGTTCAAGTAACGAAATAATATCCTCTCTCACTGACTGTTTGATTAATGTGATCATTTTATATTCAGCTACAAAATTTTTTGTATCTATGTCTGTGAAATCTTTTGCTTCTATTAACTCTCCTCCCTCTTTTACTGGTTCAGTGTATCCATTTGTCAGTTTTAACCAACTTTCAGGAGCGAAAGCTTTTACCCAACCCTCAAATCTGTTTTTCCACCAATTATAATCTTCAACTTTCATTAGCTTTGGTGGCTTCTGTTGGCTTCCGTACATGTTCTCAAACTTCAAATTCTCCGAAATCTCCTTCGAATATTCTTTCATCTCAGATCTTCTATCTGATGATTCGGAATTGAACGCGTTGTAGAAAGTATTGTAGAACTCTTCACCGTTGTTTGACATCTTCAAATACCTAGCAACCAAACAAAACAAACGACAATCAGTTTAACAACTTCTCAATTAACTGAAACAAACTAGTACTCGAACTAATGATTTTCTGAGCGGACTGAAAGTTGACCAACTGTGCGGACTTCTAGGACCCGAATCGAATTCAAGTGACTTGACCCTTTGAAACCTTTGAACTCCAAACCGTACGAACTGGATAATTTCACGCAACTGACCACACAAAACGACCTAACTGTAATATATAAAAAAATCACGTGACCACAAGTCTATTCAATTAAATCTTTCCAACACAATCACATGATATATTGATTAAACCAAACAAATCTCTTAGAATGTGTCAGACAACAATTATCTTTCACGTGCAAACAATTATTATAACATACTCATGCAACCTTGATTTACTCAATTGAACTTTGCCGACAAACAGATTACTTCACAACTTTCAATATACTCATTGTCAGTTCACATGTAATATTAATATCAAACAATTAAAGTTGGTCGACAATCTCAATGTTATCTAAATTCTCATTGGACCATTACACTAAGTGGACATCACATGGGCTTAAGACTATGATTGGGCCAACATTCTTGTTCACATTCACCAAAGATATAATCAAGTAGTAATACCATCGGGTCAGAAATATGATAGCCAACAATTCTCTTGGGTCTTTAAAAATTGTCAGACAACACTCACATGGGCTGATTATATCTTGTTATTGTAAAGCCAAAATCACATGCAACAAACAGACAACATTCCTCAACTATTAGACCTCCAAACTGAACTATCACATAAATCGAATATGAATCACAGGCTAACTGACAAATCGATTGTAAAGTTTATCTCAACATTTACACACAAACCGACGTATTCACATGATCACATATTCCAACCACTGACAACCTTGTTTAAAGTATCACACAATTCAATTTACTTTTCAAACGGTTCACGTAATTCGATGTACACAAAATTCTAAGTGTCACAATAATCGAGACCTTAAGTGTCACAAAAGCGGAATCACTGAAGTGTCACAAGGGCGGAATCAAACTGTTCAAATAAGCGAAATCAGATTTAAAGTGTCCATAAAAGCGAAATCAGTCAACTATCTCTCGATGTTCATAAAAGCGGAATCACGTTTTAACCAAATTTCACCATGTTTTACTCCAAGTTATAATCTGAATCTTTCAAGGAATGATCTACACATAATTCTGAACACAATGATATGTTTATTGTTCAATTTTGACCGCAAAATTGTTCCAGATCTGATAATGAATTTTCTGTTCGAAAACTGATCGAATTTTCTTAAAATTGATTGAGTTTTACTATGTTTTAAGGTCTGATATTGTTATAGATTGATTAACAGACAAATTTGCTCAATATGCTTGAACTTCAGATCATTCTGTCCGTAGGAACTTGTATAATCCAAAAAAATAAAAGAGAAATAGAGTAGAAATGAGATAATAGTGTCGAATCAGCTGATGTAGTATGAACTCCTCGTCCTGAAGCTCTGATACCACTTGTTGGACCGTGTCGTGACCCTAAACGATCAGTTGAGAAAGTTCATCATCACGTATAAAGGCGGAATCAATATACGCAACGTAACAACAGCTGTTCCTTTCAATATCTTCTTTATTTATGCTTTCTGAAATGAATTTGACAGAGTTTGGTTACCTAGCACATGAACAGGTCTCGTTCCAAGTTACATATGAGATCACATGTTCGGGTATTTATAGTATGCATGATTTCGCTCCAATGACATGACATATGAGCGAAATCACCATGTGATCATATAAGCGAAATCACCTTGAACCATAAGAGCGAAATCACCTAAACTACCCTATAAGCGAAATCACCTAAAACCTAATGAAAGAAATTACAATATCATTTCCTTAAATGATTTTGTCATCTTGTGTGATGATGTCATGATGATGTTGCTTTGGTGATGTCATCATGACATCATTCTTGAACATTCTTCGCAACGAACTGAGACACGATCTAAGACGAAGTTGACAGATGAATGCACTAACACAAGCCCAGAGCAAATCAAGGCTATTGTGAATATCAAATCTCCTGCCAATGCTAAGGATGTACAGAGATTGACGGGCAGGATCGCAGCCTTGAACATATTCATATCCAAATCCTCAGAAAAGTGCAAGGAATTCTATGACATCCCGAGGAAGAATAGGAAATTTGAATGGACTGAGAAGCATGAAAGTACCCTTAAAGCTCTTAAGGATTACCTATCCTCAGCCCCAGCCTTGATGAAACCAGAAAAGGGAGATGTGTTATCCTTATACTTGGCGGTATCCTCAAAAGCAGTAAGTGCGGTCCTTGTTAAGGATCACCAAGGTACACAACATCCTGTTTACTATGTAAGTAAGAGTTTACTTGATGCTGAATCCAGGTATTCACACTTAGAAAAACTTATCCTTGCATTAATTATGGCATCTACTAAATTGAGACATTATTTTGAAACACATGCCATTGTTGTTAAGACTAATTTTCCAATTAAGAGTGTTCTCAGGAAACCTGAAATGTCAGGGAAGATGGCTAAATGGGCAGTGAAGCTTAGTGCATACGATATAAGATATGAACCAAGGACTGCCATCAAATCCCAAGCCTTAGCTGACTTTGTGGCAGATTTTAGTAGTGATTTGCAAAAGGAAGCTGAGTTAGAAGTCCAACAACTTGAAGAGACTAAGGATCCTTGGATACTCTTCACTGATGGAGCCTCTAATGTGAAAGGAACAGGGCTTGGAATACTACTAAAATCGCCACAGGTGGACATAATACCCCACTCCATAGCTTGTGAATTTCAAACTACCAATAATGAGGCTGAGTATGAAGCCTTGATAGCTGGTTTGCAAATTGCTAAGCATATGAGGATCAGGTATCTTGAGGTACATGTAGATTCCTTACTGATCACTAATCACTTTAATGGATCCTATGCTGTTAAAGGTGAAAAGCTAATCAAATATTTGGAGATAGTCAAATAATTGGCACTCTCTTTTGTATCCTTTAGTTTGACATAGGTACCAAGGGAAGAGAATGCAGAAGCTGATGCATTAGCCAATCTAGGATCATCTTTAAAGATTCCTGAGGATATCAAGATCCCTATTATCCATATCCTGACCCCTGCTATCAAGGATCATGCAGCTATGGAGATAGGTGAAGATTCTGCAATCATCCCTAGTGATGATACTCAATCTCATTCAGGGTCATGGATCCTCCCAATCATGAGATACATACAACATGGAGAAATTCCTACAGGAGAAAACCCAAGGGCTTTCAAAACTAAGGTATCTCAATTTACAATATTAAATAATATGTTGTATAAACGATCTCTTGCAGGACCATATCTTAGATGCATTGAGGATCCTGAAATCCAAGAAGTCCTAAAGGATTTCCATGAAGGAGATTGTGGAAACCACACTGGGGGTAGGGCATTATTCTCAAGGATCCTGAGGACAGGATACTATTGGCCCACTATGAAGAAGGATGCTGTGGAGTATGCCAAGAAGTGTGATCCTTGTCAGTGGCATAGTAATATCCTTCATCAACCAGCAGAGCTCTTGCATCCTATATCCTCTTCCTGGCCATTCATGAGATGGGGAATGGATATAGTTGGAAAGCTTCCTAAGGAACCTGGTGGAAAAGTATTCATGCTTGCTATGACTGATTACTTCTCTAAGTGGATAGAGGCTGAAGCCTTTGCTCAAGTCAGAGAAAAGGAAGTTATATCCTTTATTAAAAGAAACATTATTACTAGATTTGGTATCCCTTCTGAGATTATTTGTGATAATGGATCCCAATTTATTGGGAATAGAACCACTAACTTTTGTGACAGCTGGGGGATTAAGATGATAACATCAACACCAGTCCACCCACAAGCTAATGGTCAGGCAGAATCATCCAACAAGATCATCATCAACAATTTGAAGAAAAAGCTTGGATCCAAGAAAGGAAAATGGGCAGAAGAACTGCCTTATGTACTTTGGGCTGATAGGACGACTCCCAAGAATGCTACTGGCCAAACTCCATTTTCTTTGGTGTTTGGGGCAGAATCAGTGATCCATACAGAGATGGTGGTTCCAACTGCAAGAACAAGCATTCGTGATCCTGAAGGAAATGCTGAAAACTTGATTCAAGACTTGGATACTATAGAAGAAATCAGGGATTTAGCAAGGATAAGGATGGCCAGTTATCAACAAAGGATGGCTGGAGCTTACAACAAAAATGCCAGGATCAGGAAATTCCAAGTTGGGGATATGGTATTAAGGAAAGCATTTCAAAATACCACCATTCCTGCTGATGGAAAACTAGCACCAAAGTGGGAAGGACCCTATTTGATTGAAGCTGAAGCAGGAAAAGGGGCATATCGATTGCTAACAATGGAAGGTGATTTGCTACCAAGAGCTTGGAATGCTGTCCATTTGAAGAAATATTTCATGTGATCATGATCCGTGATCCTTACCAAACAAGTATCCTTGAAGGATCCCTACTGACAGATGATCCTCTTTCTGGTAACATTCTAATCTCAAACTATTTCATTCTTTTATTCTCTTACAAGGATAAGGACCCTGCATCCTTTATCCTCCTTTCACTTGATTCTGAGTTTTGAAGGTTCAGGTATCCTTAACTAAAGATTGAGTATCCATAGAAGTATCCAGTTATTTGGGCTTGACCCCAGTCATTTGGGCTAGTCCCCAGTTTGGGCATGTCCCCAGCTTCGCCAGTAGCGCACGATGATCCTGGTATAGTTCATGTCAATGGGACCAGTACTCACTTTAGGGGCTGACAATTTCATTGTACTGGCTATATTCAGGATCCTACATCTAATGGTAGACGTACCATACATCCATTCCTAAGGTTTCTAACATTTTCACGTTAGCTAAGGTTTTGGCATTTTCATGTCACTAAGTTTGGATAGTCGCCAGTAAGGGCCGTACTCCAGTTTACACACGATCCTTTGGGCTTGTCCCCAGTTATCCTTTGGGCTTGTCCCCAGTTATCCATTGGGCTTGTCCCCAGTATATTGGGCTTGTCCCCAGAAGTGTTGGGCTTGTCCCCAGTTACTAACTTTCATTTTATATTGGCTTAGTCCCAAGTTATATCTTATTTCAGGTTTGTGAAGATAAATAACCAAGGATTCTTGATCCTTACTTTCAACTAAGGTTTGTATTTTGGTTATCCTGATTATAAATGTTAAAGGTTAGGATCCTAACTTGGATTCTCAGGTATGATCCTTAACTATTTTGATTTTATCATTTATGTGATTGACCCTTATCCTTTGACAATTGAACTTATGATCCTTAAACTATGTTACTTTTCAGAACTTATCAATTATGGGTTATGTGATCTTTGATCATATCCTAAACTTTTTGGGACATTTCTTAAATTTTTTCTCTACTTGATAAGTTTAAACAAAATAAACATCACAACAGTTGGAAAGTAAAATATCAACACAGGATAAGCCAAAAAGTTAAAGTTATTTTATTCACAAAAGATTAAACCCTTCTAAGTTGTCAAAATTACCTACCCCGAGCATCTACCAGCAATACGTGGCCCGTCCGCTGGGGTAGGTAAAGGGTGTCCATTGTTCATAGGTCTAACAAGTGCAGGAAATTAAAGACGGAAGGATAACGAGTGGCTTCATCCCCCAAACAGAGGATCCATCCACCACCCATTATCCTACCTATTGTTCAAAGGATCATCCATGATCCTCAACCCTAACTACTATTGTTTAAGTACAGACCAACCATTGTTCATCAAAACATCATCAAAACAAAAACAAAAACCATAACCAAACTAAAAAAAATGGGCTCC
The DNA here is from genome assembly GCA_030545235.1 of Helianthus tuberosus. Lineage (NCBI taxonomy): Eukaryota > Viridiplantae > Streptophyta > Magnoliopsida > Asterales > Asteraceae > Helianthus > Helianthus tuberosus. The sequence continues at coordinate 52,023,559 of CM060425.1, forward strand.
GGCTACGTCTAGAAATGTCCTTCATCGCCCATTCAAGCAGCCTACACCTTCGCTGCATCATCATCCCCTCCAGCTCCAGTATCCTTTGCATGATCCTTGCCACTGCCACTAGCTTCAATTGCCAGAACCTCATCAGCCTCATCCTCATCCTCCAACTCAGTCAGCCTGGCCTTCCAGCCTTCCACGTCCCAGCTGCTCCTATCAAAGGCAGGATCCTGAGCTTCTTGAGCCATCTGTAGCTTGGTCTTGTACATGGCAATGGCGGCGGAGACCTTAGCATCCTGTGTGATCTCGTGCTTCTCATAGTCAGCATTAATTTGGGTTGCAACTATCTGAGCTTTAGCATCGTTGAGATCCTTTTCAAGGGAAGCAATCTTGTGATCCTTGAGCACCGCCACCTTTTGGAGATCGGAGTATTTCTCCTCAAGCTCTTCAACATTCCCCACGTAGTCCTCTATCTCAGCAAATTTCTACAAAGAAGACAATGTAAATATTAGAGTCAAGTGATCCTCAAGTGGATAGGATAACTAAGCTGAGTCAGTGATCCTTACATCATTGAAGTACTCGAGGAATTGATGGCGGATCAGGGGCAGGCCTTGTAGGTTGTCAGCTTCGGAAGTCTTCCTTTTCTTTCCACCTCTTCCCTTCGAAGCGGTTGCCTTGGGGATGACGATGGAAGGGCTAGCAGCAGATTTTTTCTTGGAGGATCGAACAGTGTCAAGCTCAGTGACGCTGAATTTGGAGGCAGATCTTGATGATTTTCCAGCGCCTACACACCTAAAACAGATAAGTATCCTTATCCTATCTCTTTTTAACTATTTATTCAAACATTTAAATATAAAAAGTACAGGATACTTACTTGACACAGTGATAGAACCTGAGGATACCTCTTGAGAATCCTGGGTGTTTGTTTTGAATGATCTTATGGCAGGATCAAGTTTTCAAAAAGCAGCAAGTCTCCCCTTGGTGGCAGCTGAAGGAATAATATGCGAGAATGTGATAGCTGTACAAAAAAAAACAGAAGCATATTAGTAATCATCATCAGAAATGAGCTTACTCAGTGATCCTTCTAAGGATCCTCTACCCTACCATGGGTGCTCCACTTCCTTGGCAGATCCTTTCCATCCTGGATAGAATCCCTTCTGACGAAGAAGAATCTCCGTTTCCAGTTGGTATCATTTTTAGTGGCCTTAAAGATGGGATGTTCTTCACCGGGTTTACGCTTGAATAGATATCGGTGGAATCCAAAGGTTGTGAGATCATACATCTCAGCTAATTCTGACATTCCCAAGTCAATTCCTTCTTGCTCAATGATCCTTTCAAGGGTATATAAGACCCTCCAGATCATTGGCATAGCTTGAATATAGGAGATGCCGGTGAGGGAGAAAAAGGATTGGGTGAATTCAGGGAAAGGATACGAATATCCTATTGTGAAAGGTATGACTAGGAAAGCTACCCAAGTTTCAGAAACATGATCGCTTAAAACGGTGGGATCAAACGGTTTGAAAATGGTGTTTGCCGGAAAAAAGTGTCGGATCCTGTCTATTTGTGGATCAGTAAAACAACATCTTTCTTTCGGTGAATCCTTAGTGATCCCCTGGCTCTTGAGAGGACTGTCCTTCTTATGATCCTTGGCTGGTGAGGATCTTAGCATCATCTTGAAGAAGGTGAAGAAAGAAGGAGCAGAGAAAGAAAACGTAAAGAAGGAAGAGGAAGAGAAATACCTGCTTGGTCTTCGGATATGAATTTAAAGGGAGTTACTCTTGATTTTAAATGCAGATTGATCTCTATCTCTAACTCCTATTTATAATGATGATTCTGCAGGATAGTCACCTCAGTGACGTCATGTTCGCAACGGCTAGTCCGATTATAACGGCTAGTTATCCGTTGGTTAAATGCGGATAAGAACAAAATATAACTCATTTATTTACAAAATTACTCCTTATATTTTGGGGGCAATTGTTAGGGGTGGATTTCTAAGTAGTCAGTGATCCTTAATTGCCGTTGGGCTTAGTGATCCTTACTTCTGTATGAACTGGTGATCCTCAGAAGTGCTTCAGGATCAGGATCATGGATCACTATAAGGATCCTTGTACTAACAATTGTCTACTTTGAATTTGAAATTGTTTTGCAGGAGTATCAATTTGGACTTGGTCTTGGCGATATTCCTGGAGTATATTCCTTGAAGTATTCCGCACGTGCTTGGCTGAAAATGGACGTTATGGAGTCGTGGAAGACTTGCACCATTTGCGGAATGTTAGTTAGTGTAGATATTTTCCATTTTTAAGGGGTTGCGAGCTAATTAGAAAACACTTGGCTATTTTTGGCTATACATGCACTCGTACAACTGCTCTCACCAGCTCTCGTTAACTCACTTGGCGATTACACATTTTCATACACAATACACTATAGTGATCCTTGTACTTAGCTCGCTATCATCCAAAGTTGTAACACATTTCTTGTTTAATTTGAGTTGGTGATCGGTAGTTTCCATCACCCGAGGTTTTTTATGCCGGAGATCATTCATTGATCAAGGTCTTTTTCCTCGTATAAATCTTCGTGTCACTTGTTCATTACGTTTCAGAGTGATCCTTATTGTTGTTCATCAATTCAAGCATCATATCCCACAACAGAAAGTTTGGTTACATTGTCATTGCTTGATTTTTGACCAAAATAATGACCTGATCATCCTGAGCACATTTACTTATTGTAATAACTGCCTCGGTTTTCTCTAACCAACGCAGTACCGCAGTTGCTCCTTCATTGCCTGCAAACTCAGATGGTTTACAAGCAAGAAATTCTTTGTAAGTGCAACTAGGTGTTGCAGCTTTCATTTTCTTAGGGAGCGGAGCCTGCCGTGGATTATTATCGTGATTATTACCGCCTCCGTTTACACTATTACTGAAGTTATCTTCAGAAATACGTTTGCTAGGAATGATTTGTTGAGGTTCGATTGGATTTCTAACAGCAGCAACAATTGCTGGAATAGCATTGGCTATTCCTTGAGCAACAATATTTTCTATATCCTGCCTATTTAGAAATTGATCCTCCGGGTGTTGCTCAGATTGATTAACCTCATTAACTGGTTCGTTATTAGCGTTTTCCATCTGATCATTATATATAATTTATTAGTATCGATTAAATAATAATTATACACAAAACAATCATACAAATTTCAAATACACACATATAGCCAAAACTATTGATTTCTCAATTTCCATTTTTATATTTAATAGTATGCATCAATACACATCATTATCTTACAAAGTTTTATTTTAGGTTATTTCACAAGATTATATTATTATTGCTATTATACAACCATAGTCTTATAAACCCTTTATCTCTCATCAGCTGATATTTTAATAACGGCGTTCCCTTTCATCGTACTTCCAGGAGATCTGTTCTCCTACTTCCCTGATCCTATTTCCTGCATCCATTAACTCCTCGCTAAAGTGGCGAAGTTCAGCTAAATTCTCATTGCTCATAGGTGGGTTAGGTATTGGTTCAGGGTCGAACTGAGGGAGAAAGGAATAAGGACTGTTGAGCAGGTTTTGGAACTGCCAATCATTCGTCCACCACTCATCCATTCCTAGAGGTTGGGTGTGGATTATAGGTTCTCGTATTGCTGGTTCCAAATTTATTGGAAGTTGAGTTTCAATAGGATGAGTAAAAACATTTGTATTGACAGGATTAATAGTATCACAGCTTGCCAGTATAAAATCTAACTCCTCCTGTAATGTCATTTCCTGGGTTTGCTTAGAGCTTTCTCCAATTTCTATCTGAGTTGGTTTAGAACCTCCTCCAATCTCCATTTCTATTTGCTTAGAATATTCTTCAAACTGTATTCCCATCTGCCTAGATTCTTCCCCGACTTCAATTCCCTTCCCTTTGTCTAAGGGATTTTCTATTTTAGGCATCTTTCTAGTGGCGGGTTTCCTCCTACGCACACGCCTCCATCCCACGAATCTTCTCATTTTCTTGGGCTTGGGTTTCTCCGGAGGTGGAGCATTAAATTCAATAGGTTCTTCTATATCTGGTATATATCTATTGAAATCTATGGAAACCTCTATTTTTACCGGATAGAGATTTAAATTCTGAAGGGCGTCAGACAAGTCATTCATGCTGTTATGCAAAATACACACAATTACTAAATTAAAATTTTATAACAAAATTTCATAGAAAACCTTTAAATATTGTTTCATACTGGTTAACTACAAAACAACTGAAAATTAAAACACACTAGATTTTATTGTAATTTATTTATTTACTGGATAAGGTTTCTGGACTATAGGTGATAAGGGTGCTAAAACTTGGGTTAAAATATTTAAAGATTTGTATTAACGGCTACGGTGGCTAGCATATAAAGATCTGCCCATTTCTCATCTAACTTGTCTTCCCAAGGTGATTTACTGGTTAATTCCTGGGTTTCCTGTTTAATCTTCTTTCCTCGGAATTTCTTTATTTTCTCCTGACTTTTCTTAAAAATCAAATTTCTTTTATTAGGAGAAAGTGGTTCCTCATATTGTGCCTTTCGCACAAATATTCCTTCTTCAGGAATTACAGAGTGATTTGAGGATTTGGTTTGGGATGAACTTCCCTTCTCGTTGGATGACCTATCTAATTTAAGATAGATGTTTGAAAGCTTTTGTTTACCCATATTGTACACAAATATTCAAATAAGAAAACACATAATCACAAACTGAAAATCAAGAAAATTAAGTATTTCTAAATACTTAATGGGTTTAAATCAGTGGCTCTGATACCACCTTTTTCTGTCACGGCCCCCGACCCGGTTTGACCCGTTTCAGGAGCCGCGGGACAGAAATCCCGTGGTATTTAATTAACAGCGGAAGTTCAGGATCTTTTTAAAACTGAAATATTTCCCGATTATTTTATTTCACAATTCGGGATAAAACCCGGTAATTTACAATCATATGATTTCTCTGAGAAATCTTCATTTTACAAAACATGTTTCTTTATTTTATATTGAGCCACTTCCTTAAGCTTGTAGTGCTTCACGGCACTTTTCCTGGATCACAACAGATCACCTGAAACATGTTTGAAAAAGGTTTTGTCAGCGGGAAATACTGGTGAATCATTCATTTTGCTAAAACGACTCGTTGGTTATAATTTACAGTATTAAGAGCGATTACAATGTTTCTGATATCAAACCAACTACCCACGGTATTTTGTCACTCGACCCATTGGCCCTCCTGTTGTCCAATGGTGTCTGTGACTATGGTCATATCACCCCTTGGCTGCCCCAATGGTGAAGATTATCAAGTAATGTATACAAAACCCCACATACCGGCTGTAATTTGGTGATTACAAAGACTTAATCCCTGTAATTATAACTTTGAAAATAAACATGCTTTTGAAATAAAATTTGATAAAAAGAGAATGACTCACATTGCAGATTTAATTGAGCAGAGCCTAGCCTACTGATTAGCCTTTTAACCTAAATTAATAACATGCACACAACTCGGTTAGTAACTTAATACAGCATTTACGATAACTCACGAGATTAAAACCTTCACAACGAATGACAAAGTGCGATACTTAAACATCCATTGAATTAACAACGAATGACAAAGCATAAACCCTAATGTGGGCAGCACTTAAACATCCATTGGATAGTTTAATCGATCGGACATTGAATCGTATCAGCGATCGAGTTATTACCCTGTATTGCGGCAACGATTTGTGATTCGTGTGTGTTTTGATAGTAAGCAGAGCGTAACTCAGTGTATATAACGAGTTTTTACGTCGTTCAAGTGCCAGAATTCAAGTCCCAAACACCCCTATTTATACATAAAATTTGACCCCCTCGCGTGACGCGATGGGTACCCCTGGGGCTTCGCGTGACGCGAAGGGTCACCACCTACCATAGGGTAGCCCCGTGTGTTTATAGGCTTGCTGAGTCAGTAGTTTCGTAAAATTCAATTTTGACAGCGTTTTATTTGGATAATCGTAACTAGGGTTTTACCCCCCCTGAGTTTTAGGGGCCCTGATTCTGATTATTCTGAAAATTTTAGGGTTTGTGCAGAATCACTTGGGTGTCTTAATTACGATTTCCTATTGGATAAAATAATAAAATAAATAGGACTTTTGATGAGAGTTGTTACACGATGGTTCTGGCTGGTCATAATCCAGACGGATCCTTACTCCCTTGTCTCTTTCCCTACTCACGTACTGGTTAAGAAGAGATCTTAACTCGAGAAAGTTATTGGCGACCCCTTCAGGAGTGAGGTCAACACGTGAGGGGGTGTTAGAAACACCAACGTTGGGAGATGGTACTCCGAAACGAGACGGTGTCGGCGTTTGGAAAGTGAGAAACTCGGGATATGTTGCTCCTGTTGGGGTGCTTCCTGGTGTTGAAACGGAAGTTGGTATAGCCACAGGAGTTTGGTTAGTATTTGGGGTAGAGGTACGTGGGATTCGGCTTACCTCCCCCACAGACTCACCTTCCGACATGCTGACTATCGAGCAAAAATGGAGCTACACTACTAGGTCTTTTGAAGAAAATTAGTGGCGTAGCCCCACGGTGGGCGCCAACTTGTTGATGCAACAAATACTAGACCGATGGTAGTGGCTAGGCCGGTTAGACAAAAAGCTTGGAAGCTTCAAGTTTTGCCTAACGCAGGTCGTGGGGTCCCCCCGCGTTTGCAAGACGTGGAGAGAGGTTCACTAGTTGTTGTTTTGTTGTTTGCTCAAGATCCTTAGCTGAAGTGTGTTTAGCTTCGGATGCAAGAGTAGTGGAAATGTGTGTGTTGAATGTGAAGAAATGAGACTTTCATGGGACAAGTGCTCGAGGAAGAAGACCATGGATTCTAAGAGAATCGGAGCTGATCGGAATGTCCCTGAAAGCACTAAATGAAGTGTCATTTATAGAAGAAGAGATCGCCCAAAGAGGAAACCTCGGACCATGCTTGCAGTGGGAGACTTACCCTTTTAGGGGTTGAAGCGTTTGGACCTGCGGATAAAAGCCTACACTCTGTGCACACGTTCTCTTTTGCGGCTGTGAGAAGGTTGGGCAAGCAATCAGTGAAGTGATGGTTTACTGTTCACGTCCTTTTTGCTGCTTTCCCGAGTTTGCGGGATTTGAACCCTTTAACCCTTTAACCTTTCAAGCGTTCATGTGCCTAAGTCATTTTATTTGGTCTTGGGCTACCCCCGTCATCAAACCCTATGTTTGTAAACTGGTCAAAATTGCCAATTGTAATTCAACAAAAAAGGGATAAATAAAAAATAATTCCAGGATTATTTAATGATTCCATGTTTGTTCTAAAGAGAAATATCCATGTAGACCTTTTTTCTCTGCTCGAAAATGTAAAATCACATATGTAATGAATTCAAATATCCAAATATATTGCTACAGAATTTGGAGATAAAAGGATTAGAATTTTATGAGTTGTGAAATAACATGCTCTAATGGTTGCTTACCAGCGAAATGGCACCCCCACAGCTACACAACAATTAAATTATCTTGACAAAAGGTGTTTCTGGTAAACTTAACCCTTGTGCCACAGTCTGGTTTCTAGGGGTGTTCACAGTCTGGTTCAGCCAAAAGAATGAAAATTATGGGCCGAACCGTTAAATACGTTTTTGAAAAATGAGAAATCAACTAGGCGGGTTGAGTAGGTCGACTGGACCAGGCTCTTTTACCGGTTTGGTGGGTTTTATTTTTTATTTTGGTCAAAATCATTAGTTTGTATAAAAAATTCAATATGATAAAGCTTAAATGGATGATTCCAAGTTCCAAACAGAACTGTTTGGCTCTCAAACCAGCTAAAACCACGAAAATTGAACCGTTTGGATCTTAAACTTGCCAAACCGGCTGACTTGCTTTGCTTTGTGTAACATTTGTGCTTGTAATCATTGTGAGCAGTTCAATTATCAATAAGACAATGTTATTTGATCCCAATGTTTGTTTGGTTATGTTTTACATTTTTCATGTTTTGACTTTTATTCAATTTCAAACTCTACATCGTTTTCTGGAGAGTTATACGCAAACTGGTGCGTAAACATAGTCAGTTTAACGCGACAAATACTCCGGAACACCAACATATACTTAACATACCTTAAATAACCTTTACATAACTTAGAAATAAGTTTTGAAGGCTTTGGTATGGCAAAAACAAGTTAATTCGCCTACAGGGACTAAATTTGACAAACTGCGAAAGTATGCCAATTTGAACTGTAACAGACATTCCGGAACATGACCATAAGTTAAACACACCATAAATATCCTTTACATAGCTTAGAAATAGGCTTTGAGGGGTTCGGTGTAGGGATGAGATTTTTTACCGAAATACCGGTACCATACCGGTACCGTACCGATGTCGTACCGTACCGATCATAAACGGTACCGGTATCGGTAATAGATTTTTCAAAATTCGGTATCGGTAAAAAGCGGTATCGGTACCAGTATTTTTCGGTAAATACCGGTATTAATACCGAATTTAATAATTATCGGTAAAAAGCATGGAATCCATTGAAGTAAGTAAATATTTTAATGGTTTGGTTATAAATTATCAATATATATTTTCTTATTTTTAGATTTTTAATATCTTCGTGTTTGGTTGTGTAAGGAGACAACACTATTGTTGAAAAAATCCCTTTTGTCGAACTTGATGGTGACTCGAAATTGGGTAAAAGTCGAACCTATGGATGTTTAGTATGTTTACCTTTTTTTTACATTCCTCTATATATTATTCTAGTTCAGTTAATAATGGATGAATGAGTTGCACATGATATTTTTTTAGGTAAAACAATGGATGACACCAATTTTTTAGGTAAAACAATGGATGACACCAAAGCGGTACCAATGTGGTAAAGTACCGAAATACCGGTACCGATACCGGTACCGTACCGGTACCGAATCTATAAATACGGTACGGTAATCGGTATCCACATTTCCTCAATTTCGGTAACGGTATTTACGGTATCGGTAACGGTACGGTACCGGTATCGTACCGATCTCATCCCTAGTTCGGTGTGCTAAAATAAACTTTTGAGTCATTCAGGGACTAAAAGCGTCAAAAATTGCACAAGTTTGCACTTTCGCGCGTAACTTACGTTCTGAATACATCCGGACATCCAAAAATTTATGTAAGCATTAAAATATTTTATTTTAGTGTTTGGAATGAGAAAAATCCATTCGTCGCGCAATTTGGATTGTTTTTCGCGCTTATGCGCATTCCGTCGTAATTAAGCGAACAACGCAACCGTACGACCAAACGAACCGACATCCGAGATATTTTTTAGCACATCTTAAGTTCCCTATACTTTAAGTTCATTTTAGAGCTTTGAAATGGGGTTAACGGGGCTTAAACGTGTCAAAAATGCATCGAAAACCAAGTTTTGGGGCTGCAGGGACTAAAACTGTGATTTCAGCATAGTTGATATCTTACGGACCGTAAGCCCTCAACCTTACGGTCCGTAAGGGACTCCCAGCACATCAGAAACTTCTAAACAGCTGTTAACAGCTGTTAAGCACTCCCTAATCCATTTTCACTTGCCTCTTCCTGATAATGAGGGGCCAATTTGAGTTACCATAAGGTTGCAACAAGTGTAGGGACAAGATCAAAGCACGGTATTCAAGAAACAATCCTAACGGTGGTCCAAATCCTATAAATACCCAACCCTTTCACTTACAAAACCCACTTGAAATCTTGAGAGTTCTCTAAGTTGAAGTGAGACCACTTCATACCTGAGATACTTGAGAAATCAAAGCTTTCGGGGACCCTTTGTAAGTGTTCCTTCGTTCTTTTATTCTTTTAGCATTAAAGTCAAACTTTGTTTGACTTTCTACATTGACCAGTTTATGGTCAATGCGAAGTTCGTTTGAACTTCATAACGTGAGCGTAATCACGATGGTTATAGTCCCTAGTGACTGTACCTACTGATTACCACGTTATCTAGGCTCAGTGACGAGTCGTAGTTTCGGCCAAAATGCGTGTTATTGCGTATTTTGTAACCAAACTACTTATAGGTATCAAAACCGTTTGTTTTGATACCAAAATTGTTTCTAACTTAGTTAAGCATGTTTCAACATGCTTAGCTCGTCACTTTTAGTTTTGTGCTTGTCTGGGGTCGTAAGGGTAAACGATCTAAACAATCGCTTATACTTTCGAACCCAACCCGTTTGGTCGATCATTAGGATCCGACCAAACACATTAGGTGACCATAGTTGAATAGGGAATAACCTTTCGAGGTTATACCTTATGGTCACGACGTTTAGTTAGTTGTATGATAGGTAGTTTATATGCCTTAGGTAAATTACCAAAATGCCCTTTTTAAGGCCAAAATTCATTTTAAGCATATGTAACATAACTTGTGATGTCTAAACTATTTTGGCAACAATATTAGACATGTTAAGGCATATTTTACTTATCATAGGGCTAGTTAGGCGTTCCGAACGCGTTTCACACGAACGACGCGTTAAAGTAGCATAAGCTACCTAAACGGGTCGTAATGGGTCGTAAGCACTTAGGTTAGGTTTCATTTTAGTATGTAGGCTTTGTTAAACCATATTACACGAGTCTCCATACTCGTTTGGTTTACGAACCCTCATTCTATCCGATCCTCCGATTTTGGTCCGGTATATTAACATAGTTACCTATATTAGGTGCCGTTTGATATCCGTGATCTCTAGCATTGTTTGGTTGTTACTCAAGGACTACTAAGCAATCTCAAGTGAGTACATTGACCCCTCTTTTACTGTTTTTCAAACTGTTTTGGGGTGAAACACATGTGCCTACTTGTTACTTTCGTGCCTTTCATGTTTTCACATCATATACTTGCTATGTTCATTAGTACATTTATAGTACATGTTTTACATTACATTTCATGCTATGCATGTCCATTGGGTGCATACTTAGTACATTGTTTTACATTACATTTCACGCTATGTATGTTCATTTGATTACATACTTAGTGCATTGTTTTCACATGCTTACATTTTGGTATGACATTTGGTTTGTTCAAATGAGACAATATACATTCATTAACATTGATCACGCCATTCGTTAGTAGGTAGTGGTACCATAGGAATTGACAACTCCCGTTCCTGACATCCTAGGTATGTTTGGATGGAAGGAATGACCGAATTCGATAGACATAACACAGATAAACCTTTAATTTGTTTAAAGGTCTATCACCACAGTCACAAGGCTTGAATGTATGCATTATAACAATGCCGCATAAATGTTTGTATTCAGTATAGCATGCATTTCCACAAAACATAACTTTGATTTAAACTATGTTTAATTCGATACCCTGTTTTTGTGCATTTTACCTATGGTTTAGTTGATGTATTTCACTTGCCATACATGATATTTATGGATACACAATTCATGATTTACATTAAACATAAACATTTTGACATTGATATACACATTTAGTGATTTACATTAGACATAGACATTTTGATATGGTTTACACAATAACACTTGACAATTGATTTATACATGAACAATTTACAATGGTGGTTGGTTTGGGTAAGTGATTTGAGTAACGAGGCGTGTGTAATATGATACAAGTATGGTGGATACGCCGCTGGTACTTCCTATATATAAGTGCTTGTATGATATTACATGTCGTAGCGTTACTTAAATCATTTCAATATTTGACATATTATATTTTTCATAAACAACTTATTTTTCACAAGACCTTGTCTTACAAAAACATTTTATTTTATACAACTCATTTTACTCGGTTATTTTATTAACCATACCCCCTTTCTTTTATATAGTCTGATTTCTTATCGAGTTTTCATACGATTTATAAAAGAAAACACTTAACAAGATTCATGACTAAATTTTATTAAACCTATCTTTTAAAACCCAAGTCATGAATCCTATTTTCACTAAACCTATGTATCTCACATGCATTTTTATGCTGACGTACCTATTTTCACATGTGTTTTCAGGAGCTGTCGCTTAGGATGATGATCGTGACATTAGGGCGGACCTGTGCCTTAGAGACATAAAACGAAGATAGACTTAGTTTAATTATGTTATGTACTCTTGGTTTCATGTTTAAAGACAATGTAACTCTCTTGTTGATAAATAAAACGTAACTTTAATTTCCATGGTTATGAAACAATAATTCTGTTACAACACTCCCCGACGTTTCCGCCACGTGTTTCTCGTTTTACGTGGTCGGGGTGTGATAGTTTGGATGGTAACAGTTTTTAAAAACCCTAGCCACCTCAAAATAAATGATCTACAACAAGTCAAATGTTTAAAACGGGAAAAAAGGAAACCTTTGGATCCATGTTATGGGATCGAGAAACCGGTGCAGAAGACATGCTTAACCCAACTTCTAATATGGATCTTAGATCTCTCTCATCTTGTAACTGTTCTTGCAATCTTGAAACCTGTCATGATAAATGAGTAAAATCAGAAGCCCAAGATACAAAACTCGGATTTCAGTATATTAATGAAGTCAGGTCAAAACAAGTTCAGTGTTGGCCAAAAACGAGCCAAGTCAGTTTAAGCCAACCTACCAACACATTATTTCATCAAATGAAGAAAGGAGGGCTTACATCTTGTTCAAGTGCCATCCTACGTTCGTGTAATGCTTGCTTCCTTCTTTCCAAGCTAGCTTGAAGTATCGTGTTTCCTCTCGCCTAAAATAAAAAAAATATATACTAATATTGTTTAAAAATATATATTCACTGCATTCACAAAGAAAATCAAAGTATGACCTCATTTGCAAGTCTTTGCCTCAAGTCATTTTTCATCATCTCAAGCCTCTGAATAGAAAGCCTACAAACAAACAAAATTCCTTTTATAAAATTAAATTCAGAAAAAATACAATGCACTAAACTCTAAAGTGCATGATCTTACTCTTCTTCACCAGAAGAATCAAAAGATTCCACTGAAGGAGTCTTTCTAGCCTGTAGGAAAATAAAAACAATGATCAGAAAAAAGACACAATGTTAAAAAAGCGGTTGTTAAACGGGCCGTGTTCATGGGGTGGGGATCGATTCCGAACACGGCAGGTGTATTTGCATGTTGACACGACCATAACCTATTTCACCCCCAAAAAAGTTATTTAACTATTTTTTACATATTAGCACTCTAAAATATTAAGTTTACATATAATTTTTAAGCATTTAGGTTTAAATTATGCCAAACTATTTTTAAACTTTAATATTTTTATATAAATATACTCAGATAGTTTAAGTATTATATGAAACACATTAAAAATAAAAAAAATGGGTTAAATGAGTCAAACCTGCCGGGTTAACACGAACAGGAACCATTTGGCTAAACGTATTCACGGGCCTGACCCGAAACTGGCCCAAACTCATTCAGACTAAACCCAAACCCGTGAATATTTGTTAGGGCATGTGGTGTCGAATACTCACACCCCTAGTTATTATATAAACCACAACAATATTAATTTCTGCAGAATTTCCAATTTGATATAGTAATTAAGATGCTATATATGAAAATTTTAATTTTAAAAAAAAATCATAGATAAAAGTGAAACTTACATTATTCCGTCCCCTTATTGTTGTATTCCTAGACTTAGAATTGGATCTTGTTAGTTTGTTAACAGGAGTCTTTGTGCTTGAATCAACTCCAGATAAAGATTGAGGTAGATCCATCTGATTTTCACTTGCTTTGTTTGGCTGCATTTGTTGCTCATTAATTTTAACTTTAGAATCTTCATCAAGAGGTTGAGAATCTGCCAAGGAATTTAATTTTCATCCCAAATTTCTATTTTTATTTGGAGACACCACATCTGATGCATCAGTCCCATATGCCTACATTAAGTGCCAAACATAATAAAAGTTAACATATTTAGGGAAAGGAAAATATTACAAGCTTGGTTTAAGAAAGGCACACGCGAGGCGCTGTGGACAGCACATCAGGGGAAACCGAGTTTATGAGCATATGTATAACACAAAAAATCCACAATCTAAAGTATTATAATTCTATATAAAACTTACATAAATCAATTGAAGACCGACAAAATATAATTCGAGTACTTGACAATGCATTGTTTTGACTTTGAAGTCAAACCCAAGAAGGGTGATGCTCTATTGTTTTTTAGTATTCATCCTAACGCTACAATCGACCCAACGAGCTTGCATGGGAGCTGCCATGTTATAGTGGGTGAGAAATGGTTGGCAACCAAATGGATTCATGTCAGGAGTTTTGATCGTAAACGGGTTAGTGCAAGTAGAAAAGAAAGACTGCAGGGAGGAAACCCGCAACACATGTAAATATCGCTATTTTGGGTATGAATGAGTTCACTTTACAAAGGTTTATAAGTAATTCTTTAATTGGGAGTACAATTACACTGCAGATGAAGACTTTGTAGGGGTGAGCATAAATAGGGTCGAACCGAAAAAAACCGATACCCAAAGCAATTCCTCAACCGAAATGTCCGATTCCACTTTTCTAGCAGTAAGATCCTTGAATTGAACCCTATCGGCATCTAGACTGCCACTTGATTTCTTACTGATTCTTTCAACCGAAGACGATTTCGTCTCGAGAACAGCAGAGTTATTGTCCGATGATTCGACAACCGAATTCACACCGGCCCAATGCGCGGAATCTTTCAACAACATCATCAACACATAGCAACTTCTTCTTGATCAAGCTCATCAGTCTCAGAAACAGAAGATGACCCATAGTGTTTGAAGGGGTAAGGTCCCAAAAACCTTGCACAAGTGCTTGGGACCATACCACAACTTCACCAATAAGCTCTCTTTAAAAGAACCCTGCGCGGCTGCGCATCGGTTCTAAAAGAGAACTTAAAATGAAAATAGTTTTTAACATCCGCGCGCCGAAAAGGAACTAATAAATCCTTGCGCCAGCTCTTAAACAGCAGAACAATTAGGATAAGGTCCTAACAAAATCCCCGCGTGAATGTCATCCAGACTTGGATAAAAATAACTTTTCTGTTACAACAGAATTTGTATGAAGCAAAACCACATGGGATTACAGCTGTAAATCTTCTAGAAGGCTTTATCGTGCATCACCATTCGGTTATAACTGAATAGCCACATGGCATCATCATGGGCACTCCTCAAAGTCACGATGAACCAAATTGAAAAAAGATCCACACTTGCCCACTTTCCACGTGGCATCTCCCCAGGCGTTGATAATGACCACCATCTGTGTGCACACACAACCGTTAGTGATTAACGGTGGAGAAAATAACCGCTCACGGAAATTACTTTCCATTACGTCCTCCATCAACAAACTTTCCTGCCCAAACTTCGGTTATAAATAAGGATAATTCAGGTACAATTTCACAAGTTACATTTACTTCACTCTCAATAATTCTTCTTCTTCATCAAAACCTGTACTTGTTCTCACGCCGGAGGGTGGTCACGGAGAGAACCCCCATTCTCCCCGTGGCGAGTCTAACGGCTGTTTGTTTTGTAGTTAATTGTTAGAAGAAGGAGCTTAGCCAACCCTGAATCAAACGAGAAGAATCACCCCTTTTATGCAGATTCAAACCCCCTGGTTCAATTGATTCCGATCTATTGAACCAGTGTTTCTTCATTGGCGCCCACCGATTTTCAGTCTTCATTCTCATCTTCTCGTTTTGATTTACTCTCATTTCTGCTTTTCAATGAAAGAAACTCCGACAAACCGCCAATCAGGCCCTCGGCCAAACTTCATACACAATACCCAAGTCGAAGGGATTGTGGTAGAGGCTTCCGATGATAACGGGGTCCAGCACAATGTTAATCATCCAAACGACCCTGTCACTCCAGGAGCACAACCCGAGATACCGATAAGCTCAATTTTACCTCCGGTGAGACCCCCATCTCGTGGTACGTCAGATCCCAAGGTGCAATCAACACAGTATACGCACAACTTTGTGCACAGACCGCTTCTCCAGTTACTCAGCCACGAAGACCTGCATCTCATGTACGAGCACCTTCTTCATAACGTACATCTCACCATGACACACCATCACGGATGCCGATAGATGACACAGAAGTTTACTCCAGATCTCCTACAAGGTACGAATCTACTCACTCTGAGAATCGATGAAGGGATTACCGTGATGAGTCATATTCTCATAGAAGGCAGTCAGTTCATTCTTAGTTGGGCCCGCGTTCTTACCAGAAGTGGGACATTCACACCGACGAATACGACAGAACATATCAGGAAGGCGATAATACAAGTGTGTTCAGCCGGTTACAGCAAGACCATACGAATTATAAACCCCGCGCGGTTTATAATCCAGATGCAGAGCATGACTACAACTTAATCTACCACCCGACAGAAGCAGCTGAGAACTCCAAATTTGTTAGTGAAATCGCTTTAGCCCCCCTCGAAAATGCGAAACTACCATCAAACGTCGAAAAATTCAACGGCATGTCAGATCCGGACGACCACCTTCGTGTATTTACCAGCACAGGTCTGGTAGGGGGTTGGACATTGCCTATGTGGTGCCACCTATTCGTCCAAACCTTGACAGGTGCGGCACGGTTGTGGTTCGATAATTTACCAACAGGGAAGCTAACGTCGTGGGTAGATTTAAAAGAGAAGTTCCTTGTTCACTTCAGCCAACAACGAAGATCTATCAGCGACACCGCTGATGTGATGAATATCTGGAGGCGTGATGATGAAAGCCTAGAGGAATTCATAACGCGATACAACAAGGAGGTGCTAGAGATCGGCAACGTTCATGAACATCTGATACGAGCACAATTCAAGTATGTTGCGCGCTGCGACGACATGATCAAAGTTCTGACAGGAACAGAGGGTTTGCCCAAGAGCTGGGAAAAACTGATGGCTGCAGCCAAAGTTTACGCTCAGACAGAACGAAATCTCAGCTCCAACAGACCACCGCCACCACACAACCGTCCACAGGATATGAGCGGGAGCAACGGAAAGAAGTTCAAGAAGAACTGGCGAGACTCAACCTCTGGAACATACTCGTCTGACGACGCGCGTGCATCAATAAACAAATTAGCAGCGCAGAAAGAAGCAAAACAGGAGAATCGTGAGCGGCAGTGGACTCCCCTCATGAAAACACCGGCGGAGGTACATAGCACAGAAGATTATCAATTTAAAATTCCTCCGCCAATGAAAAACAAGAGGGCCAAGATCCAAATCAGTATTGTGACTATCACAAAGATAACGGTCACACTATAAACAATTGTATAAGCCTCCGCACCGAAATCGAGAAGGCATTAAAAAGTGGTGAGCTCACTCACTTACTTCAGAATGTGCGAAAGGACTTACTTCAGAATATACCACCTTTATTCGCCTTACCTAATCAAAGAAATTGTACTCATGCAAAATATTGTAATTCAAACACATATTATACCAGTTACTGGCACACCATCCGCCTTAACAAAACACCATGAACATACACGGCAGTGTATAAATAAAGTTACTTGCGCCATAGCGCATTAATAAACAGGGATCCACATCCTAAGTTAACTATCCATTGTTTATACAACCACAAAACAAAGAAAACCTAAGCTAGGTCTTCGTCTTCATCCTCTTCCCTGTCTGGGAAAACCTCTCTCAACCGCGTCACGAACTCTTCAGACTGTAGCGCGGCAGTGACAAGATCCATGACAGGAAGCTGCAAATTATTAAATTGAGTCTTAGCAGCAGCAAGAGTAGGTTCAGTATCAGCACCATGCATAGCAGATCTGTTGGTATCCCAATCAACTTTTAAAGCACTAACAACATGCTGAGAACACTCAGAGTATCCTTGGGCATACCCATCGTCACGCGCAGCAACCAGCAAGTGCGCAACCGTTTTATCTAGTTCTTCGGAATTAAGAAAAGAGTCGGCAACCTGCGCAGTAAAATAAGTAAGAAAGAGCATAATTATCACAAGACGTTATCAAAGGAAGTAACACTTACGCTTACGATCCCGTGATCTTTCAACCATAGCAAGTCATTCTTTAGCGGTTCAAACTGACTCTCCGCCGTCACTCGGGCAGTCTCAGAACTTTCCAACTTTTCCTCAAAACGGTGGGACATCTCAGTTTTTTTAGCTTGTGCAAGCTCCAAATCTTTCTTAGCAGATTTAAACTCCGCCTTCAGTTGTTCCAGCTCAGATAGTAAAGAGGTAAGTTCATCTATCTCCTTTTGCCTAAGAGCAAGGGTGGCGCAAGTTTGTACCTCTCTCTGTTCACTCCTCTCCCTATGAGAGCGTGCTTCATCACGTGCAGCTTCAGCTTCAGTTTTTTTCCTACTATAGCTTCTCAACATCCGCATCTTGTTTTTTCAATCTCTCAACTTCAGCTTTGAGATTATTAATGATATTGCGGAGGCCTATCTTCTCATTGTTGTCTTTTTCACAAATTTCTCTCTAATTTTTACACTCCTTAGAAAGAAGAGCAGCTTCAGCCTCTGCCTTTCTTCTCCAACCAGCAATGGACAATTCTTCGGTCTTTTGATCATTTTCAAACTTGGTCCGATCAACCTCCAATTTAGCCCTCAGCAGGGCAGCACAGGCCTCATCCTCAGCAGCTTTCTTCTTGGACGCCTCAAAAGCAGCCCATTCCTTGTGCATGCTACGCCACTCACGCACTATGCGATGCGTAGTAGATGTGTACGTAGCAGCTTCTTCAAGATAAGCATGATAAGTCTGCTCGTGAGGGCGCCCTTCTTGGAATTTAATCTCCCCAGGTGGAAAGGTTCTCGGCACACACGCCAGTCTGAAAAGGTATCACCTTTCTTCAAATTCCACACTGGAGCATGAATTTCAGAGGCGCTCTTCTCCGAGTAAGTTCTATAGTAATAATCCCCCAGAGTTTCATCCGGGTGAATAGGAGAATTTTCATCAACACGAGCAAAAGAACCTTGGTCTTCAACACGGTTCTTCTCGGCATTCACAGAAGCAGAGGCAAAACCCGCAGTGGGAAAAGTCGCCACAGGGTCTTCTTGAGCGGATTTCCCCTTTTCCGGGCCTTGCGCCACAACTTCAGGAGACTTTGGGTGAGTGGCATCAACACCCATAGCCCCCGGACCTATAACTTTCTCTGATTCTATCTTAACCGGTTTTTCCACCTCAATTGGCTCCTCCGCCTCAACAGTCTTCTCCGCCTCATTCTCAACTTGAACATTTTCTAGCTGATCGCTGATTGATACATGAGGGGGGAGAAGGTGGAAGCTCAGCATTGACTGTGGATGATGGATCCGCATGAACAGGAGATACCGGGTTTTCTGCAAAAACAAATCCATATTACAAAACATATAATGCGCATAGAAAGCAAAAAACGAAGAAACTCACCTGGAGGAGGTTTTGCAATAAAGGCGTCCAGATTGCCTCTCCTGCTAAGTTTTCTTCTTTGAACCTTCTTAGGCTGTGCCTCAACATCGACCTGTTTCCTTTTTCCCGCCTTCGTCTTCAATAAAGGTTCCGGACTTGATTCCAGATCGATGGGGTCATCAGGATTCGAAGCAGGGATATCAGCAAGATCCCGAGGCTCCGGTTTCAGTTTTCTCACAACTACAGGTGCAAGACCTTCCAACGAATCAGACACCACTACATAGTCACACCAGGAATCAGAGGAATGGCACATACCTTTCTTCTCTCCTTGAGCATTCTTGACTTTGGACGATTGCGCTTTCGCCGTATCATTCTTTTTCGGCGCAACAGTAGTCGGCGCACGATTCTTCTTCTTAGGGCCTATGCCCAGATTAGTCAGCTCACCTACTAAAAGAAAAAAAATACCCCACGCGCAAAGACAATAAAGAGTAATATTGCAATATCAACCAAAACTCAAGTTAGACTTACCAGCACTAGTAGAGGGTTGCGCAGTAAGGTCTTCGTCTCGTGGAAGCACAAAGTTCTTCACTATCCGTAGATACCAAAGCTCCTCATCAGCCCTTTTCGGAATGGTGGCCATCTTCCCACCTTCTCTTTCAAATGCAACAACGTACAAGGAAACAACTGCAACAACGGGAAAATGGGGGTGACGTAAAAAAACAAAACAGAAGAAAGGAAGAGAGAGTAGTAGGGTAAGAAAGCCCCAATTCTAACCTTTTCCATCTTCCATGTATACTGGCTTATCTTCCCGATCCATCCGCCAGAAGAGACTCATACCGGCAGCAACCAGGGCTTTTTCAGGAAGATCAATCGACGGAACATCCTTCAAATCTTGGTACCAAGTTTCCGAGAGAGGGGTTTGGATGGTCTCCGTCAAAACATCTTCCTTACCCCTAAAATTCATCTTCATCGGGATCACCCCGGCTTTAATAAAGAAGAATTTTGGCTTCCAATCGTGAAAAGATTTTGGGGGTTTCAACAAAGATTTTCTTTGCCGAAGCACGTTGAACAAAGGAATAAAAACCCTGTGAACAATGCATTTGGTGGAATACTCGGAAGCGGTTAACTGACGGCTCAATATGCATCAATCGACAAACGAATTCGAAGTGACGAACCCGAACCATCCCAATAGGATGCATTTGAGAAATATGAAATTTATAATACGAAAGGAGTTCAAGAAAAAATTTCGTTACAGGCAATCGAAAATTGCCTGTAGAAAAGAAATCCCAAAATAGAGTAATGTACCCGACCGGAGCATCCGCCGTCGTCTGACTCTCATCAGGGTATCGAGCGTCCCAACTATCAGGAAACTTGAAGTTTCGAACCATACCATTGAAAGTTTCCTTCGGCCACTTCAATGGTGGAAGACCAGACGCCATCTCTTCAGAAGACTCGTCGTGGCGTTCTCCGGTTGACATAAAGGGGGAAATTGCAGATTTCTTCAAGAAATTACCAGAGAAGACGAAGAAGACTCAAGAGCAGAAAATAAGGAAACAAAGGAAATCAAAGGATTTATATACCCACCGCCATCAATAACCTGGAAAACCGCAATAACACCTTTTTCGGAGAAAACACGGTTATCGAAGCACCAAGGGCGAGTGGGAATAACAATAACGCGAGTTCACGCGCGCGTGTAAGCCACGATCGACGACATGCAACTGACAAGTGACAGCCTGTCACACGTCAACAGTCGTCACTGTACCTTTTCACCTGCCAAGAGTCAAGATTTTCAAAATTGAAATCATGAGCAAAAAGAGTATCTTCCTCAAAAAGATTCTCTGTTTTTCGCGCCAAAAACTCCACAGCAAAAAAAACACCCATCTCTTATAAGTCTAGTACTCCACTTATTTGCATAAGAGCAACACTGGACTGGGGGGACTTGAAGGGGTAAGGTCCCAAAAACCTTGCACAAGTGCTTGGGACCATAGCACAACTTCACCAATAAGCTCTCTTTAAAAGAACCCTGCGCGGCTACGCATCTGTTCTAAAAGAGAACTTAAAAAGAAAATAGTTTTTAACATCCGCACGCCAAAATGGAACTAATAAATCCTTGCGCCAGCTCTTAAACAGCAGAACAGTTAGGATAAGGTCCTAACAAAATCCTCGCGCGAATGTCATCCAGACTTAGATAAAAATAACTTTTCTGTTACAACAGAATTCGTATGAAGCAAAACCACATGGGATTACAGCTGTAAATCTTCTAGAAGGCTTTATCGTGCATCACCATTCGATTATAACTGAATGGCCACTTGGCATCATCCTGGGCACTCCTCAAAGTCATGATGATGGCACCAAATTGAAAAAAGATCCACACTTGCCCACTTTCCACGTGGCATCTCCCCAGCCGTTGATCATGACCACGATCCGTGTGCACACACAACCGTTATTCATTAACGGTGGAGAAAATAACCGCTCACGGAAATTACTTTCCGTTACGTCCTCCGTCAACAAACTTTCCCGCCCAAACTTCGGTTATAAATAAGGATAATTCAGGTACAATTTCACAAGTTACATTCACTTCACTCTCAATACTTCTTCTTCATCAAAACCTGTACTTATTCTCACGCCGGAGGGTGGTCACGGAGAGAACCGCCATTCTCCCCATGGCGATTCTAACGTCTGTTTGTTTTGCAGTTAATTGTTAGAAGAAGAAGAAGCTTAGCCAACCCCGAATCGAACGAGAAGAATCACCCCTTTTATGCAGATTCAAACCCCCTGGTTCAATTGATTCCGATCTATCGAACCAATGTTTCTTTAGTGTTTCACAGTAATTTAATGAAAAATCCAAATCCGATGCAATGAAAAAAATCCAAGAGCCCCGATCTGATCTGACACGTAATGAAGAGATATTCATTCATTCCAACAGTTACCTCAAACGATTCAAGAATGGACATATATTATTGCAAAAACAGAGATTTACCTGGGTTTGTTCACCGATTTCTGGAAGGAATCGATTCCCCCACCTACAAATCTTCATATCAATGACTTTGTTCATAATACCACAAACCCAAGAAGAAGAGAAGGCTTCCTTGACAATGAATTTAGGTAAGAGAGCACATAGATTCCACAACAATGATGGCTCTTGGGCTTCAGAATCGTTACAATCACCAGCGGATTCAAAGAACCCTACGTCTTAAAATCGAGGGAAAGCCAGACGCTTCATCTGCACAAACCATTCCAAAATTCCAATTATATCCTGGAAGTGTCTTAAAACTTTGGTGGAAATACAAATTCAGCCCCTTAAAAAGGCTTCATCCTCTTGTACATCTTGTTATAAAGTTTGTACGTGCTATAAAATTACATTTTTGTACGTCACATTTGCTTTATATAGTTATATAGATTAAAAATAAACAATAAACAATAAATTTAATAAAAGTAAATTTCATAATTGATATGTTATTAATTAGTGAGTTAGTTTTTTTTGAATTTTTCTATAATAAATAAAAATCTTTTTGAATAAGTGTCATTCTCTAGTAATTTCTCATCCTTATTTTTCTATTTATCTCTTTTATTAAATAATAATAGTAATATTAAACATCAATTTAACTAACTCTATTTATCTCTTTTGTTTTCATAATTTGAAATTAATTTCTTTTTTAACTCTAAAGTTTTAATCTTTGGCAATTTAAGTCTAAAGTTTCAATCTTTGGTGTTTTAACCTCTTTAATTAATTTGATTTTTCACTTCTAATTCAAAAGTTTTCATCTTTTGCAATTTAACCCCTTTAATTTTTTTTACTTTCAACCCAAAGCTTTTTATCTTTTGCAATTTAATCTCAACTCTTTTTTTTACTTTCAACTTTGATCACTTGTAATTTTCATCTTTCATAAGTTCTCCGTTTAACGTGTCGTTCTAAATTTCCGAGTTAACACGCCGCAACGTGCGTGTGGGGTTCAACGTTTTTTCATCTATTGCGCGTCTATTGGTCTGTCACAACGTGCGAGTCAGAGATCGACTTAGTTATTTTTTTCACGATTTTACACACAGGCTCGTTGTCATGTGAGAATTATTTGTCTTTTATCTAACATGATATTTTTTTTAAAGGAAAACTTCATTAACACACAGCCAAACCCGACGAAAAAACAGACGGGCGGCGAACCAACAACAACAGACTATACAAAATTACACCAATCAACCCAAGACATATCTTTGTACTCCGACCTACTTCTAAACCAGAGAAAACCTATCGATTTAACAGCACTGAACACATCCTCCACCTTCGGCATCTTGCCCGAGAAAACAAGCTCGTTCCTAGCCTTCCAAATCATCCAACAAGTGATAAGCACTACACCTCTATAAGCAAGCAACACTTTTCCTTTTAATCCACTGAACGAATGCACTTCCAAAATGTCTCTGAACGAAAACGCCATCGGGAAAGGAGTCTTACACCACCGGGTAACCTTCAACCAAACCGTCGTGGCAAATTCGCAAGCGGTAAATAGATGCATGACAGTCTCACTACCCGAAGAACATAACGGACACGCGATATCCTGAACTCTAGTTGGCAGTCTGTCCTGTTCGGCTCTCTACGCGAACAAGTTGCATTTTAAGGGGATCCATTTACACCACTCCCATACATACCTGTCGCAAAAGTCTTTATTCATGTCGAAAATCTGCTTGACTGAACCCACGCTAAAAACTCCCGATTCGTCACCCATCCACAACCATTTATCTCTATCATTCGATAAAACCACATTACGCAATTTCAAACTCAAATCCAACCACTCCGCCAACTCCGCATTAGTCGAGGGAGGTCGGCTCCACTACCACATCGCCCCAGGATTAGAAAAAGGATTCACAATTTTGTTTCGAACCACACATTTTTTATCTAGCTCTAGCCGAAACAAATTCGGATAACAAATATACAGGGGTTCCTTATTCAGCCATGGGTCAAGCCAAAAGGAAACATCCGTACCATCTCCAACCACTCCACGCATGACATTCCGAAGTCTGACGCTGGCCAAAATCAAACTCGAGACCACTTTGACAATATTACTCCAAACCCCTCCTAAAGAAGCCTTCACAGGAAGAAAATCCCATGCTCTCCAATGCTCATGAATGGATGAAATAACCTTTACCCATAAATTAACTTTCTCGTTTTTAAACCTCCATGCCCACTTGAGGAGGAGCGCATTGTTAATAGATAAAAGATCCCTTAAACCGAGCCCACCATGATCAATAGGAGATGACACTCGATCCCAGGAAACCCAATGCAACTTTCTATCCCTACCAGAGCCACCCCATAAAAATTTCCTGATAATCGCCTCTAACTTGTGCACAACCCCCCCCCTCCCCCAGGCACTTTATATAACGAGAAAAAGTAATTAAGGAGACATTCCAACACAGATTTAATAAGAGTAAGTCTGCCTCCCAAAGATAGAATCGAAGCCTTCCAAAGAGATAATCTCGACTCGAAGGTGTCGAAAATAGGCCTCCAATTCGCGATACGGTTCATGTTGGCCCCTACAGTGATCCTTAGATAAACAAACGAAATCCGATCCTCCAAGCATCACACCATATTGGCCATAGCTGCAACTTCCGAATCGGCAACCCCAATGCCCATAATTTTAGACTTAGTCAAATTGATTCTAAGCCCAGAACATAAATAAAAGCATCTGAGGATTCTAACCACATTTAAAATATTCTCCCTAGACCACTCCCCAACCACAAGCACGTCATCAGCATAGAAAAGATGAGAGAGCTCCAGGCCGCTATTGGGAAGTTTAACCCCAGTCACCGCACCGATCCCAACCGCTTTATCCAAGCAGCACGAGAGGATTTCCATAATAATAAGAAACAGGAAAGGGAACAACGGATCGCCCTGTCTCATACCTTTATGACACTGGAAATCAAAAGTGGGGGCTCCATTAACCAACACCGCCGCTCTCGCAGACGAGAGAATACCAAGGGCCCATTTGCACCAAAGCGGAGGAAAACCCATCTGCGATAAAGCCATGTTCACAAAACCCCAATTAACGTTGTCGTACGCCTTCTTAAAGTCCAATTTTAACAAAAAAAAAACGCCTTATCCTTCTTCTTTTTTAACCAATCAATAACCTCATTAATAATAAGCGGACCGTCTAAGATGTATTTCCCTTTCAAAAAGGCGGATTGATTAACCGAGATAACTGAACCGAGAACATGTTTAAGACGGTTAGCCAACACCTTAGAAATAACCCTGTTAATGGCACCCACCAGACTAATCGGACGAAAGTCGCTTAAACTCGTCGGGTCCTTTACCTTAGGAATGAGAGTGATGAATGACGACGCACACCCTCTATTGACCACTCCCCCTTCGTGGAACTCCTTCAAAACCCCGACGAAATCGGCCTCGAAAACATCCCAAAAATGTTTTAGGAATCTAAAATTCAGGCCATCAGGACCAGGCGCACGGTCACTACCACACTCCGAGATGGCAGCTTTAATCTCCTCTCTACTAAAGTCAACCACAAGACCTGCCGCCTCACCAGGAGAGAGCCTTCTAATGTTCTCACAAGACACCATCAGACGAAAAAACAACTCTTCCTTGAACTTATCCCTAATGAATTCGAAGACCGCTTTTTTAATCAATGACGGTTTAGAACACCATGACCCGTTGACCATTAGTACATGAATTATGTTACTAGCCTTCCGACAATTAACCATTGAGTGGAAAAATCTAGAGTTTTCATCCCCCTCCTTAGCCCATTTAATACGCGACCTATGTCTCACAACTTTAATTAAATTCTCCTCCGACTCTTTGATCCGTCTGTAATTCTCAACTAAAATCCACTCTTCTTCTTCCAGCAACTCCCTACTCTCCATAAGAATCTCCAACTCCTCAATTTCAGATCTTGCCAAAGCATCATATTCCTTTTCCTTTTTAAGCAAGTCATCTCTCCATTTCTTAACCCGACTCCTGATAAACTCAAATTTCTTTAACAAATATAAATCAACTGGTCCTTCCCATAAAAACTCGTTAGCGGCATCGCGGACCGTAACATCGTACCCTTCCCGCCCAATCCAGGAATCAAAAACTCGAAACGGCTTAGTGATGTGTGTAAAATGCAACATATAAATTACATCAATTAAGGCATAAAACTAACCCTTTTTAAGTACTAATATTGGAAAAAGAGTGTTTTTGTCTTCCTTTTGTATTTTCAGGATTAAATGAGCTCAAAAACACAAAAGAAGCAAAAAGACAGCTAATTCCAACATAAATACAAGGAAAGGAACACTAGTGGACTGCCTGACCCCTCAACGGCATCTTCCCAAGCAAAATAGAGAAGACAGAAGGCTGAACACGCCCCGTGCTCAGCCAGCACGGGGCCGTGCCCAGCCAGCACGGGGTCGTGCCCAAGAAGCAGCAGAAAAGACAAACCTATAGAAGCTTCTATTGCCCACCACGGGCCGTGCCCAGCGGACACGGGGGCGTGTCGAAAGTACAGCAGGCGCATTAATTGTAATTGCGAATTACAATTAATGAGGAGAGAGAGTGTCAGACAGGCACGGGGCCGTGCCCAGCGGACACGGGGCCGTGCCCAGCTCTCTGTTCAGCCTATAAATAGGAGTGCTTGGATTCATTTCAACTCATCCCTTGGCACACCACCTCTCTCACACTTCATCCACCACCCACCACCATCACAACACCATCATCCACCACCATCATCCATTGTCCATCATAGAGTGTGTGAGTCGTCTCGGGATCCAAGATTGATCGTAAGAGTTCTTGACAATCAAGGCCATGTTTGCCTAAGTCTCTTACATCACTTGGTGAAGACAAAGTGTCTAGTATAATACTTTTTATTTCTAATCTTTTGCACTTTTTATTTGGTTTTGTATTAATGACTTTAATAACTAGTTACTTATGTTGAAGGTGATCTTTCCTTATCGTTTGTCCGTGGTGTCTTGGCATTATTTTACTGTCTATATAAAATAAAGGATTTTCACCATTCATATATCCACGGTCTATATGGAGGTATGTTGGCTACCTGGTCGGGGGTTAAGGGAACGGTTTGGTAAAGGTCTTGCCATTGTTCAGCGTTTAGAGGTCCTGCAATGGACCTGGGTCAAATTTAGTAGGACCTCCTTCAATGCTTCACGGTATTGGATGGCGGGGGTCCAAACTCTTTGACCCCCTCATAAGTTAACTACTATTAATACTATAACCCGGCTATTTAGGACTGTATCCCTGCTGACTCAGACTACTTAGCCGAGGGTAACGTCGCCGCCAAAAGCAGGGCCTACCACAATACTGCATTAATAACTTAATTCATTATCTTCCAATAATCCACCCCTTTAGGATTGTATCCTTGCTGACTCAAACTACTGGGGTGAGGGTAACGTCACCTTCAAAAGAGGGGCCTACTACAATAACTAAGATAATCTCTTAATTATGTGCAAAAGTGCGGAAATAATCAAAGGTTATACTAGATACGAGTCGGAACCAAGTGATTCATCTTGTCTATCTGTTTTTATTTTATTTTTATTTTCAGCATTTTAGTTAGTTTTTACTTTTCTTAGTTTAAAACATTTTTCTAAAACCTTTTATTTTGATTAGACGTTGAGGATAAACCGGTACTAAAAGCTCTTGTGTCCTTGGACGACCTCGGTATCTTACCAACGCTATACTACATTCAACGATGGGTGCACTTGCCCATATGTGTGTTTAGTGTTAGTGAAATGTCGTGTTTTATAAATTTAAAACTTGGCTAAAATAAGTGTTAAAAGGGCTTAAAATATATACCTAATATATACGACACTTTATCGCACATCAAGTTTTTGGCGCCGTTGCCGGGGACACAAGGATTTTAAGAAAGCTTAAAATCGACGGCCTAATCAGTTTTTCAAAACCTTTTTAAAAGCGCGCACATTTTTCTGCATTTTAGTTTAGATTTGCATTTACAGTAGCCTGTACACGGGGGCCGTGTTCACTGAACACGGGGCCGTGCTGCACATCTTCATAAAAACACCCAGTAACAGTAACTTGAACACGGGCCGTGCTCACTGAACACGCCCCGTGCTCAACGAAATCAGTAAATTTAATTAAAACGCCCAAATACAGATTCTGAACACGGGGCCGTGCTCACTGAACACGGGGCCGTGTCCAGCTTCTGTTTCCGTTTTTATTTTTGTTTTCTGATCTCGAGACTTAGTTGTGGTCTGCTGAGTGATTCTTATGGATCAATACTCAGGAGGTTACAACTACACCTATGAGGAGGATGATTATAGGGGTAATTATTGCACTAATTGTCGTAATGCACGTTCGATTCAAAATAATCACTCATATCAACCATCCAATTCATACACCTACTATGAGGAGCCCAGGTACGAGCCGTCAACTTCATACACATCCTATGAAGACCAAAGGTATGAACCTCCTCCCTCATACTCATATTTTGATGAACCAAGGTATGAGCCTTCTTACTCATACTTTGACGAACCAAGATATGAGCAACCACCTTCATATGCTTATTATGAGGAACCATGGCGTGAACAACCCACCTCATATGAGTATTATGAAGAACAAAATTATGAACCTTATCCATCATATGGTTACAATGAAGAACAATGGTGTGAACCATCTACTTCATATGAGTATTATGAGGAACAAAGGGTCGAACAACCGGATTCAAGCTTAGAAAATAACGATTCTTTTTCTATAACCGAAGTGACCGATAGGATATTAGAACACATTAGAGTTATCGATCGATGTATAAAAGAAGCTCGCGCAAGGGAAGAGGAGTCCCGCGCAAGAGAAGAACTAAAAAAAGAAGAGATAACTGAAAATGTAAAAATGGAAGAACAAATAAGTGAAAAACCGACACATGAGTTAAACAACGAAAAAGGTGAGTCCGACAACGTTAAAATCCAAGAAGAGTCTAATTTTGAAGAAATTAATCTCTTGACACCTTCTTTTGAAAATCATTGTTTAGTACCCACTCATGCTAAGTTTTTAAAAGAGTTAAACACTAACACTAAAATTGACGAAAGGGTAAGTGTTAGGTTAACTAATGATCAAACTACACTAATAAAAGAAGACCCATTTGAAATTAACATTACACCGGTTCCATGTTTCTTTCAAAATTCGTTTATTAGTAATGTCACCATCGATAAAGATCTTTGTGTTAACATAATGCCTAACTACATTTTCGAAAAATTAAGTATTAGTGATTTTTCTCCACTTCAAATACCCATTTTTCTATCCAATCGGAAAGTAATAAAATCTCTCGGTATAGTTGAAGATGTCTTGGTTCAAACAAATCAAATGGTAATCCCAACCGACTTCGTCATCCTCGATGACGCTCCTCTAGTGTTGGGACGACCATTTGTAAAAACCCACGAAGCTTTGAAAAACCGGAAGTTCAACAATCTACCTCTTCAATTAGGGGCATTTAAAAGAAGTGTCGATCTCGAACGATCAATGAAATATCCATTCGGCAATAATGACCCCCTAATTGAAGATGAAGATGAACCACCCGATACAAGTGAAGAGATTGACCACTTTGTTGAAGAAGAGGTCGCCATAGAACAAACTTTTAAGGTTCTTGATCGAAATGAGCAACCAAATAAGGAGTCTCCTAAAGACCCACCACTTGAGCTCAAAGAACTTCCAAAAGGTTTGGAATATGCTTTTCTAGACAAAGATGGTAAGTTACCTGTAATTATTTCGTCTAAATTAGATAACTTAGAAAAAGAAAAATTAATTAATCTTTTGAAAAAACACAAAAATGCAATAGCTTGGAAACTTGTAGACATAAAAGGAATTAGTCCTTCTATGTGCACACACAAAATTTTGATGAATGATGACTACAAATCGGTCATACAACCACAACGTCGAGTAAATCCAAATGTTCAAGAAGTGGTTAAAAACGAAGTCATCAAGCTACTTGACGCCGGACTTATCTATCCTATCTCAGATAGTCCTTGGGTGAGTCCCGTCCAAGTAGTTCCAAAGAAAGGAGGTATGACGGTAATAACTAACGAAAAGAATGAACTAATACCAACGAGAACCGTCACAGGATGGAGAGTATGTATAGATTATAGACGATTAAATGAAGCAACAAGAAAGGATCATTTTCCTTTACCCTTCATTGATCAAATGTTGGAAAGATTATCCGGTCATAAATTTTACTGTTTCTTGGATGATTTTTCAGGTTACTTTCAAATCCCGATAGCACCCGAAGACCAAGAAAAGACAACTTTCACATGCCCCTATGGAACTTTTGCTTATCGACGCATGCCGTTTGGTCTATGCAATGCCCCAGCAACATTCCAACGTTGCATGGTAGCCATTTTCCATGACATGATAGAAAAGACAATGGAAGTCTTTATGGACGACTTTTCTATCTTTGGGGATTCATATGACCAATGCCTCGATAATCTTGAACGAATGCTATCCCGATGTGAGGAAACTAACCTCGCCCTTAATTGGGAAAAATGCCATTTCATGATAACGGAGGGAATAGTACTCGGTCACAAAATCTCAAGCGAAGGAATGGAGGTAGATCGAGCCAAAATAGATACCATTTCTAGATTACCACCTCCATCCTCCGTACGGGCTATCAGAAGTTTCTTAGGGCATGCCGGATTTTATAGGCGGTTTATCAAGGACTTTTCAAAAATCTCAAGGCCTCTAACGAAATTACTTGAAAAAGATGCTCCTTTCAACTTTGACAAGGATTGCAATCAAGCATTTCTAACCCTAAAGGAAATGCTAGTCAATGCACCTATCATGATAGCGCCTGATTGGAAATTTCCTTTCGAAATCATGTGTGATGCTAGTGACTTTGCAGTTGGAGCTGTCTTGGGACAAAGAAAAGAAAAGCATTTCCACCCAATCTATTATGCTAGTAAAACACTTAATGATGCACAAGAAAATTACACAACAACTGAAAAAGAATTACTAGCTGTGGTATTTGCCTTTGATAAATTTCGTTCTTATCTTGTTCTTTCTAAAACTATAGTCTATACAGACCATGCAGCCATTCGATATCTCTTCAAGAAGCAAGACGCAAAGCCACGTTTGATTAGGTGGATTCTACTCCTCCAAGAATTTGACATTGAAATCAAGGACAAAAGAGGAGCAGAAAATACCGCTGCAGATCATCTTTCGCGCTTAGAAGACCCAGCTTTGGAGGCAACCAGGGACGAGCAAATCAACGAAAAATTTCCAACTGAGTCCCTGGAAATGGTGGAATACAAGGAAGAACCATGGTACGCCGACTATGCTAACTACCTAGCTAGCGGTATAGTCGCAAAAGGATGGCCACATCATCAAAGAAAAAAATTCTTTGCCAATGTGAAACACTACTTTTGGGAAGATCCATATCTTTTCAAAATGTGTGCCGATCAACTCGTCAGACGATGCGTACATGGTAGTGAAGCACGAAGAATTCTCCGCCATTGTCATGAAGGTCCATACGGAGGACATCATGGTGCTGCTAGTACCGCACGAAAGGTATTTGATTCAGGATTTTATTGGCCAACCATTTACAAAGACGCCCAAAGTCTTGTAAAAACATGTGATGCTTGCCAAAGAACAGGTAATATTTCTTCCAAAAACGAAATGCCACAAAATGGCATTCTTGTTTGTGAAATTTTTGATGTGTGGGGACTCGACTTTATGGGACCTTTCCCACCATCGAAAGGAAACAAATATATACTTGTGGCAGTAGATTACTTGTCTAAATGGGCCAAGGCCGAGGCACTTCCAACAAATGATGGAAGAGTCGTGGTAAGATTTCTGAAAAAATTATTCTCTCGTTTTGGCACACCTAAAGCTTTAATAAGTGATAGAGGTACCCATTTTTGCAACCATCAACTTGAAATTTTTTTAACAAGATATGGGGTCTATCACCGGGTCTCAACAGCGTATCATCCTCAAACAAACGGGCAAGCCGAAGTGACTAATAGAGGTTTAAAACGAATACTCGAAAAAACCGTAGGGTTAAATAAAAAGGAATGGGCTGATAAATTAGACGATGCTTTATGGGCTTTTCGAACTGCTTATAAAACAACAATAGGTACAACCCCATATAAGCTAGTTTATGGTAAAAGTTGTCATTTGCCAGTAGAAATTGCACACAAAGCCTACTGGGCAATCAAAAATGTAAACTTAGATTTAGAATTTGCTGGTAAAAATCGATTTTGTCAATTAAATGAATTAGACGAGCTTAGGAATTATGCATACTCAAACTCTGAAATTTATAAGGAAAGAATGAAAAATTTGCATGACAAACATATTAAACCTAATGAATTTCGGGTAGGGGATCTAGTTCTTTTGTTTAATTCACGACTTCGATTGTTTCCTGGTAAATTAAAGTCTAGGTGGTCAGGACCTTTTTCCATCACCCATATTTTTCCACACGGTGCAGTAGAAATTAAATCTCGGAATGGCCCACCATTTAAAGTCAATGGCCAACGGCTGAAACTCTATCAAGGATTCATTGAGGATGAGGAGGAAGAAATCTCGCTTCAACCAGTGGAAGAATAAAAACATCATGCCTGGTAAGTTACGAACGATTGAGACGACAAAATAAAGAGGTAAGTTTTCTAACCATAGCTTATGGGAAAAAGGGGCACTCACACGCGCACTAAAAAAAAAACTGCTCGGCACGAGGCCGTGTCCGCTGGACACGGGGCCGTGTTCGCGCTGCAGACGGGATAAAACCCCTTTTTCAAAACAGTTTCTTCATTCCACACGCCCCGTTTCCCCACAAAAGCTCTGGTTCCAGGCGATTTTTCGTGAAATTTCGACGTCTCCTATCGATCTAACAACGTCAAGGTATGATTCTATCACTCTTAGTAGTTAGATTAGTTTCTTGCATGTAGTTAAAACACCACAAATTTGGGGAAAAATCTAGGGTTCTTGAAGTTCATCCGGATCGAACCTCAAATTTTTGCCTAAATCTGTTTGCATTTAGTTAGATTAGTGTTAAGGAAAGTAAATACACTTATGTTGTTCATAGATTCAACCGATTTCTCGCAAAAACCCCAAACCCTTGTTCTTGAACCGAAAAAGATAAAATTGATAGGGTAAACGGGATATTTTGGGAAAAACGGCACTTAGGGTTTCATTTTCGGGGGAAACCGCACCTATTGGACCAAAAATTTTCAAATTTTCGAAACCGGGTCGAAAAATGGGATTTTTGAGTAACAGAACCCTGGACACGGGGCCGTGTCCGATGGGCACGGGGTCGTGTCCAGCCCGCTGTTTGCAGTTTTATCCGAAAACATTTCTGTTTCGTGCTAACTCTTGGTGTATTCTTTCAGATGGCAAAGTTAACAAGGTTCAATGCAAATGAGCTCGATGCAAGAGCAAGGTATGAGATACTTCAAACAAGACCCGAGGAGTACCCTAGGAGAGCTTGCACGGACCTGTTAACCTTGGTAAACCAGCTGGACCGATTCAACAACATCGTTACGGGACCATTAGCTGTTGCATTAAACACTAGGCTTCGGTCGGTGCATCAATGCACCATGGAGTTCTACAGTACCTTTAACTTCACTTCAAGGTGTGACCCATTCGACAATGAAGGGGTTGTATTTCGGTGTGGAGGGACAATGTACTCGATCTCTATGGCACAGTTTGGAGCCATAATAGGGCTATACCAAGAAGAGGAATCGGGAAACGAAGAAAATACCGAGGGATTACGAGACTTGGATGAAGATGAAAGACAAGCCGCATGGGCTCAAATCGGTGAAGAAATCTACAACCCTCGTAGCACCAAGAGTACGAAGCTAAGGGATCCGCTCTATCGCTACATTCACAGGATCCTCACCTACTCTCTAAATCAACGTCACGACAGTAGCGGCGTTGTAGGGTTGAAAGATTTGGTTGTCCTCCACTGTATCCACAACCGGAAGCCTCTCGATGTTCCGTATCTCCTATTACGAAACATGCATCTCAACTGCCTTGCTCGCGCTCCAACGCCTATCTTCTTCGGAGGATGGGTGTACCGTCTTTTCAAGCATTACACGCGAATTCCAAGGTCCTTTGAAAGAAGCCCATGGTCGGGACGAGTTGATTATCACATTTGCCGAGCCATGAACTTACTTTATGAGGCGGAAGACGGAACGGTAAGCTTCCAAAGGACGCAAGGTTATGCATGGAACCCGCAGGAGGCCCTAGTTCTTCACGCACCACCTCCCCACTACCAATATCAACCCCATGGCGATCCGGGTCAATCCTCCTCACAAGGAGGTGGTTTTCCTAATTTTCAAAGTTTACATGATCTTATGCAGGAAAACCTTATGTGTACCAGGAACACCTACAACCTCGCCAACAACACATACCAACGGGTCGGAGCTATTGAACGCAACATCAATGATATACAAGACGATATCGGAAGCATCCGAGAGTATATGGCGGGGCATGGGGATGAAGGTGATGATAGCGATGAAGACATGGAGTAGGGAGTATGGAGGAGCAAGACCAGGTTGATGGCTAGCCCACAGGTTTAAGTCCCTTTTCAATCTTGAACAATTGATGGCCTGCGTGCCAAGTGTTAGACAATTTACTTTTCCTAACTATTTCCTGCATTTTATTTTTCTTTTTCTTTTACTTTTACTTTATGCTTGGAACAATTAACTATGGTAATGTAGGATGTTTGTATTGCTTGGTGTGGTATTAAGTGATGAAACAGGTACAAACCGAGGCTTGGAATGCTAAGCCTCAGCACTTATAGGACCAGGATGGAAAAACCGGGGGAAGAAACCTGTTTTTCAGGCTTTCAGACTGTCCACACGGGGACGTGTCCAGCCAACACGCCCCCGTGCTCACCTCCCAGACCTGCTGTTTGGTTACTGTCCTGCAGATTTTTGTCAAACACGGGGCCGTGCCCATCCAACACGCCCCCATGTCCACCTTCTGTAAGTTCTCGTTACTGGCACCTGAACACGGGGTCGTGCCCACTCAACACGGGGTCGTGTCCAGGCTGCCAGTAACACAAAATTTTTGCTTTTTACACCTATTTACACATCTAATCAACCTAAAAATTTATTTTTTGGGACACATTGAGGACAATGTGTAATTTAAGTGTGGGGGGATGCTAAAACCTTGAATTTTTTGCAAGTCCTAAACACAAGCCTTACACAAAACTCTATTGGAACCGCTAATCACCCCAAATTTTTTTCAAAAATTTCATTTTTCTTACTTGTCTAGGTTCAATTCGGGAAATTCAAGTTCTCAAAAAGGTTATATTTTTACAAATTTACAACCAATAGCGTAGTGATAAAAAGAACCAACATAAGAAAATTATGAAAAGGCATGACAAACTTAGTTAAAATTTGATTATATATACTTGATCACATAAAAACCCATTCCCACAAAAGTGAGTTTTGAGCCTTTATTGAGCATACAATTACATATCATTAGACTAAATGCTCATTTTTCGTTTCTTGTGTGAATAGCCGCTTGGTTCTTACGACTCTAGAACTTGCCATGACGATACATTCCCGGTCCTTATCAACTTAAACCCGAGTAAGTAAGTGATGGAGGCATTAGGACTAACCCTTTTTATTTCTACACCATTTTTTTCTTTTTCTTTTACCACCTACCCAAAAAATCCCCCTAGTTAGCCCCTTTGAGCCTAAACCTTTTCATTTCATCACCCAAACCAAAAACCCTTTTACCCACCAAAACCTTTTTCATTTTTAACCCTTTGTTTTAGTAACAAGTTCGGTTTTTCGTAAAAAAAAAAAAAAAAAAATGTGTTGATGATGAAGCAAAAAGAAAATAAACAAACAAGTTCATCAAAAATAACTTTGTTTGAATAAAAGCTTCATCAAAATAAAAAGTTGAAAAAATAGAAAGTCCTACGAAAACCGACACTTGTTACGTTTTTCGCCCTTTTTCTACTAACCACTAACCACTATCCCAACCACCTACCTTTAACCCAAGCCTAACCCTTAACCCACAAAGTCCTCTTGATATTTACAAAGGTATAAAAGTTAAAAAGGAGGAGGATTGATTGCTTGGCAAGCCTATGGTAGGAATAAGTCCCATGCCGCTCTCGAGTGATTCACTAAAAATACACCTTCGGCCGAGTGTGAGTGATTTCTCCCGTAAGGTATGTGAACTTGTATATAAATGGAATTTTAAAAAGGCATGTTATGCCCAAATAAGTAATTTCTCCTATGAAAAGTTCTAAAAAATCATTACGAATAGGAGTGTAAATAAATAAAAATAAAACCCAAAAAGATCTTGGATATCCCGACACTCTACGACAAGCTCAAAAACCTTCTCTTCTACCTATTCCATTTGGGAGTGTAAGCCACATATTAAAGAGTTTTGCTTGAGGACAAGCAAAAGTTCAAGTGTGGGGGTATTTGATGTGTGTAAAATGCAACATATAAATTACATCAATTAAGGCATAAAACTAACCCTTTTTAAGTACTAATATTGGAAAAAGAGTGTTTTTGTCTTCCTTTTGTATTTTCAGGATTAAATGAGCTCAAAAACACAAAAGAAGCAAAAAGACAGCTAATTCCAACATAAATACAAGGAAAGGAACACTAGTGGACTGCCCGACCCCTCAACGGCATCTTCCCAAGCAAAATAGAGAAGACAGAAGGCTGAACACGCCCCGTGCTCAGCCAGCACGGGGCCGTGCCCAAGAAGCAGCAGAAAAGACAAACCTATAGAAGCTTCTATTGCCCACCACGGGCCGTGCCCAGCGGACACGGGGGCGTGTCGAAAGTACAGCAGGCGCATTAATTGTAATTGCGAATTACAATTAATGAGGAGAGAGAGTGTCAGACAGGCACGGGGCCGTGCCCAGCGGACACGGGGCCGTGCCCAGCTCTCTGTTCAGCCTATAAATAGGAGTGCTTGGATTCATTTCAACTCATCCCTTGGCACACCACCTCTCTCACACTTCATCCACCACCCACCACCATCACAACACCATCATCCACCACCATCATCCATTGTCCATCATAGAGTGTGTGAGTCGTCTCGGGATCCAAGATTGATCGTAAGAGTTCTTGACAATCAAGGCCATGTTTGCCTAAGTCTCTTACATCACTTGGTGAAGACAAAGTGTCTAGTATAATACTTTTTATTTCTAATCTTTTGCACTTTTTATTTGGTTTTGTATTAATGACTTTAATAACTAGTTACTTATGTTGAAGGTGATCTTTCCTTATCGTTTGTCCGTGGTGTCTTGGCATTATTTTACTGTCTATATAAAATAAAGGATTTTCACCATTCATATCTCCACGGTCTATATGGAGGTATGTTGGCTACCTGGTCGGGGGTTAAGGGAACGGTTTGGTAAAGGTCTTGCCATTGTTCAGCGTTTAGAGGTCCTGCAATGGACCTGGGTCAAATTTAGTAGGACCTCCTTCAATGCTTCACGGTATTGGATGGCGGGGGTCCAAACTCTTTGACCCCCTCATAAGTTAACTACTATTAATACTATAACCCGGCTATTTAGGATTGTATCCCTGCTGACTCAGACTACTTAGCCGAGGGTAACGTCGCCGCCAAAAGCAGGGCCTACCACAATACTGCATTAATAACTTAATTCATTATCTTCCAATAATCCACCCCTTTAGGATTGTATCCTTGCTGACTCAAACTACTAGGGTGAGGGTAACGTCACCTTCAAAAGAGGGGCCTACTACAATAACTAAGATAATCTTTTAATTATGTGCAAAAGTGCGGAAATAATCAAAGGTTATACTAGATACGAGTCGGAACCAAGTGATTCATCTTGTCTATCTGTTTTTATTTTATTTTTATTTTCAGCATTTTAGTTAGTTTTTACTTTTCTTAGTTTAAAACATTTTTCTAAAACCTTTTATTTTGATTAGACGTTGAGGATAAACCGGTACTAAAAGCTCTTGTGTCCTTGGACGACCTCGGTATCTTACCAACGCTATACTACATTCAACGATGGGTGCACTTGCCCATATGTGTGTTTAGTGTTAGTGAAATATCGTGTTTTATAAATTTAAAACTTGGCTAAAATAAGTGTTAAAAGGGCTTAAAATATATACCTAATATATACGACACTTTATCGCACATCACTTAGGCCCGAAATTCGAATCCTTTGTGACAAGGACTATAGGACAATGATCAGACGAGAACTTAGGAAGAGCCCTTAGACAAGCTTCCGGCCAAGAATTAAAAAACCCGAGACACACCAGAACCCTATCAATCTTACTAAACTTCTTGCCGTTACCAGAGCACCAAGTGAACTTCCTATCCTTCGAGTTTAGAAAAGCCACCGATACTGGCAAGCACCTCCGGATCCAGAATGTGTAAAGGGACACCTAGTATCTTAAGCCAAGCCAACCGCTCTAACGGCAGCGATTAACCATTCCATACTTCGAGTTTAGAAAACCATGGTCCCTAGATAGACCTAGCCTTCAAGAATTCTCTGCCGAAGCCGCGTCCTCAAACGACAGAAGGATATACAGCCCTCCCAAGTACTGAATCTTAGAGTACATCGTCCCGGCAATTCTAAGCAGTTGATCGAAATCGACCAAATCTCCAAATCCACCGTCCTCCCCACCACTGCAACTCCATGCAAATCTTTAAAAGTTTTCGTACGATCGGGAACGACTAACACTTTATCATCCTTATCCTTCTCCACTTCATGGTTACCCCCCCCCCCCCTCTCATAACAGCCACCCACATGAGCCTTGCCTTTCCCCAATACTTCGTTGTACGACCTGTAATCCCTGATGTTGAAAGAGTTACTTTTGTTCCCTAGCCCGAAATGATTAAACCTGTTTGCCTTCTTCTTTGGTTGAGCCGCATAGCCTGAGTTCACCAACGCGAATCGAGCGACATTAACTTTCAATTTGCAATCACCCATCCTTACTCCCCTAAGCGACTTCTCCAGTTCACTCTTGTCCGCAACCTCCGTAAAACTCACGAAACTGAACCTACATCCTCCTTTGTCCCTTTTCTTTGCGACATAAGTCCCGGTGATCTTCCCGAACCCTTCCAGACAGCACCTAAGCTCCCACGGAGTGCATCCTTTCGGGAGGTTAGACACGAAAAACTGTATTGTGCTCCCACCCCCAAACTCCATGAGGACCACCAGCAGAAAACTAAACTAACCCAGAAAGAGAATGTGTAACACCTCGAAAATTCACGTCCTATAATGTGATGACACGTGTCATATGTTTAAAACGTGTGAAAGAATATTATAGAAGGACTAAAGTTGACAAACATGGAAAGTATGTGAATATACGTATTCTAAGTGTCAACTGTGAATAAATATAATGTACATTAACCCTACATGATGCTCATACCTTCAAACGAATAAATCATGGATCATACGAAGCTAAAAGTGAGAGATTTCAAACTACAGGGACTAAATGTGTCAACATGTTTAATTTATACCTCTGAGTGACCTTTTGACAAACCCGAAGCTTTGTAACTGTTAAATATGCTCACTAGAATGCACGATATAAATTTCATAAAGTTTCGTAATCGTATGAGAAAGTTATGATCAAATTCGTGTGCGAGGGGTTAAAGCGTTAACATTGAAAGTTAAGACTTTTCGGGTTAACCGGAAGTGTCCAGGGACTTGGCAAAGTGGGTACAAGTCCTAAATCCCTTGTGGGTAAATATAAGGGGGTCAAATTGCAAGAATTATACTTGGTTGCCCTTTCGAAAGGCCAAGAGACACGTATGTGGAGAATAGAAAATGCATAAGCTGATAACAGGGGCCAGGCGGGCCGCGTAAGAGTTTAAGGCATCTTACGCGGGCCGCGTTAACCGCCCAGATGCAGAATCAGTGAACAACAGCCTATATTCGCGCAAACTCGACCCAAAACGGATGTTCCACTTCATGTGTGACCCCTAGACGACCCCTAGAACATCTAGGACACTTGTGGGCAGCTTGTGGTGAGTGCTAGACCTTGGTGTCAACATATTGTGGTGAGAAATTCACTATAAAAGGCCATTATGTGCAACATTGTTCTTCACACC
Source organism: Helianthus tuberosus (assembly GCA_030545235.1). NCBI lineage: Eukaryota > Viridiplantae > Streptophyta > Magnoliopsida > Asterales > Asteraceae > Helianthus > Helianthus tuberosus. Next base: position 52,063,772 of record CM060425.1, read on the forward strand.
ATTCTCTGCATTTTCTGATCAATTCTGGAGCTCAAGCCTGCTCTCAAGTGATCATAATTCGTGCATAGGACTCTTGTAAGTGTTCTAATCCTTTCTTAATTGAGTTTTAGCTTAGTTTTAGCTTAAAAGTCAAACCGTCGTAATTAACGGTTGACTTTAACATTAATCACAAATGATCCAGTGATTAGTCGAATCAAAAGTAGTTATAAGTTGGTATTTATGTGGGTAATAAACCCTTAAGAGGGTTCCCCCTGATCACCACTCTAACTAGGTCAAAAGTCGGGTCAAACTTATAATTAAAAAGTCAACAGGAAGCTTAAATTCTAATTTATGCATGATTAGCTATATATAACACCTACAACCTGTTTGATCATTATTATAACTTGGTAATTAGTGTAAGAACATGTCTAAACATGTTCAACTCGACAATTTACTATAAAGACCCGGTTTGGAACCGAAAGTCACATAGTTTGACTTTCACTTTGACTTTCAGTTCTGACCCGTTTAAGCATGTTTTAGAAATTCCTAAGAGCTTTATTTGGACCAGGTTACATGCTAGTATAACCCTCTGTGATTATACACATCGGATCATTAGTTATCAAATTAATACGCATGATTCCGTTAATTGCTCATATGTTGACCATTATGCCCTTATTACCATAAAACGTGATTTTTGGAAATGTAAAAGAGTAGAAACCTTAATTACTGATATATAAACTTGTATGCAAAATTTGACATCAGTTTGAGGTGTAGATTGAGAGTTATGCTCATTATCGCAAATTGAAAGCTTTATGTTAATAAAATGACGTAATTAGCGTATAGCCTACTTAAACATACTTTTTGATATCAAATCTTTTACCCACTGATGTAATATATTATTTTGGGATTTTTAAAGATTTTTAATTAATTTTAGGCTGAGCATAACTCATAGTCGTAGGCTTAATCCGGTAATTGTCGGTTTTGCCCTTACGGGCCATAAAATGAGTTTTACATATCTAAACGACTCCAAACCTTTTGCTACTGATCACATATGATAAATAAATTATTTTAAGCCTTCTGGAAATATAAAATATCAGATTTAAGTATCAAACCCGGAAATGGCCTTTAATCGCCTTTTTAAGTGTTTTTAACGCATATTATGTACTAGGAGTATTTTAAACATACAAGGGTTGATACCTACTGATATTTGAGGCAAATTATAATATTTTAACAGTAAGCAAAGGTTGTTAAACTCAGACTTCAGTTTTGAGCTTTTCGGCTTATGTGAAATTACCAAAATACCCCTACGGGGCATAGTTTGGTTTTATTTGATAAATTTCACATATGTACTTTATCCTACTGTTATAACTCATTAATTTGAGTATGTTTACTGACTACATCAGACCTGTAACTCAGTTACAACCTTTAAAATGACCAAACTACCCCTAAGGGGCCTAGTTTGTGTTTAAACACGTTTCGGGCATAATGAAAGACATCTTACTGATGTCACAACATATTTGAGGCATAATTAACTTAGGAAACCTGTATATAGCTCTCATGAATACCCGTCACGCTTATTACGCGTACGGTTCGGTTTATGTAACAAGTTTACATAAATTAGCCGAAACGGGTCAAACCTTAACGGTTTTATCTCAAAATCCAGAATGTGAATAATAAAACCATATTAAACAAGTCTTCAAACTTGTCGGGTCTAAATCACATTCTATCCGGTCTTCGCTTAATCGTGCGTACGAACCGTATCTTTGAAACTAGCCGGTCTAAGCTTAAGCTTAATTAAAGACCCGTTAGGATTCTAATAGGTTATTATAAAACCTTCGTTCCAGATTAGGAGGACCAGTAAAAGCTACGTGCATTTTGCTTATTGTGATTTATACATTGCTCAGGTAAATACTTTTAACTTATTTTCCCTATACGGGCTTGGGTTACGGTATATAGCATACCGCTTGATCGGGCATCAAATTCTCCACCGTTGAGTGGGTAATTGAATAAATTTGATCGGCTCGTTTAAACAGTCTTGTTACTTAAAGCCTTTGGGGGGTTAATGACCATGTCCCGGATATCCATGGCATCATTTTACGAAATGGCCACGACTTAAGCGCGGGGTGTAGGCGTACACCCGTCAGTGCACAAAAGAACATTGTGGTGTGTCTATTGATCTTTAACCCGGACTTGATCCGGGCTACTGAACGCACGAGGAACATGTAATTCGTTCACAAGATTATAATATTAAATAATTCTCCCAAGTTAAATAAAATGTTTATGCCACGTGCATCCAAACCAATTTTCAATCATTTTCCAAAATGAGTCAGTTGAATGTATTTACCAGTGTAAACTGACGTATTTTCACAAAAAGATTAAATGCAGGTACTAAGCGAAATTGGCTGGGATTTCTCCTTAGCATCATTAGAAGTTTCGCAAGCTTAAGATGCCTGAAGTCTGTTGAACTATTGTCTCATATTTTACTTTGATCCGTTATGTGGATAAACAATCGAACGTTGTGATACTTGATATTACAATAATTAAATTTGGTTGTATTATATCTTTTAAATTTGCTTCCGCTGTGCATATTAAATATTGTGTTGTTTGACTATTACGTTGTCAACCACGTCACGATACTCCCCCACCGGGCCCACCGGTGACGCGTGGAAATCGGGGTGTGACAGAATGGATGTTGAAACAGAGCAGATTAGGGAGAAAGGTAGACTCTAGGTACCTAAGAATAGGTATATTCAAGAGATTTTTTTAATACCATTACGTTTCATAACAAAATTTAAATGACATATAAAAAATCCACAACTATGTTAAGAATATTGAACTTACAATTTGTAACTTTGCTCCCAAGTGTCAGTTTTTTTTTCTAACAGTAATCTTGATCATCAATTGATTAATCAACGGCTTGGATTAAATGGGTATAATTGATAAAAAAAGAAGGAGACGCGTGAGTTTGTATAAGAGTATTCTAGTCAATCCAAAGCAATATTTTATCTCTCCTCTAATCCCCCCACGTTTTTTAAACGTTAATAACTCTTTCATACGATATTATTTTTTTTATAAAAATTGTACAAAAAAAAACTAGCGTTTTTTATCTTTAAAACGAGTATACTATTGCTATATTTTAAAAAAAAAATCGAAAACCCAGATGCGTAAAACGCAATGGACAAAAAGCATAAACATGATTTTTTTCTAAAACGCAATTGACAAAAAACACAAAGAAATGCCTTGTTTTTAAAACGCAATAGACAAAAAACACAAAAGAAATGTGTTATTTCTAAAAAGCAATGGCTGAAAAACACAAACAAATGTTTTTTTTTTTTTTTGTAAAACGCAATGGCCTAAAAACACAAAGAAAAGTCTATTTCTAAAACGCAATTGTCAGAAAACACAAAGAAAAATCTTATTTCTAAAACGCAATTGTCAGAAAACACAAAGAAATGTCTTTTACCTAAAACGCAATGGCCAAAAAACACAAAAAATGTCTTTTACCTAAAACACAATTTACTAAAAACAGATAAAATGTGTTTTACCTAAAACGCAATGGACTAAAAACACAATAAAATGTGTTGTTTCTAAAACGCAATGGCTGAAAAACACAAAAAAAATGTCTTTTACCTAAAACGGGATGAACTAAAAACACATAAAATATGTTTTACCTAAAACGCAACGAAGTAAAAACACAATAAAATGTGTTGTTTTTAAAACGGAATGGCTGAAAAACACAAAGAAATGTTTTTTTTTTTTTGTAAAACGCAATGGCCTGAAAACACAAAGAAATGTCTTATTTCTGAAACGCAATTGCCAGAAAACAAAGAAATGTCTTTTTCTAAAACGGAATGGACTAAAAACACAATAAAATGTGTTGTTTCTAAAACCCAATGGACTGAAAATACAAAAAAAAATGTTTTTTCATTACTTTGTAAAACGCAATGACTCAATTCAAAAACTCAGATTGTAAAAATGCAATTCAAAATTTTCTTACATAGATCGAAGTCGATTTCTTTATAATTCTTCTACGATTGACGAAATTTGAATGCTAGAAACACTTAGCAGCTATCGAATCGAACGAATCGAGTGATTCACTTCAAAATCAGAGGAAAAAATGAGATATTGTATGAAATTAATCTGAGTTTCTTCAAAAAAAGTTGAAGAAAACACGTTGATTGGGTGTTTGAATCATTGATTGGTGACGAAAATCGCACTATAATGTAGTGATTATTGAGATAGAAAATGAAGAAAAGGTTGAAGATGGTGGGTTTTGAAGTTACAAGGAGAGAAGAAGGAAGAAGGTTAGATAAAATTGACTAAACTGTAATTTCATGAGTCTCATCATCGTGCCTCGTGACTTTGAGATTCTATTAGTTCTATCAATCATAAAATTGAGGACGATTATAATGGAGAAACAACTAGTATTTATAGGCACATTTGAGTAGTGGGGCAATGGTTTATTTGACCCGTTTGAACATTGCATATGATCCTTTGGTAAACTCTTAACAAATTAATAGTTGTTTATTACGTGTGTCAAGCATGTACCATATACTTACAAATATATACATGTGTTTATGTTTTTTACCAATATATATATGTGTATATCTATTAAATGTCAATATATACACGTGTGATTTAGTTTATAAAGATTTTTCAATGCCGAGAACCTCGATCTAAAATACCCTTCCCTTTATTTTTTTAATTTTGCCACATGTCATAATTCTATTGCTTCCTATCCTTTTTAGCCAAATTAAACTTCATATTTGATCTTCTCCCTTACTCCCAATATATAACAGATTGATATTTTATCAATTATATTTTTTAACAATTTATTTTTTCTACAACTTTTGTTTGTATTTCATTTTGTTAAAATTTGATTTTGTAATACTTTCTATACATTCTCAAAGTACAAATATATGCCTTAAATAGCAAAATGTCAATCTTCAACTCATCAAAGTTGCTAATATGTTGTGAATAGATATTTCACAACTGAACAGCGATACAAATGAGAATATAATCTGATTGATTTCTAGTAATTTTTGTAAATGATTACAAGTAAGAAACAAGATAAGTATAGAGAAAGGGGATGGGAATCAGAAACATAGAGTAAAGATGAGAAGAAGAAGATGCACACTGATAGTCATAATCGTCATGCCCTATTTGCTCTGCTCCGTTTCATTATATCCTATAACCTTCCTATTTCTTTTGTTGGGCTGCCTTAGTTGGGCTGGCTGGGCCAGGGTTCGGGTCCGGTTCATAACATTACTCCCCTCTTTCAAATACACCTTGTCCTCAAGGTGTAAGGTTGTAAAAAGATTGGAATAAACTGAAACGACTTTCCAATGAGCTACTTTCTTTGTGGCCAGATGGTTGTGGACTAGTAATAAATTGTTGACACAAATGAACTCTGGTGGTTTGTGGGTATCCAAAACAACAGGAATAATAAGATCATGGAGGAAATGTATTATGTTTGGTGGTTTATGTCCATGAAGGGCGGCAAAGGATGTGAGGTCGTGGTTCAATTGTACGATTGGGTGAACCTTTGAAGGTGGCAATGCAATTGACAGAAACGTTAGGGAACCCGTATTAGGAAGCGTACTACCAACCACATTACTATCAAGATTAGCATAGGCACCACTTCCTATAATACCAATTTGCAGGTGAACAGAGGTATTGATCAATCTAAGAATCCGACGTTGTCTCTCCAACCAGCTACCATTGTTGAAATACCAGTTCCATGCAGTTGACAAAACTTCTTTCAGTAAAATCTCAAGACTGCTTAAAACATTGTGTGATGGGTCAGATGAAAAGTCAAGTTTGTGCCCCAAAACCACTTCAACTATTTCAGTCACAGATTCACCCCAAATCGAAGGCGCCTCATAAAGAAGAATGTAAAGAATCACACCAGAACACCATATTTTCGCTTCCGGACTATATTGTTTTAACATAACTTTAGGTATCACATAGGAAGGACTTCCAACCCCATCACCAAAAGTTTCCTCTGGTGGAAACAAATCTAATAGCCCAAAGTCTAGAGTGTTGAGAGGTGAATCTTCATCTTCAAGACAAAGTCTAATGTCTAAATGAGCTTCAACAAAATCGCCACAAGCCCCGTGAATTGAAGCCACATTAGAGTGTCCTGGAAAATGATGTATGATTGCTGTTTTCCTCTGAACATCTGCTGCAGTGAGCAAGTTCCATTTAGTGAGCGAGTTGCAAGCAAATTCATAGCCTACAGACCGCTGTAGGAAAATAAAAGTTGTGCCAGAATAATCATGAACCAGCTTAGTGCTCGTTTAAATGCCCAGTCGTAGTTTGCAACACCAAGTCAGCCGGTAACCTTGCACTCAACATTCTCTTCACATTGTACGGATTTATAACGTTGCCTATGATCCCCAACCATGCTCGTGCTTTTTGAGTAGGGACAGTTGATCTAGGATCTTTGTTTATTATTAGCGGTTGTTTGTTACAATATGCATCCTTGTAATAGATCAAATGTTGTAACCAAGACCATGAAGTGATTTGATATAAATCTGTTAGATCATGCACGAGTTTTCGAGCGAATGGATTGAATATATCCGAAAAAATAGACAACCAAATAGTTGAGTGATCTGGAAGTGGAACATAAGTGGTGGGATATGGCACACCAATAGTGGAGCCCAAAAGTGAAGTAGGAGAATAAAAAATAGTTTCAGCAAAAGAATCAAACGTTGCTACATCCCTGTGCAATTGATGCTTCACAAGAAAAATAGAACCATAAAAAATAAATGAGTCCAACCATGGCCATTCATCCCCAAAATATGAATTAGGACTAACAATTAGGGTAGTAGAACCCCTACTTGGAAAATGATTTCCCTTAACAGCCTGTGCATACATGTACGCCTCCTTAGGCGGATTAAGAACAAGTAGATTTGCAGCCCATAACCCCTGGGCATGAGATGTAGAATTCTGCACTATCTGTGTAATATCGACATGTGTAGAGCCCAAAATCCGAGACTCAAATGAGGAACCAATAGGGGCAAACAACTTAATAACACGATGAAAGTAAATCCGGTTAACCACAATCGGACCAGGATCAAAAATAAATTTCATCGATCGCAATGTAGCGTTAAAATTCGCATCAACACTAGAAGCAATAAGGTGAAAAGAGTCATTCGCATGCATAAGCGCATCATAACAACCCATACTAGAAGCATCAGACTTGTCAAGTGAAGCCGTCAAGATATTGCATTGAATTGGCACAACGACAACCAGAATCGAATCAGTAACAGTGCGATTATGTTGGAATAATCCCTTCCCAAGCCCCAATGTAGCTATACCAATACCCGAAATAGCAACGAAAGTAGGGGCGCACACATTAAACAAAAACAAAGCAGTACCAAAGTAAATGGAATAAAAATTTGGAGAGGCAAGAGGTATGAAATCGCCCTGACCTGGATGTGAATTTTCAAAGTAAGGCATCAAATATAGCAGCGTAACGAACCCTTTATGGTCTGTACCACCCTTATTATCTCCCCAATCACCACCTGGATCATCTGAATCTGTTTCTTGCAATTTACCACCAAAAGGATAATTGGAACTAGCGCTTACCATAGCAAAACTATCAAACTGAAACTTAAGGTTTTTGACAGCAGGGAGAACGAACTTCCTAGGAGATACCTGAACATGATTCGTAACCCAACCCGGTTTCCATGCAAAGGAGTTAAGAACCGGTGAATCAACTAAAGAATCATCATTACAAACGTTGGTTTCTACCATATCATTCTCCTGTGATACATCGGCCAAGAATAAATGTAGACAAGGGTTAACATGTTCAAGCACAAAATTATAATCCCATATATCCAATTGAGCATCCTTCATTCCTTGTGACTTATTAACATTAACTACTGAGTCAGTTTGGATTTCGAATACCTCAACATTGATGATTTCATGAACTTCAATACTATCAGGCATTTCATCGAACGCCTTGGGTGCGGTTTTCGTGGAGGTCGGAGAACCGAATTGGTGAAGCATGGCAGTAGTGAAATCGTTCCATGTGAGGTCATTGCTCCGAAACCAGGAATTAAACCAGTAGAATGGTTCATCGTCAAATACTTCAATAACATATGAGAATCGTTCATCACCATAGATTGAGTAAAATCGAAAGTATAGCTCGGATTGAGAGATCCATGAGTTAGGATCAGAGCCAGTGAAACGAGGTAATTGTGGTTCGAGATCTTCCAAAGCCATCGATGCTAAGGATCAATGAAAGCACCAATGTTGTGAATAGATATTTCACAACTGAACAACGATACAAATGAGAATATAATCTGATTGGTTTCTAGTAATTTTTGTAAATGATTACAAGTAAGAAACAAGATAAGTATAGAGAAAGGGGATGGGAATCAGAAACATAGAGTAAAGATGAGAAGAAGAAGATGCACACTGATAGTCATAATCGTCATGCCCTATTTGCTCTGCTCCGTTTCATTATATCCTACGACCTTCCTATTTCTTTTGTTGGGCTGCCTTAGTTGGGCTGGCTGGGCCAGGGTTCGGGTCCGGTTCATAACATAATACCGATTATTTTAGTTTTAATTTTGATTATATTTTAATTAATATAAAATTATTTTCTTACAACCAATAACTTCTAAACTATTTTTGTCCTGACATCTCAAGAAGTCCATTACCTGAAATTTCGAATGGCATGAACATTCTTAATTAATATAAATTTATATATATATTTTAAAATATAATACACTATCAAGAGTTAGATTGTATTTAAAACAACCGATTTTCATCATGACATTATTAAAAGTAAAGAGTAGAGATAAAATTCAACTTACTAATATTAGATGAGATGGTAAAATTATAAATAAAACATATAATGTTATATATAATTTCAAGTTTGTGAATTAAAATTGTACATGTAGTTTTGTTCTTATTCAATTCAATGTAATACATAATTTTATTTTTAAAATTTTCCAACCAGTAATCAACGGTAAAGTTATCAGTATCACCTAGAGATGGGCATAATACCCGGTTCCAAACCCGAACCCGTAGAACCGACCCGGAACCGGTTCCAGTCCCAACCCGGTATAAAGCATACCCGGTTCCGGGTTTAAAAAACCCGACGGTTCCTACCCGGTTCCATATTTAAAAAAAAAAATAAGTTCCATACCCGGTTCCAACCCGCACCCGGTTCCTACCCGTACCCGGTTCCTATCCGTACCCGGTTCCTATCCATACCCGGTTTGCATGTGTACCCGGTGCCATATCCATACCTGGGTTTGCATGTGTGGCACACATAAAAGACTATTACTTAATTTAGCCAGGCCCAATGCATTGTTGTCGGCTTTTTCTTTAATTTATAACGGTAATAATCAACATTTAATACATATTTGAATTCCAACATATCCCATTATATCCGAATTCCAAGTTCCAACATATTCCAACAAAGCTGAAACATGCAGAGCATCGATTCCATATTTCCATGCATTAATAATAATCAACATTTAATACATATTTGAATTCCAACATATTCCATTATATCCGAATTCCATGTAGGAAAGAATCGGTTCCGACCCGAACCCGGGTCCATACTACCCGGAACCGGGTATAAAAGGTTATGGTTTTTTGGGCAAATACCCGGGTATGAACCGGAACCGGGTTTGAGAAGAACCGGGTACTGTCAACTTTAAGAGGAACCGGGTACGGGTAGGAACAAATTCCGGGTTTTAAAAATACCCGATTATGCCCATCTCTAGTATCACCCTCACGTTTAAGTAAAAGTTAGTCACTATATAGGGCCATTACGATGATTGGGCCCAATAGATCAAAATACAACAAAGCCCATTACTGATTTCATAGTGATCGTTTGGACTTTGGGCCTGGGAATAGTTTTTGATTTGTGAAAAAAAGCGGAAGAAAACCCCTCCTCCGTTGCTGAAAATCCTGCACAATCGAAACCGAAAAATGGCGGAGATGACGGTCGGCAACGAAACTCCTCAAAATAACACCATTTACATCAACAACCTCAACGAAAAAATCAAACTTGACGGTAACCCTCTTTTTATTTCCACATTCCGTAACTCTTAAACGTCTTTTTGCCCTAATTGTTCTATCTCCAAAACCTTATTTGTAAATTCTTGATTTTGATTGTATGAGACATAATAAATATGTATTTTTTTTAATGAATTAGAGTTAAAGAAATCGCTGCAAGCTGTGTTCTCGCAATTTGGGAAAATCTTGGAGATACTTGCATTCAAAACCCTAAAACATAAGGGTCAAGCATGGGTTGTTTTTGAGGATACTGCGTCTGCTGTTACTGCCCTTAAGCAGATGCAGGGGTTTCCGTTTTACGACAAACCTATGGTATTTTCTTTTTCTTTTTATTATTACTGTTATAAGATTGTAGGTTAGGTTTGAATTCAATTTGAACTGTGGGCATACATTGTTTGTTTAAGACAAGGGGGAGTTTTGATGTAGTTATAATCTGTTTTGAGGGTGTTTGTGATTGCTTAATTAAGCTGCTTGTTTGATTATTTACGTGGGAAATAAATTGGTTTGATTAAGCAGTTTGAAGTTGTTTAATATAAAATGGCAGTAAACAGATAAGCAAGTTTAATAAACACTTCCAAACACCCTTGTGCAAAGGATCCGTAAAAATTCTATGTATAATCATCGATCAAATTGTATGTAACAGACGTGAGGATTTTGTCTTTTTTTAGTTTATTTGATAACTCAAGGCGCTGATGATGATGATGATAAAGTTATGTTCTGAAACTAAATTGAAACAAACCATGATGGTGTTGTTTGTCAACAGAAGGTTCTTTAATTACATATAATTATCAGATATGTAGAGATGGAAAATTGGAAACCATAAAGCACATTTCATAACAGATCAACAGTAACCTCATCATCATCATCATCATACTCGGTAAATCCCACCAATAGCAAAGCTAAGGTAGGGTCTGTGGAGGGTAAGATGTAGACAACCTTACTTCTACCCCGTAGGAATAGAGAGGCTGCTTCCAGTGAGACCCCCGGCTCCATAGTAGTTTTGCATCAAGCCTCTGACATAAGGCACATAACACTCAACAATTGGGATAAAAGCCGATTAGTGCATGTACCCCCTAATGTCCTTCGGCTATCGACGCCACCACATGATGCATGATTAACCGTCGCTCACCTTTTAACGTTATTTTTACTAAATTAGTAAAATAACGCTAAAATTAGTACAATTTCACTTTTGGTCCCTGAGGGCCTACACATATACATACATGTGCATACCGCTAGCGGGGCGTTGATGAAAACTATACATGGGTTGTAAAACGAGGTATATTTTGACATGTGTGAGGTATAGTTGGTGACTTGGTGTTGCTGTTGGTCTAAGCTGACATGTCTACTTCTATTAGTATATTGGTGCACCAAGAGAGTACATGATATTTCTGCTACTTATTGGCTAAATAGCAGTAATAGAAGTTTGTATGGTATAAGGCAAAATATATTTTGGCAACTTCATAATAAAAAAGATTTAGTTAGTTTGACTATTTTAACATTATCTGTTAGGTGAGGATACATGGTAGGGCAATTGAGCTACCAATTTATAAGGAAGTTTGATGTGGGTGATGATGCAGAAATTAGTTGAAACTTGAATATTTTTTTATAACAGAAATCTTATTTGGGAATAAAATTGAACTTGCACAAACTACTAATGTAGAACTATTTACACAAAAAGTAAGTCGATCTGTATTTTAACTTGTAAATTTCTTGATAAACAAAAGTCTTAATCTACAAGCATGCTTTGTGTACAAGTAACAAATTCGGTTACCAAAAATCTAATGTACACATAAATTTATATGTATACCTTTGCATACATGTATATTAGATTCACATTCACATATGTGTATTACACATTGACAATTTGACATGTCCTTCGTATCTGTAAATTAGATTATTAGTCCGCTTCTATATGTTTGATTTGTAGTACCATGCATCTATATATCTATGTTTGATGGGTGATTTTACTAGAAGAGTGATTTGTAGTAATTAAATTAAATTGTTTTTTTGATTAAGTTTTGTTTAGAAACCTATACATCATGTTATTTGATTTATATTCTCTTCAAGGTAATAATTTTAAACTTTTAATGACCTCAATAACTATTGCTGTAGTTATTTCGTCCACAACTACATTATATGTCTAAATTTACATCTGATTCTAATAAGAGACGTCATCACATTGTTTTTTTTTTTTTTGAGATTTACCATGGTGATTAGCGTATTAGTATATCCTGCCATGGTCTTTAATTTCTCCAAAGCCTTTATCTTTCATTATGCAAAATTTGAAATGAGTTATTTAAAGTAACACATATTTTTTTTCACTTAATGACATATTACTCATTCACATGGAAAATTTGTGCTGATAAAAGATGCTATCTGAGTCATTAGCTCGCTACATGTTATACTCGGGTCATAATCACATTTTCTTTTGACCTATATTAACATCATTCTATTTAAATGATTACAGAGAATACAGTATGCTAAAACAAAATCAGATATTATAGCAAAAGCAGATGGCACTTTTGTACCCCGGGAAAGACGAAAGAGGCATGACGATAAAGGTGACGCATTTGTTATTATTGATATCTTGTGTGGTCTAACAGTAGTTAATTCTATTTACTGGTCTCACACTCTCACTGTAATGACAATCTTAAAAGTAACATGACTATGAAACAACCGCTTTATTACTTATGGGTACAGTAATTGCCATGGATTAGAATGAACATGAACGAAGCATTAGAACTTTTTGATTTATCAAGTATCAACCATCAAGTCTTTTGTAATTTTTGTCTATTTGTTCCAATTATTCGATATTTCTATATGCCTGTTAGTTCCTTTCCAGCTATTATAATATATTTGTTTTTATGCAATAGGGAAGAAAAGAAAGGGCCAACATCATGATGCTAATCAAGCGGCAGTAAGTGTAAATCCTGCATATGGTGCTCTTCCTCCGGTAATTTGTTATTCTTATAATTCAACACTTCTTTTTTTCTTAATTAGTACCCCGAAATCACAAATTAATCTTCTGTTACATTTTGGTGCAGTTATCACAAATACCATACCCGGGTGGGGCTAAATCTGGGATGCCCGAGGCACCGGCCCCACCAAACAACATTTTGTTCATACAGAATCTTCCTCATCAAACATCATCGATGATGCTGCAAATGTTGTTTGGGCAGCACCAAGGGTTCAAGGAAGTAAGAATGGTGGAAGCGAAGCCAGGGATTGCTTTTATCGAGTATGGAGACGAGATGCAGGCAACAGTTGCTATGCATAGCCTTCAAGGGTTTAAGATTAATCCTGAGAGTCCTATGTTGATCACCTATGCTAAGAAGTAGATCATTTACTTGTTTTTGTTTCCATTATTACTAGTAAATCGACGTGAGATGTTAGATATTTTTCTGGGTTCTAAGACTCGTACTGTTGTAAAATTACGTTTGGCAAGATTTGTTACTACTTTATGCGTCTTCTACTTTTATTTGTTTGTAACAGGGTGTTCATGGTCCGGTCCAGTTCTCTACTTTTATTTGTTTGTAACTAGATATATTTTTCTTAAGTGTTTATTGTCTGGTTGTGTTGGTTTTGATAAGATTTTTTTTAGTTAAACTACACGTCACTTTTTCAAAAAACGGTAAACAAAATGGGGCTAGGTTTGTTGTGTTGCTAAAACCGGTTCTAACTACAAAAATCACCACTGACAATTCCAACTATACCTACTTGCACAATTCAATTATATGGTTATTTGTTATCCTATTTGCTATTGTTGTATTTGTCAAAAATTTTACATACCAACGTACATTCATTAACTCCGGACAAGCCGAACGGGAGTATATGATAGATCTCTTGGCCTTTTAGGGGAGTTCCTCTGGGAATGATAGAAACCGATTTTAATACAAGTCAACAAAGGTTTGAATGTACCACTTATTTGTTTTTTTTTTTTTAAGTTATACAATTGCTTTATGATATCTACTATGGCACATGAATTGCGATTTTCCTACTATTATATGTATTCACCCTATGTGTTCACCAACTTTTCATAGTTGACCTTTATCTTGCGCATGTGACAGGAAATAATGCTTAGAGCGGGTGCTTTACAAGATTGTTGATCACTTAGGACCTTATCGGGCTTAGAATAATTTTAATTGAGATTTGTTTTGTTTATTTGAACTATTTGTCTTTTTTTTTTGTTGTAATAAATAATTCAGGTAATTTAATGAATATTTGAATTTTAGTTTCCATGTGCTATTGAACAATCTACCAACGTGGCGCCCCGATGTTTCCGCCTTCGGTCGGGGTGTTACAATACACCCCTTGCAGCCTTGATCAAAACCAACCCACAAGTCCTACGAACCCAACACTGACTAGTCACTAGACACAATTTATCTTTGGTTCACAAATTAGAGTCCTTAGATTGAACACCCCACTTGAGTCTTGTACTAGTATTACGAGTATTATGAGTTTAAGTTTAGGCATCCTAATCAAGAATACCTCGATACAAACCTGTGACACCCACATCTTTATTGTAATTATCAAGGTTATTAAAAAGTTAAGCAAAATGGCTACACAAATTTCAAAATACTATATTACACTGAAGAGTTTTCAAAAGGTTTACAATATTAGTTTACAGACAACAACGTGGGTACAAGTCATGATCAAAATCTAGTTTAAAGGACAAGAAAATTGTTTAGCGTACATAAGACCATGTGTAGTGGTAAGCATTGTGAAATGGTCTTTTTTACCATGTGACGTCCATGTCAGTATGGTGTAGTGGTGAGGCATGTAAAATTAGTGAGCTAAATATACAATTGGGGTTGGGTAATGAACAATCTTCATCTCGTGGCCTAAACCATAAGGACATACCAAAAAACCCAAACAACATGAAAAGGGGGCGGTGTTATGCATGTGATTTGGTGGAACACGAGAACACTGCACATTGTCTAAGTTTATAAAACCAAGTCTCTTTTGATCAATTCCAAAGCTCACTACTCCCTTTTGCTTTACATGAAAGTATACACCACAACATTAGCAATAAATGCATACATAGAGGGTTTTAATCTCAAAAGGCAATTTAAAATTTTACAGAAATATTTACCCCAAATATACGCATTCTGAGACAAAATGTGTGTCAAACTCCCTCGGACATCAAATCTTAGAGTAGGAAGTGTAACAATTAAAATGGTCAACTACCGAGCTAAAATACACAAATGAAACACAATAACCTAATTCTGGTACTCATAACACAATAATAAGGGATCAAGTTTTCGCCACCCATTGTCATATGCTCCCCACTCCGTCGTGGTAAGTAAGTTCCCAATTCAGTTATGGGAAGCTCCCGCCATTCAGAAACTAAACATCTCTCAAACAAACTTACGAAAGTAAGTTCCCATGAGTCCGAGATTCATACAGTTTCAAGTGACCTTAACTCGGTACCTTTACACACTAGTTATTATAATACATTTCTAACACATAAAGGATAGATTTAGTATGCTACTGAAACTCGTCGAAATGATATTTTCTTTTGTTCCAAATAAGTTGTAAAGGATGGAACTGAGTCTATTGCATTGCTCAACACTTCAATCAATGTAAAATAATTAATATTCTAATTTAATAAATATACTAGGATTTTGACCCGCCGCGCGTTGCGGCGGCGTTGAAAGTTAAAGTAACTCGTATTTATATTGTATATTTGACCCGACTCTTTACTTAAAAAATTACATCGCCATCGAATGAAAACGTATTATATTTGACCCGACTTGCTTTCAAATACAGTTTACGAACGTACACAAAATCAGTATAAAACGTATTATTTTTTACCAGACTCGCTTGATAAAAAAAGTTTATGTCAAAACGTTAGTCATTTACGTTGAAATGTGAATTTTAAAACGACATGTACGTTAAAATTGCGATACACAACGCGCTACGTCGGCGGCACCTTAGCTGTTTATAGCTGACGACACGTTATGTGATGCGTTAACCACATAAAACACGTGTTTGACGTATCCGATCAAAATCAGTGTAACCTATATAAGCATTGTGGTTACAATGTACAATGATGAAATTAACATGCGATGCCCGCACGTGACATTACACGTTTTTTAATTTGTTACACATGACGTTATGGTCTAAAGTCGTAAAAGTAATTCAAATAAAATGAGACGTTAAGTTATTAAGTAGAAAGGGTTGGCTAATCAAAGTTGTCAACTACCAAAAGTTAAAAGTGAATCCTTAAGTTACCTAGTTTGAGAGTGTGAATTGAAAGAACTAAAAGTATAGGGGTTAAAAAGTAAAAGTATAGGGATTAGAATTGTAATATATGAAAATTGAAAGGAGATAAATGTATAAGGGCTAAGTGTGTATTTTTATAAAAGATGAGGACTTAAAGACAAAGGTCCTCCACCGACCTTTGTCTTTAAGATTATATTAATAAATAAACCATAGTAATCAAGTTCAAAAAACCACAAAGTTATTAAAACTGAACACAAATTATTTGTAAACTTGGACTTGAATCTTGATCAACAGCCTCCCTTTTTATAATATATACAGCCTCCTCTTTATAATAATAATAATAATATTATATAAATAACATGCATGAGAGAGAGATATTTGTCTTTAAAATTATAAATAAATAACATGCTTTTTGCTTCTGCTCCTCTTAGACTAAAGGGTATGGGGGCCGGCTGAGGCCCGGCTAGGACCGGCGCCGGTCCCCCACACCGCCCCCTCCCGGCCCATCCGTCTTCCCCAGCAATCCACAGCCGGTCTTGCCGCCCCACATTCAAATATATATCCGTTGAATAACGGATAGTTTAATAATAAAAAAAATTACCTTTTCCACTTTAAATATTAATCAACTTCATCCATTTTTTATACAATTCATATCCATTTCTCCCAATCTTCTCCTACTCTCATCCATTTTTATAAAAAAACACTTCCATTTTTTTAACCATCATGAATCCATTCAACCCAAACGACCCCAACCCGAACAACCCCAACCCGAACAATCCCAACCCGAACAATCCTAACTTTTTTTCGAGTCCCGCTTACACTCCGTCTATGGATCCTTCGTGGGGGTCTCCACCATTTACGTTTTCGGGTTTCCAACAATCACCTAACGCCTTCAATCAAATGTCCCAACTTCAACAAATGCAACAATACCAAGCATTCCAACAATTCATGCAACGCGGCTCGGTTCAACTTGATCAATTCCAATCGCAACCGCCAACTTCCCAACCGCAACCCTCGGTTCAACTTGACGATGATGATGAAGTCGTCCCCGAATCGCCACCTAAAGAACTCAAGCGCAAAAAAAACAGGGGGAAGGGGAAGGCCGTTGAAGAGAAAATGGACGTCGTAGGTTTTTTTTTTTAATTTTTAGGAAATGTAATTTTTTTTATTTTTCGGAAATGTTTTTTTTTTTTTTTTTTTTTTAGGAAATGTAATTTTTTTTATGTTATGAAATGAATTTATTTATGTTATTTTATGTTGTATTTTTTAACTTTTATAATTTTTTTATTAAGTTAATAAAAATAAACTTAGAAAATTATAAAATAATAAGGTGGGGTAGCCCCATCCTCCATCCCCATCAAAAGTGAAGGAGGCTCATCCCCCACGAGCCGCTGATGTGGCGCCTACGTGGCGGCCCATCCTCGTGGGGATGGGTCTCACCATACCCTTTAGTCTTAGCCGCCTTCAATATCCATAAAGACAAAGATGCTTCTTGCTTCTGTTCCTCTTAGCCGCCTTCAATATACATAAAGACAAAGACCGACCTTTGTCTTTAATATTATATAAATAAGAGACATTGTTATGTTTTTTTCTTTTTTCTTTTTTTGAACCGCAAATCTATCCCCCTATGTGGCTATGTTACACCACATCTTTTGGATGTTACAAATATGCATTTACTCTTTTAACACTATACCTTGTGACTTACATACTGATATTCCTTATACAATCAAAAATATTTTACACTCTGGATTATGTCCTTTTATTCTATACACTTCTTATATTTTAATTAATTAACATAATTATTATAAAAACAACAGAATAAGTACATTTTAGCTTATAAAACTATATTTTTTAAAACAATGTCATTCCAACCTTTAAAATGATTTTAATCAAACGTGTTATAACCTTTTTATACTCCTGTGCATTAAAAAAATCCAAAAAAAAAAAAAAGGTTAACAGTAAAAGATCCCTGTTGATTAAGGATTTTTATATGAACCAATAGTAAAATAGTCTTGTCAACATAACTACTTTACAAGTAAATAGTGCGTGGCAGCCTTTGTACTTCTAAACAATAAGGTTATTTTATAGGGTCATGCTATTTACACACGGAGAAAATTATTTTCACACCTCAAAGCGCCGCGCTATGGCCAAAGCGGGGCGCTTTGGTGTAAAGTCAACCGACAAGGACTGACGCGGTCAGACCTAGTCTGTTGCTTTACATCAAAGCGCCCCGCTATGGCCAAAGAGGGGCGCTTTGAGGTTTTTTTTTTTTTTTTTTTACATTTTTAAATTTTCGGGCAAAGCGCCCCTCTTAGGTCAAAGCGCAGCGCTTAGGGCCTTTTTTAAATTTTTTAATATTGTTTTTAATTCACAAACGCGTCGATAATAGTATAAATTTTACGCTTTTTCCATTATACATCATTTTTTAATATATATGGACTATACTGCAAGTTCCGGATCAAATCGGTTACGTGTGATGTCGTATTCCATTATATCGTATCATTTTGGTTTGAAAGCACAAGTACTCCTATGAGTAGTGTTATGTGTATCAGCCGCCTACCGTACATGTACATGACGTATTTTTTCATTAATTGTAGTATTATGATGTATATTGTTTGGGAACCACACCAAGCAAGTTAAAACCATCATTTTGCTTGGGAACCACACCAAGCAAGTTAAAACCATCATTTTGCAAGTCCTATCACTTGTCCTCTTTTTTGTCGAAGGGGCATGGTTCCAACAAAAGAAATGACAACACTTTTGAATCGGTTTCGGGTTTGAACCGATTTTATTTATAAAATGTGGAACCGGGTAGGAACCGACAGGTTTTTTTCAGTGTTATGACAATATACATCATAATACTACAATTAATGAAAAAATACGTCATGTACATGTACGGTCGGCGGCTGATACACATAACACTACTCATAGGAGTACTTGTGCTTTCAAACCAAAATGATACGATATAATGTGACAACCGGTGATTTACGGCTCCTAATTACGCGCAGAACTATGAACCATTCACTTCTCTCCATCACTGGAATACATAGACTCACACAGCTACATTTATATAGATCACCCTTTGTTTCTATGTGGCAGATCATCCTCCCTTGAAGGACCATCACCATACCCTCTAGCCTTATCTCCAAGACTTTAAATATTGACAAGCTGAATTCTAACCCAATAAACAAATACTAAAATATGAGTGAATATGAACATGGGTTTGGAAACCAATTACCAATTTCATCTCAACTAAAGACTTCAGACAGACAGAATGGGGTAGTTCAACCAAATCATAATTCTGCACTCTATAAGTTGTAGGGTAAAAAAAGTGTTAAAAGTTGTTTGTAATTAAATATTATGAATATGTATGGAGGAGTGTGTATTTGGATAATTATCATAGACAAGATTTGTCATATGTGACTCTTTTTCGTAGACCACCAGAGAAGAAAAAAATGAATACATGCTTTTGATGGGAGGTGATCTTGGTCAACACTTCAAAACCTACTTAGTAGGTTGCATGGGGAATATAATAGTTTAATAAATAGATGCATGTAATTGACGGCAAAACAAAAAAAAAATGAATTTGCAATAAAATGGTATTTTAGACCCAAAATGTAAAAAAAAAAAAAAACCAAAGCGCCGAGCTTAGGCCAAAGCGGGGCGCTTTGGAAAAAAAAAACCATAGCGCCGAGCTTAGGCCAAAGCGGGGCGCTTTGATGTAAAGTCAACAGACAAGGACTGAACCTGTCAGATCTTGTCTGTTGACTTTACACCAAAGCGCCGCGCTTTGGCCATAGCGGGACGCTTTGGAGTGTTTAAACAGACTAAGGACGTGTGCGAATAGACCAGGCAATTTTATAAGAGTTAGCACAGAACGAAAATAGTTATGCAAACCATATGCAACTTTGTAAACTAGTCATTTGTGTATAAGTTATTCATGGGGTGCGGTATGGTGCTTTTCCACTGTTGTTCAAGAGGTGAAAGATTTAAATTCTACAATGTGTAAGTACATGAGTATTTAATAGTTAGTTTGTTCTTAAAAAAAAACTTTATGTGTAAGTAAAACACATCATATGAGCCATATAATTTGACGACTACGATATCACATAGGCTCTCATACGACATAGGCCATATAATTTGACGACCACAATATCATATAGGCTCTCATACGATCAATATGACAATTTTTTACTTAACGTAGGACACATATGTCGTCATATAGGCTCTGAATAGTATGTCAGTAGTGTACTAATAGAGGTTACCTTCAGAAAAATATCATAAGAACTAGGGTTGTTCTGTTCATGAGCCGAGCCGAGCCGAGCTAGAGCAAGCTCGGGCTAGGCTCGATTATAAACCGAGCTGGCTCGGCTCGGCTCGGATTTGAAACCGAGCTGAAAATCTAAGCTCGGGCTCGGCTTGTTTTTAAACCGAGCTAGCTAGGCTCGGCTTGGTTTGACTCGATTTTAAAAATAAAAATTAATACATAGCTCTCAAAATTCAGTATTCTAAAATATTATTCAATACTTCAAAATAACATATTCAAAATAAGTTCAAACTAATACATTACAAGCCAAAATTACGTTCAACAATGCAAAATAAGTTTCATATTTCAAGTAAATACAATATTTGTTCATTAGCACATCAATCAACCTTTAAATATGTCATAGATATTAAACTACAAGCCTAAATACATGTAAATAATAATCACTTTTTTGTAATATATTATATGTATATAAAAATAAAAATATATTATAAGTAAATAATTCGAGCTAAGCCGAGCCGAGCTACCAAGCGAGCCAAACCGAGCCAATTTGGCTCGTCACGAGCCGAGCCGAGTTAGGCTCACCTTCTAACCGAGCCGAGCCGGCTCGGCTTACTTTCAAAACGAGCCATATCGAACGAGCTTTTTCCGAGCTAAATCAGAGCGAGCTTCGAGCGAGCTCCGAGCCGCGAGCTTTTTGGACAACCCTAATAACAACTAATATAAGGTTACTAAATCCATTTTTTATTTATTAAATAATTAAATTTCATAAACTTAGCTAAAGTACATGTAATCATGGAAGTTACCATACACTAATACTTTAATTTAATGAAGTGCTATTCCATATTTTCAATAACTAGACAGATTTTCTCACGCGATACGGCAGGACTATAATACATGTACAGAACATAAAATAATAATTTCAATATTATCGACCTAATAAAAAGAAGTGAAAGACATAAATTGTGAGTTATAAAGTTATGTAGGGGTGGTGAAAAATATCAATACGGAGTTATAATGAAGCCAAAAAATATAAAAATGAATACTGGTACTGGTAGCAATATTGCTCAGAAGGTGTCGTTTGGTTCAATTCGACAAAAAAAATTACGCTCATTAAAATAACAATAAAATATTAATTACAATAGTTTAAATTTTAATAAGAATAAATTGCCACTTTAATCCCCGAGGTTTGTCCAGATTTGTCATTTTAATCCAAATAGTTTTTTTATCCTCTATGTCTCTGACTTTTCCCATTTGTTGTCATTTGATCACATACCATAATTAGGGGTGTAAACAAACCTAGATGCTCGAGAGCTACTCGTTATCGGCTCGGTTAAAAGCTCGAACGAGCCGAGCTTTAACGAGCTTGAGCCAAAGCTCGAGCCTGAAATACAAAGCTCGTTTAGGCTCGCGAGCCTAAACGAGCCCAAACAACAATTTATTTTAATTTATATATAATATAATAATAATAATGATAACATTGGCGAGCCGAGCTTTGGCTCGTTTAAACGACATTGAAGAGAGCTAGAGCCGAGTTTTTAGCTAGTCTGAGGTTGTTCTTAAAATAGCTCAAGCTGAGCTCGAGCTTCATAAAAACACGACGAGCCGAGCTCGAGCCCAGTCGAGCTCGGGCTCGGCCTGGCTCGTTTACACCCCTAACCATAACTCCGTCCAAAAACCTTGGTTTTAGCCACATGTATTTTTGGAAAGGTTTAAAATGAATGGATCAAAATGGCAAGTGAAAAGGTATAAAATGAAAATACCAAAAATACCCCTGGTTAAAACTGGGGTTTTTGAGCGGAGTTATGGTATGTGATCAAAATGACAACAAATGGGAAAAGTCAGGGACCAATGGGAGAAAAAAACCTATTTGAACTAAAATGACAATTTTGGACGAACTTTAGGGACTAAAATGACAATTTACTCTTTTAACTATAATAAAACATAAAACAACAATTAATATAATAATGTAAAAATCTTCAAAATAATAATTAGAATTTCTTTATAAAAATAACAATAATGAAAAAGCCGGTGAATAATAATAATACCTAAATTAATAAAGATAAATTCAAAAAGGTTGAAAAGAGCTAAGAAAAGCTTTTGAAAAGGGGGAGAATTTGGAAAGGAGTAAGGATTTAACTTGAAACCCCTTGGTTAAGAGTTAAAAGACCTAACCAGTTGGTCTAGATTAGTTTTTTGCTTTCATCACCAAACGAAAGTCATACACTTGACAAAATATGAAGGGTATCATTCATGGGTTATCATTTTGTATGGTGGCGTAGATGATATTATCACATAAGATTTATAAAATTGTAAATATAACACTAAAAAACTAATTAGGCAGTGTATCACATTTTTTTTTTTTTTAAACATATATCACATCTTCATTCCACACGAAAAAAGGACAATTACAAAGCAATGGCAGGCAGTCGGGCAACAAGTTGCGCCGCCACCCTCTTTTGAATAGAAAAACCAATTCTACTAAATACGAAGTTTGAAACCTTTAGCGACGAAGAATTACTATTAACGACTTTTTGAACCCGATTCAAGAGTCGCACAACGTCAGGAGCGAGACCACCAAAGGTATCAAACGCAAACGGGACAAACACATGTTGATTCTCCCGGCAGGCTTTCTCATGTTTTGCCACTTTGCTCGCCCCTGCCTTGAGCACCGCTTGCCCTACAACAAAGCCCTTGTCCTTGAGCCCGACAAGGGGGGAGACTCCAGTTAGATCTACACAAGCGTGTTTCCCCCCTTCCCATCCAAACACAAGAATGTCCGCTGGGCGTAAAGTGGACCTCCCCTCTAAGGGGTCAGTCAGGAAATTTACTGGAGCCTCCTTTTTGGCAGAGATCCCGGCCCGCTTAAGAACATCACATAACACATCTCTCACCCAATCATGCCGATATTTAAACCCTGGTAGCTCTTTACAGTGGATCGCGTGCTCGCCGAAAGAATCCAAACACGCTTTGCGGCATACCGGACATGGCTCGTCAACTGGGAACAAAGGAATCATCAGTCGGTATCTAAGGATAGCACGGTATTCCACAGCCGACATGTGTTGACCCAAGCCTTCAATAGGTGTGACAGACAGAAAATCTTGAGCATGTGGGGCACGTAGACATTCAAACACAGCTCTTTGCCGAGGAGATAATACAAACTTCTCTTCAAACCTCTTGACAATTTCGCCATATAAGGCATTCGCCAGAATTTTCTGGGATTTAGGAGGGGCGGTGTCTTTAATGTAGAAACCGCCAATATCAAGGTCGGGAAGAGAACTATGCAAAAGATCCAACGCACTCCTGTAATCAGAGTCTAAAACATCCCCATCACATTATTATCACAGAAAATGTATCGAATTGTATATGAAACACTAAAAAGCTAACTAGCCAGTGTATCACATTAATGTGACATCCTTGTCTAAAAAAACAAATACCAACCTTCAATTATGTTAGCATTCGTTAATTTCGCAAATACATCTATGTCAAACAAGTTTATGACTTTTATATGGTATAATTTTATTAACAGGAGGCAGAGAGCTATGATTTTTTATGTATTCTTATAATAACTAAACAATGTTATCTATCTAAATAAAATATAATCAATGAGTAAACTGCTAAAATGGTCCTTAAGGTTTGGTCACTTTTGACACTTTAGTCCAAAACTCAAACCTTTTGAATCTGGGTCCATGTGGTTTCAATTTTGTTGTCATTTTCATCCAAAATCAAAATCTTGTCAGATTTTTTATTTAATATCCAGTTTTTTCTTTCTTTTTTTCCTCCCTTTTAATGAAGGGCAAAATGAACTTTTAACGTTTTATTGTAACAAATTAAAAAAAAATCTGACTATTTTGCCCTTCATTAAAAAGGAAAAAAAGACAAAAAAAACTTGATGTTAACCGAAAAATCTGACCAGATTTTCCTTTTGAATGAAAATGACAACAAAATTAAAACCACTGGAATTCAGATTCAAAAGGTTTAAATTAGACTAAAGTGACAAAAGTAACCGAAACAAGACCAGTTTACTCTATAATTAAGTAACAAAATTTGAAAGAGGAAAAATGTGTAGACTGTAGAGGTATGGATGAGATAAGCAAAGGAGGATAATCTGTTTGTCATGTAGCTGTCCCTTGATTACACACATAACACGAGTCAAAGGTGATGCGTCAGGATATGTTGAAATATGGGGGTTGAGGGCATGATTGAGGAGCATTTAATTGTACTATCAGCAATAGCAATAGTACCATGACTTGTATTCGCAGGATTGCCAACAATAATAGTAATAATCCAATGCAGCTCTTCTGGTGCACACGCCAAAACCCCACCCCCATTTAATTTTTTTTTACTCCAACACTACACTCACTACTGACTCCAATACTCCAACATGTGTGTGTGTGACTTCATCCATTATGTACTTTAAGTTTAACTCATTATATTTTTATTTTCTAATTTTCTAACCCATAATCATTGTATAATTTTACATTTTTTAGACAAAAACGTATAGTTATAAACGGGTTCACATGTAAAATAACATACGTGAGTGGCAAATGTGTATTAGTGTTCGTTTTTAACAAATGTCATCCTCGCTCAAGAACTATGCTTGGGGAAATTCTTCTGGGAACTATCAAAAGTATACTTGTATATCCATTGGCGAAGTTACAAATATGGTGTCGGTGTCAATTGACACCATTCTTTTTTGTGTTTTATATAGAACATATAATAACCAAATTCTGAACAACCTTAATTTTTTTTGTGATTGACCCCATTCATTTTGTGAAAAAGAAAACCATTACCCCGTTGTATAACTAAGCCCAGTTTTTTAATTCCAAATTTAATATAGCCAATTTCAACTAATTAAAAACCTACTTTCTTTATTTAGCCAATTCCCCAATTATTAACCCAACTTAGAAAAAAACAACGTAAATCGGTAAAAAAAAATTAACAGCGATTGATTGTCGAGTGATTAAGAATGTAGTCGCTCAAATAAGGGTTTGATTAAACATTTAAAAAGGGTCGACATTCAACGAGGAATTACCCGATTAAAGCTTGAAGCATGAGTAAATGTTGGTTTCCTACTTTCTTTCTTATTTTTTATTGTTCTTCAAGCTTGAAAATTGAAATTAGATTATTTATGTGATTGTAGACTTTTATTTAAGTTGAAAGTGGACATCTTTATATGATTATAGACTTGATTAAAGTTATTTTGCTTTTCTTATTAGTTGATGGTTTGGTTATTAATTTTAATGAGACTTTATCTTTGACTCTTTAGATGTTATGAATTTTTTTAAAACATGAAAACTCGTAGGGAACGACCATAAAATATAAATTCTTTTTGTAGTGGGTTTTTTTCGATAATGTTACATACTTTTATTTTTGTATTGTCTTTTATTACATGAGCTGACCCGAAACTTTTGACCATAGATTGTAATAGTTTCAAGCACTGAAAAAATAAAAAAACTGATGTCGCAGGTAAAAACTCATCGCTTAGCCGCTGTTATATCTCATAATTCGTACTCTCTACTTTGATTGCACGTTATACCAATTCAAGATTTTCAACCCAAAAAAAAAAATGCACTATAATTACAATTTACGTACAAGAGATGCACAAACAACACCTTTTTGGCCTACAAAATCACAATTTATGCATTATAAGCACTTTACTTGCAATTCATGCTTAAAAAAAAGTTGATTAAAGGTAGCTTGCATATCTGCCTTAAGGTTTGAAACTGAAGAAACCCAAAAGACTCCATCCAACCCACCCCCACAATATATGCAATCAAATACATTGGGCAGAACACGCAAAGCAATAAACACACGTAGCATTACGTTATCCCACCCACCCCCACTCCAAAAACACACACTACTCCCTGCCTGATCTCATCGTCATCATGGTGCCGTGGGGGCACAACACAAACACTCAAGTGCTTTATTAATCTCTCCTTCCTTTTTTCTTTCTACACCTATAAATACCCTCCATCACCACCCATTGCTTTTTTTTTTTTTTTTTTTTTTTTGAAAGGTGTGGATCAACCGGTTTCCTTGGCCGCCCCTTGGCGTACCCACTCAGGTTCGAATCTGCCGGACCGCAATGCGGTAACCTAAACCCGGTCAGTCTGGCCTGAGCCCCGAGCGGGAACCCCACCGAAGTGGGTAAACCCTCTCGCCTCCATTGCACCCCGTGGGGATCGAACCGGAGACCTCTTACGAGGAAACCAGCCTCTCCACCACTGAGCTACAACATCATTGGCCACCACCCATTGCTATTGTATACAATTCAGGTGACCAATCTTTGTTGGAGAAGCAGGGTACGTGCAACCATAGAAATAACCGTTTCGGTTTATTTATTGCGCGTACTCTCCCTCTCCAACACGGGTTTGTTCACCTTCTTATAAGTTACAACCATTGGTGGTATCTGTTTTGTATCGTATCGTATCATATCGTATCACTTGCAATCGTAATACTTTTGTTTTTTATGTATGGGCAAAACTGGGCTCAGTTGTCTCTGTTTTTACTAAACGGAGATGTGTTAATTTTATGTTTACTAATTGTATTATATATAACAGTGCTATATTTGGTTGAACAAACGATTTTGTAAAAAACTTTTGAAAAATCAGAATGCCTAAAATTAACACATATGTATTTACTTCATTATGTGGATGATGCTTTAATAATGTTTTATTGTTCTGAGATTGGCCTTCATATTGGTTATAACTTAAACGTTTTGCTGAAGGGTGAATATTTGTAAAAAAGTAAGTTATATTGGTAGAAGATGAACGGTCGTTCAAAAAAAAAAAAAGGAAAAGATGAACGGATGGACCTATGAAACTTATTGCTTCACAATACGTTTTCATTATGGATGTTTTAGAGGTGTGTGTGTGTGTGTGTTTTTTTTTTTTGGTAAATTGAAAGATGTTTTATAAATATGTTTGACAGGGTACGTATAGGATATCTTAACGAAAACTATTCACATTTCTTATTATTTTTTTTTCTTTTTGTGTATATTTGACATATATATTTTTTTATTAGTCTGTGTCGTCTAATATTTTTGAAACTTCAAAATACATAGTTGTGTTTTTTAGTCTCGTAATATTAGAAAATAATTTTATTTTGTATACAATTTAGTTTTAAATCAATTATATGAGAACATAAATAAACAGTAAAACATAACTTTATATTTAACTAGTAGATGCCCCGCCCGCGTTGCGGGGCGGTGACCGAATAATTCTCAACCAATTAAAAAAAGACTAATATAATTTTGCTAGGAAAAAAAAACAAAGACGATGATAAGACCGTAATTTTGGGCTCAGGGCAAAACTGTAATTTTTCAGGACTAATGAGCTAGTGTTAGGCAACTCCTTGACACGAAAAAAAATTAAATCGAGTAAACCAATTAAAACAAAAAAACATTTATAGCTTTGGTAAAAAAACTAAAATGATGGGGAAAACGTAATTTTTAACTGAGGGCCAAATCATAACTTTAATTCGGGGATAAACTGTAAACTAAATGGACCAACGGGGGAGTGCCAGGAAGTTGCCGGCACGATTGTAATTTTACACTGGGGGCAAACTTGTAATGTCAGCAGGAAAACAAAGAAAAACGATGGGGAAAATGTAAATTTAAGTTGAGGGTAAAATCGTAACTTGACTGTGAGAAAAAAAAAACTAATGGCAAAACTATAACTTTATACGGGGCAAAATCGTAATTTTGAACCGAGGGCAAAATTGGATTTTTTTGCTGGGAGCGAAACCGTAAATTTATTTTTAAGTGGGGGTAAAAACATAACTTTGAACTGATGGGAAAATCGTATTTTTAAGGGAAAAAATCTAATGGCAAAACTGTAAATTGAAACGGGGCAAATTCGTAATTTTTAACCGGGGGCAAAATTGAAATATTTAGCTGGGAGCATAAGCGTAAATTTATTTTTAAGCGAGGGCGAAAACATAATTTTTAACTGATGTTAAAATCGTAATTTTAAAGGGGGATAAAATCGTAAATTTGTTGGGCCAATAGGGGAGTGTCAGGCAGCTGCCTGGCACTATTATCCCTGCCGCCCATTTAGCCCAATGATAGCCCACAACTATTACCGTGTCGGCGGCCGACACTTGAGTTTGTAGTAGTTGAGAATTTCTTTTTTTAAAATATTATTATCTTACATTATTAGGGAAAAACTAAGTTATCTATTAAACAAGCGAAAAGGAAAAATATATTGACAATCAAATAAGAGATATCTCTATCTCTCTCATGTATCCAAAGCTACTTTTTTCTTAAGATGTCGTTATCTTAGACAACTATACACCTCTTCTCGTATATTTACAAAAAGCGCCAAACTCATCACCCACGTTGGAATCCAATGGATTTTGTACCGACAATTCTAAATTAAGATTCACTAATATAAATACAATGGCCACATTTGGTTAAAGGCACCTCCAAAGCTACTTTGAAAATCACGTGTAAAGTGTTCTCAAGTAATAAAAGCATTATTATGTTCACACAATATTGTGTTTGACACTAATTTGTATGAACTACTATGAGTGTCGAAGCTAAATAACTCGTGTGCCCAACGCTTTATGGCGCATGGTCATTAGAGCATTTTACCCAAATTGTGTAGTACAAGAAAAAAATCAACTAAATCATAACTCTCTGTAAGCATAATTACAATAACTCTTAGCTACATAATAAATTATAAATAATATATTTTATCCGGTTTTAAATAACATGTAACGCATAATGTATTTTGTCTAAATGTAAATACTAAATAATGTGAAAGAAATCAAGAATTTACTTTATTTTCGGGTATCTAAGATTTCATAAGTATAAAATATCGTAAACTTTTTATATTGAGAAATAACCATTATTTTTAACTTTCTTATCCCACAAAATAATCAAAAAATTGGGGTTTGTACGTACATGTCCAATAGATGAAGCAAAAGAAAAAAGAATTTAGAAGAAGATGGATGGCACAGTCTAAGGGCATGTTGGCTAAGCTTTTTGAGCCAACTTATTGACTTATTGATTTTTCAAAAAGTCAATAAGTTAAAATTGTGTTTGGCTAATTGAAAAGTCCTTTTTAAAACAACTTTTCAGTAGGGAGAAAAAGTCATTTTTGAAAAGTCAGAAATTTGTGACTTTTTAGAGTTTTTCAACATAATTACAAATTTATCCCCTATCAAACAATTTTTTTACCCCCTACCAAACAACTTTTCAATATGAAGAATGTCCTTTTTAATAATTTTTGTTTTTCCCACCCAATAAGCTAATCCAAACACTTTTTTAAAAACTCATTTTCAAAAAGTCATAAGTCAATAAGTCCTTTTAACAAAAAAGTCCTTTTTGAGTTAAATAAGCTTAGCCAAACATGCCCTAACTAAACTAAGAAGTAAGAACTAAAAAGCCATAGGCATGATTCCATAAGGGTTACCCCACGCCATAATGTGATCAAAGAGAGTTGCCACGACACGCAAAAGCAATACAACATACAAAGAATAACACTATCCCACCAACCTCACACCCCCACCTTGCAAAACACACTCCTAACAATCATGAGTCTATGATGATAATTGCTTAGAGCATCATCAACGCGCTAGGTCACGAACACTTGTCGTCTCTCTAAAGTCACGAACCGCAGCACCTTATCACTCCTCCATCTCTCGATACGATCTGTGGCCATGCACTAATTGTCTTCACTCTCATGTCCTTTATCTTTCACGCTCGCTCTCTCTTTCTTTCACATTTGCAATTCGTGGAGCTCAAAATCTCCTAATGCAAATGCTCTTATGGCATGAACCGCAACATATAATACCCATATGTTCTACCCATGTGTGAAACTATAATCACTTAAAATTACCACTTGTTGCTACCCCACAAAAAACTAAAATAAAAAACCTCATCATTTTAGATTCACAGATGATATAAATTGATTTATATGGGATCCATACTTGTTAGAGAATAAGAGTATGTGTTTGTTCTTTGCATGTCTGATGGGAGTATATTTAACCACGTTTTAATATGTTTAACTATGTGGTTTACGTGCTTAACTATATGAAAACAATTTACTTTGAGAGTTATTTGATTTATAGGTACCCGGAGCTTAATGGATGTTTTTCGAAACTTTTTGGATGCACCAGAAATCAACCAGGATTGGAAACACAAAGAAATGGGACAAAACTAGATCTTACCGCAAGTTGTGTTGGGAGGAGCGCAACTTGCGATGGTCACCAGCGTAGCTTGTGCTGTTAGTGGCGTATATCAGCAGCAAATCAGTTTCCAATGCAAGGCGTGTTACTAGTGGCGTAAGTTGTGTTGGGTCTCAGGCTCGCTTCGCAAATGCAGGGTTTTCTTGCCCTATTTGAGGATAAACATCCCCAAACGAAAGTTAACCTTTCCCTAACTGTTTTTAACCTTTCTAGAGGCGATTTTTAGAGTTCCAAACACTAATTCCTTCAGTTCTTTCATGCAATCAAGAAACTGATAAATGACTATTGTAGATGTAACAATTCATATTTTCGTACTTTCCATTTTTAGAAAGCTTGTATTTGTATTTTATTCCAATCTTTGTAGTCCGAGACTTCGATCATAATGGAAATTTATATTTTAAAAGTATCATGTTAAATTCACTTTTTCGTTGTCTAATTAAGCATGAAATACATGTTTATTATGAGAAACCGAGACATACAATACATTCGTGATATCACTTATACATACATCATACTCATACTACACTTGTATACGCTTTGCATACTTCAAAATGACTTAAAATGCAAGCTTATGGCGTAAAATAACAACAAAACCAAGTCCAGGGGTCAAACCTGCAAAAAACAAACAAAGTTTGGGAATCTAGGACCTCGCGTCGCGCGAGAGCCTTACCTATTTGGAATGCACTCGTCTAGTCAAGTCACTAAACACACATATTCAATCTTATGCAAACACTCAATCCATTAAAAACATGCTAGAATACATTAATGCAAACTACTTTTCACTGACTTCGCGAGCCTACCTTAACATTTATACCACTATAGGAGTAGCACACCGCCCGTTTTGGGGTCATTGTTAAGTATTCTATCATAACGGTCTTGTTCTCTTGTTGACGAGATTACGCTAGCAGACACTTTGGATTGACACTTGGGATATGTGTGCTAGTATGTTTATTAAACTTAGTATAAAGTTGCCATGTTGGATTAGAGACTTTTATCACATATACTATGTAGACCAAACTTGTATGCTCACCGATCTATTTTGTGTTGATGGGTACTTTAATACATGTTGCAGGAAATTGATGATGACATCTCGAGAAAACTATTAGGATGGACTAGAAACTCACTCGAAGTTACTTATGAATTTGTGTACTTGTTATGTTTTTAATTTGCAATATGTTGTACTTTTCCTTTCAAACAGTGTACTTTGAAATTTGGAAATGAAATGAAGATGGCTATTTTAAATTGTCGTCACTTTAGTCACGTTATGATGTTTTGAGCAATCTCGTTCTTCTCGCTCTGATGTTTCCGCCATCGGTTGGGTTGTGACAGTTGATGACTGAAAAATAATGAGATTGGGCTGTAGAATCATACATTTTGGCTAGAAATTGAGCTCGAATTGATGGAATGAAGTTCCAAGCCCTAGCTTCTTAATTCTTGAAATAAAAGAGAACTTGTGTAATTGAAGGTGTGTTTGTGCTCTAATGGTCTCGAATTGGTCACGGAATAAAGGTTATAGTCTAATTTTTGTGTTAAAGACACAAATTGGATGATTGAAATTTGGGTGTCAATGGGTGTTTAATGAAGACATTGATTTTGGGAGGTTTCACTTTGAATTGGGGCTTGAATTTAAGTTAGGAACCTGACTAAATGCATTGGAATCAAGACTGTAACGGAAGATTGTGATTAAAATCGGTTTTGAATGAGTTGGGTGTAAAACGCAAGACCAGTCGATTAGCTGATATAACAACCCTCATAAAACCCCTTAACGTGACCCTAAACGTCCTAAAATATACCCCGTATGCGAGAAACGGGCCCAGAATACCTTCATAATTATAAAAATCAAACAAAAACAAAGATATAAGGGTCTCACGGGCCGCGACCCGGTACCCTTGTGTCTGTCGCGGGGCGCGACTGATTTGGTTTGCCGGACAAGGCATTGCGCCACGTGTCCTAGCTCGTGGAAACCCTACTCGATGACTGGCCAAGCCTATAACCGCCCTCAATGCCCTCGCGGGCCGCGAATTAGATAAAGGTGGCTCTCGCGGGGCGTGAGAGACCCCTCGACCAGCCTATAAATAGAGGCTTCAGCCTCATTTGTCGTCGTTCAACTTTTTTCTTTTCCTCTGATCACTAGTAAGCTAAAACTCTCGGAAAATAATACCCCTAAAAAGCGAAGCTCTGCCTCGTTGTAAGTATTATAACCCCTATTTGTTACCCTACACGATTGATCTAGGGCTCCGTAACGCATGTCAAGGCTCTGCCTGACTCAGTCGTTGGAGTTCTGTCTCGTGTTACACCCGATTGATCTCGGACTCCGTAATGCATGCCATGGTTCTGCCTGACTCAGTTATTGGAGTTCTGTCTCGAGTTGTACGGTTAATATGATTTGGGTTATTTTACTAACATGTGTGCATTGTTTAATTTTAATAGATAGTAACCAGGAGAATCACCAGGAATCTTTAGTTTTACCTAAATAAACAATGTGAGTCATTCCTCTTTTATAAATTCTTTTTGTGGTACATCTTCTTTTTGTCACCTTTTTACCAAAACCTCAAATGCTTTAAATTACACTTAACAGTAATTGAGTATTTGTAATTCTACCATTACTGTCAGTATATTGGGGTTTTGTATACATTACTTGAAAATCGTTACTATTGTGAATAGTAGCATGACCACAAGTCAGGATTGACAGTACAAAAGGGGTAATTGGATAGATATAAAAAATGTAAATGCGGATGCTCTCAATTACTGTAAAGACTATAAAACTGTTTTGATTAAACTGGGATGCACTCGCCAGTATTTCTTGCTAATAAAACATTTTTAAAACGCGTTTCAGGTAACTTAATGTGAACCTAATAGAAGTCAGCTGGAGAGCACTGAAGGCTTGGAAAAGTGGTTATAAAAGTTACCTAAATAAAAAGGAGATTTTCAATAAATTAGGGTTTATCCTTACAAATGTATTGTCAAATGAAACTTGGGTTTTATCCCAATTATTATTATAAAAAGTTTGGTGTTTAACTCTGATAAAAATATTTCCTAACTACGGTCCTGATGTATGAATTCCGCTGCCATATTAATAAACACCGATACCACCATCTCTGAGTCTCACGGCACCCGCTCCCGGGGTAGGGGTCGGGGGTTGCAACAGAAGGTGGTATCAGAGCCATAGCCACTGGTTTAAGCCAACGAGGTGTTCCGCTGATATCTAAATCTAAGATAAACTGTGTTAGGAAATAATTTATGAAATTATGTGTAATTAAGTATATTATTGTTTTGTGTTATTTGACTATTTGTTAGTTTGCAGTATGAGTGAGCAAGGTGCATCTGACGCTTATCGTCAATTAGCTAGTTCCCCAAAAGATGAAGGAACCTCATCTCAGCCAAACCCCTCAGGATACTCAGCTGATACTGATTACTGAGGAAGGAATATTTATTTTTAAGGCATAGTCTAAGGAACCATTCCCTTCCAAAAAGAGAGGATGGTTTAATAGGGGAGCACATGAGAGAAGAAAAAGGATGAATAAATTACAACAACAGAGAGCATTAGTTAGAGCTAATAGGGAAGTGAATGCACAAACTCAGGAAACAGCCAATAGACCACCATGGGAAGAGGAATTAGATAGACAGTTAGCAGATTTCCTTATGCTAGCCACTACAGCAGTAGACTCTAACCTAAACCAAAGAGTTGAACCACCACTGTTACCCTTATTCCCAGACCAATAAATGCTATAACCCGACCAGGAAGACCAGTTTCCAATCCCAGATGTTGACCCTTATGAGATCCCCAGAATTCCCCCACCAAACCCCATAGCTCAGTATACCGACCTGAACCCTTTAGACCCATTCTGGATCAGTGACTGGTGGAAGCAGAGTGTAATAAGAAATCCATACCCTTACGGACACCCCATACCTTGATACCCTGACCCAGAACCAGTACCATTACCTCCCATGAGTGAAGAGAATATGCAGGAACTTCGCCAATGGGGCGACGAGTTAGTAGAAGAAGGGGATAAAATCCGACAGATAGGAGAAAAGTTAATATGGAAGCATGTTGAGCGAGAGATACACCGGATACATGACACCTAGAAAATTCATAGATATGTGTGTAATTTTGTACTTTGATAATATATATATATATATATATAACCAACTAAAATAGATAGACTAAAATAGATATCGATGCATAAATACTAGTGTGTTTAATTTTCAGTTATGGTATATATATATATAGTAGGAGTTGGGTAGAAAGTGTGTTTTTCCTAGAAAGTCTAGGAAGCAATAAGAACGCGACATGTGGCATTGAAGGATTTTAACTAAAAGGGCAATTGTGTAATTTGAATATTATTTTAATTATGGATTATTTTATTAGGATAACTAACTAACCAGAAAATTATGGAAACTAAATATCCCATTTAATTCAAATTGACAGTTTCAATTTAAATCATACAATCCATACAACATATTCACAGGAATTCGTAAAAAAGGATTTTACAACATTGCTGGAGGATTCTTGACATTGTGTTTTAACAGCAAGCATATTTCTTGACGTTGTGTTTTAACAGCAAGCAGATTTGCTGGAGGATTCTTGATATTGTGTTTTAACAGCAAGCAGATTTCTTGACATTGTGTTTTAACAGCAAGCAGATTTCTTGACGCTGTGTTTTAACAGCAAGCAGATTGCTGGCCATTGTGTTTTAACAGCAAGCAGATTTCTTGACGTGTGTTTTAACAGCAAGCAGATTGCTGGAGGATTCTTGACATTGTGTTTTAACAGCAAGCAGATTTCTTGACATTGTGTTTTAACAGCAAGCAGATTTCCTTGACGCTGTGTTTTAACAACAAGCAGATTGCTAGACATTGTGTTTTAACAGCAAGCAGATTTCTTGACGCTGTGTTTTAACAGCAAGCAGATTTCTTGACATTGTGTTTTAACAGCAAGCAGATTGCTGGACACACTGTCAGTGTCTTCGTCTTCAACACAACCCAGTGTCTTCGTCTTCAACACACTGTCATCATCAACATTAAAATGGTAAAACACATAAACCTTAAAACACACTGTCATCATCAACATATTCAGATGTCATTTTAAAGTGAATCGGGTAACCTAGAGTTAAATGAGACTGACCTGGATTCGAAAAGGGCTTGCCAGAAACCTTGACTGATCGTCGGCGGCGGCGTCACCCCAGCCGATCCTCTCTGCCTACCCCCTTCTGGTCGCTGAGCACCACCACCACCACAGCGCCATCCTGCGCCGCCACCTAACCCCACAAAATCCCTCCTCCACTGTGTGTTGCGGCCATCACCGTTTTGAGGTTTTTGGAGGTAGGTTTAGAGAGGGAGAGAGAGAGAAAGAGGGGAAATCGCATGAATTTAGGGATTGGTTATTGATATGGAAGTTTCTTAACTGATTTAAAACACTTCCAATTACCAAAATACCCTCACTATATTAAAAGTCTCTAATATATAACTCAGACATTACGAAAATGCCATCCATTTGATCTAAGCCATTAAACAGACTCATCTAATGGCCCAGATCGCTTCCTACACTTTCTAGGAAAAACACAATTTCCGCAGGATCCCTACTCTATATATATATATATATATATAGGGCCAGGATTTAGAGAGAATGACTAAAAGTGTAAGAACGATGAGAACGACTAGGAACCATCAGATCAAAATAATCTATGGACTACATGACGCGGTGGCATTTTCGTAAATAACATCACTTTTATTAGTGTGGCGCGCTTCCATATGGGCAAAAAGGCAAATGACCATATATAAAACACATCAAAGCCTGACCGAAACATATATACTTCCTAGAAAAAGCTCCCAAAACCAACATAAAACGCGAAAACCCTAGAAAACGCGAAACAACAAAAACTATGGCGTCGAAAGATCAAACTAGATCCAGAGGAAAAAAACATAGTGAGTTAACTTTGATTTACATTGGGCTAGTTTATGCTGCTTTTGGCGTTCTAATTTTAACAAAAATTTGCAGTTTCTACAGGGGGGAAGGGGAAGAGTCATCTGCTCCAAAACGCCAAAAAACGAACGAGCAACGAAAGAAGACAACAAGAGGACATGGTACACAAAATGTTACTTTTCGTGATGTAAAAACAAACTTTCATACTTGTTGCCAAAACGCCAAAATATGTATCGTTTGTTACTAAAGGCCACAACACATGAATCCTGTAATAGCTTTGTTACTAAATGCCAAAAAAATGTATGGATTATGTTATAAACGCCATTTAACTTTTATTGAGTTGTTCAACATCTATAATCTCTTATTGATTTATAAAATGCCATAAATGTATCATAGTTATGTTAAATTATACTATTAAAATGCCATAAAATAAAACGCCATGAAATAATTTTTTATAGGCGAAGAGAGGTTAAGATTGAGAATAAATGTGCATACTGGAAAGGCCCAAAAAGCCAAAAAGAGAAAGGCATTAAGTCAGAATGTGGAGGTTGAGGAAGAACCATACCATGAGTTCAGTGGGGCTAGGATCTTGTCAAGAGTAAAACCTACAAAATTGACTGGTTGGTTTATGAATCTAAACGAAAACCAAAGAAAGACAATACACCAAATGGGTTTTGGTGCTACACTAAGGTTGGAAATAGACATCGTACCCACAATGCTTGCGTACTGGTTGGTTGAAAATTATAATGAAAATACAAACACCCTAAATGTTGGCAACCATACCAAACATATAAATGAAGAATTGGTAAACTCTTTAATGGGTATACCAAATGGAAGGGTGCCTGTGAACATGAAAAAAACACCAACAGCTAAAGACCACGTGGTGGCTAAGTGGAAAGCACAGTTCCGAGGGGCTGAGTGGAAAGCAAAAATAGGAGGGTTGGGCTGGGTTAACAGACCAAGTGTGAGGATATACTTTGATAACGTTTTGCCTATGATGGATGGCTTTGGGAGAAACTTCTGCCTAAATTTCCTTGTAGCATTCTTCACTATAATGGGGAATGCAACTGACAATGCAGTCGTCAACAAACAATTCTTGCACAATGTTACACCAGATGTTCAAATAAACCAAATGAACTAGTGTAATTATATCATCCAATGCTTGCAACACGCCAAAACCGCATGGGCTCCCAAAAAGCATTACACAGGGCCACTGATCATACTTGCGGTAAGAATAAAATTACACTATTCATTTGTGTGTCATTAAAATGCCAAAAAATATATGTCATTTGAAAATCTATTTTGTTACAGCTTGCCTTGGTGAACGATGCTTGCAATTCAAAAAAATGGGACCGAAAAGAAGGATACCCAATTGAGTGGGTTACAACAGAAACTCTTGACTTATTTGAAAGAGCAATGGCAAAACACCTTGTGGGCAATGAAGTAAAAAGGAATACAGTCAAAAAAGGTAAAGGAAGCAAGCCCCAAAAAACAAGAAAAATGCAGATTGTTGTTCGTGATGAAGATGATGGTGATGATGCTGAGAATGGAGATGAAGATAATGTTCACAATGTCGATGAGCATGATGATGAGTTTGATGATGATGATGGTTTTGATCATGATGATCATTATAACTCTGAACTGCAAAACGCCAGGCCCTTCAATGATGCTGAAGAGGCTTCACTTCAAAGGATGGAGAATGAGGATATAGAAAGCCAGGAAACGATGTTTGAAGTTTCTGCATCAGGAAACCATGCTCTTATCAGAGAAGTAACACAGTATGACAACATTTTTGCTGAAGAAGAAGAAGAACAAAACAAAGAACCTAAAGAGGTATGTTGTTCAAATAATAAATTAAAAAAAAACACCATAATAAACAAAATCCTTTTATTATTATACCAGGAAATGGCTGATAAATTGGATGGAGCATACAAAGAATTAGAAGACTGTTGCAATAAAATGAGCGCATTTTAAAACAGTCAAAGACTGAATACCCAAACAATCTCCTAGTACACATTAAATACTCACAATGTATGACATTGTTGGAGAACATCTCAAAATTTGTTGATGAAAACGCCAAAGAAATGCCAGCTGAAACAGAAGAAGATACACAAGAAACTGAGGATGAAAATGAGGTGGTACTAGGAGATGAAAATGAACAAGAAGGGGAAAAGGAGAAGGCTGAAAAAGAAAACGTCATTAAAGAGCAAACAGTTCATGAAAACGCCAAAGAATTTGAAAATGAAGAACAAGGAGAGGAAGGGTGCGAAAATGAAAAAGAAAGGGAGAAGGAGATGGCTGGACTTGAAAACGCCATTGAAGAGGAAACAGTTGATGAAAATGCCATGCAAGTGGAAATACTTCATGAAAACGCCATTGAAGACGAAAATGAAGGAAAAGGAAAATAAGAAGGAGAAGGAAAAGGAAAAGGGGAAGGAGAATAAGAAGAGGAAGGGGAGTGGGAAGGGAATGGTGAAGGGGATGGAGAAAGAGAAGGAAAAGGAGAAAGAGAAGGAGAAGGAGAAAGGCAAGGAAAATGAGATACAAGGGATGGGGCAATAGAAAAAAACGCCGAACCCTCGACTGCTACAACAGCGCCAATATATGATGATGAAGAGGATACTACATCATCAGATGAAGATGTAAACGAAAAGGATATTGAGAGGTTGAGTTGTGATTTCAAGACACTTGAATATCACATTTCAAGATACAAAGGGGAAAAAATAATTAAGAGGAATATTGCTAAGATTTTGGAGCTGCCAGGACAAGATCTAAAACAAATGATTGATATTAAAGAAGTTCTTGACAATTCAAAGATGGTGGATGAAGCAATTAAAGCAATAAAAAACATCTGCAACTTGCTGAAAAGACCCCAAAAATGCATGTATTTGATAAGACACCAAACATCACCACGACAGAAACAAAAGACAGTCAGGCATTCAACACTGAAAAAGAAAAAAACTGAAGGGGAGATGGTGAACAAAAGAGTTGACCAAGAAGGGGCAGTGTTTGATAAAACGCCATATGAACCGCCACCAACTACATCTGGGAAAAACCTCTTGAAAAGTTTTGAAGAGGAAGAGACACCAAATAAACCCCATGATGAAAACGCCATCAACACATCACCACCAAAAACGCCAAACATGTCAGATGTGCAGGAGAAAGGTGATGAGGACAACACTCCAGACATCACAAAGCTGATGCAAGAAAATATAATTTTAAACCCTGAAGAGCTGCCTGGTGATGAAAAAGCTGATAAAGATGATGAAGATAAAAACATAAATAATAAGAATGGGGCTGAAGAGGAGAAGAGAGATAAAAAAAATTGAGCAAGGCATGTTTGTCACCTTATCTAAGGAGGCAAGTGGTGATACATGAAAAAAGGACAAACCCTGAAAATAACCTCTCCACATACATCTTCACTAGAATCGGAGATTATGAGTATGTACACTTCTCTCAAAATAAAACGCCAAACTTTCAATTCATAACGTTTACTTGAGAATATGCATGCAAAAACAATCAAAACGCCATGTATTATAATAGAATGAGTTTTATAACTAAAACGCCAAATGATATTCTTTTAGAACAGAGCTGTTCAAGATGGGAGAATAGCTCAAAATAAAACGCCAAACTATCCATTCATAACGTTTACTTGAGAATATGCATGCAAAAACAATCAAAACGCCATATATTATAATAGAATGAGTTTGTATAACTAAAACGCCAAATGATGTTTTTTTTAGAACTGAGCTGTTCAAGATGGGAGAAAAGTTTCTAATGAGGGTGATATGTGAGAGCATGAAACCAGGATTTCAAGCACACGTCTCAATTATTCTAAGTTGGGCACATATCCTGAACTATGAAGAAAGATACAAGGCTCAAGAATCACCCTCAAGGTTATTCTGCACAGAAATACTGCTGGTAACTCTTTTTCTATATATATTTGATAACATTATAAAATGACATTGTTTTGTTGTTTAATTATGTGGTACTCAATATTATAGAATACTCTGGCATACTACGAAACAACAACAGAAGATGCACGAAACAATGAATTCAACAGAAACATGGAAACTGTTCTGAACAACACGTTTCAAAGAAGACAAGAAACAGAAAACCATCAAAGATTATGAACTGGTCTTCGTGCCAATAATCTGGGAAAGACATTTCTATGTTGTCTGTTTCAACATGAAACACAAAAGAGTTGATGTATTGGACAACAGCCGTGCAGGGGATAAAGTAAGCATAAAAAAGTATGAAGAATGGGTGGAAAAATTGGTAAGTATCTTAAAAACTTTGAATATAGGAACTATGTTGACAAAACGCCAAATTAATATATGCAAAAACATGTGAAAATTGCAGCACGGAGCTTTTGCAAACTACTTGAGTATTAAAAAATCACCCAAAGCATGAGATCATGAGCAAGGCGAAGGTTATTAGACAAAAGATGGATTGGAGGACAAAGTCTAACGTCATCGACTGTGGAATTTTCGCAATGAGGCATATGGAAACATACATGGGGGATATAACTAGTTGGAAAAGTGGTTTGGCAACAGAAGATGCCCCAAATCAACTCCAACAAAAACAACTAAATGAACTAAGGGTAAAATACATTGGAAAAATCATGTTTCATAGCGAAAATGAAAACATAGACCTAGTGAAAAGTTGTCTGAATACATTCATGGCTTATGGGGGAGAAAGAATACGTAAGTTGTTTGACAAAGCAGAAGAGAGAATAGCAAAACGAATGTCAGAATATGTAGATTAGCTAAACGCCATGTATTTTAATGTTGACTATCATGTTTTACTCTTTAAATTATTAAATCTACATGTTTGGTTGTGTGATCTACTACTGTACTTCGGCAAATCAAATAAAACGCCATAATTATAAAAATTAACAAAAAAGTAACCATTTAAAACATAAACAAAATTAAAAAAAAAGGTTAAAAAACTAAATTAAAAAAAGTAGAAAACACAAAAACGCCAAATCTATAGGAAATTAATAAAACGTCATTAAAACATAAACGCCATTCGTAAAAAAAAATACTTTTTAAAAAAAACGCCATGAAAAAACAAGCATAAAGATGAAAACGCCATTAAAACACAAACGCCATTCATAAAAAAATACACTTAAAAAAACGCCATGTAAACTAGCATAAAGATGAAAACGCCATATATATTTATCACCGTTCTCACACTTTTCACCGTTCTCTCATGATCCCGATTCTATATATATATATAGGGGAAGGTTCACTGGGGAACATCGGGGAACCGACTCAAACGAACTCCGATTAGACTCATTCCAGCGGCGTTGGAACCGGCTCGTCGAACCCTAACTAAGATCTCTTAACCCTAAACCCTAAATCCTAACTCCTAAATTCTAAACCCTAAAGCTAAAAAATAAGGCTAAAACATAAGCTAAATCGTAAAATCTAAACTATAAACCCTAAAAGCTAAACCCTAAAGGCTAAAACTAAAGTTAAACCCTAAAGCTAAACCCTATAGCTAAACCCTAAACCTAAACCCTAAAAGCCAAACCCTAATATATTTAGGGTTTAGGGGTTGTGATTTAGGGTTTAGGGTTAAGAGATCCTAGTTAGGGTTCGACGAGCCGGTTCCAATGCCGCTGGAATGAGTCCAATCGGAGTTCGTTTGAGTCGGTTCCCCACTGTTCTCCACTTTTTTAGTGTTCCCCAATGAACCTCACACTATATATATATATATATATGAAAAGAGTAAAGTCGCAATGTTCGACGTTTTTTATCAATCTGTTGGTGTAACTCAGGAAAACCAGAATAATGATAACAACGAGAACCAAGTGAATAATAGTGCCATCGAACATATAGTAGCACAAGGAATTATAGATGCTATGCCTTATATTATCAAGACTGTTAAAGAAGCAGAAAATAATAAATCTGCAAATGGAAGTAAACGCCAACACACTGAACCAAGTCACAGTGTAAATGATAACGGACCAATAATCCAAGCTCCAATTCCTAAAAGAAGAAGAACTGTCTCTTACGGTTGTTCTTATAAAGAATTCTTGGCCCGCAAACCAATAGAATTCTCAGGCAATGAAGGAGCCATTTCAGCCTTACGCTGGATAGAAAAGACAGAAGCAGTCATAAAAATAAGTAAATGTGCAGATGAAGATAAGATTATGTTTGCTTCTAATCTTTTCAAAAATGCAGCCTTAGAATGGTGGAATACTATTCTCTAGTCAAGAGGAAGTGACAGAGTTTATAATATGGAATGGACTAACTTTAAGGAGATAGTCGAAAGAAAATTTTGTCCTCCTCTTGAAAAGGAATAAATCGCCAATAAGTTTCTAAATCTTAAAATGACTGGAATAGACAGCAAAGGTTACACTACCATATTCTTTGAATATGCTAGGATAGTGACAACCTTAGCCTCACCTGAACCAATATTAATCTCCCGTTACGTTTGGGGATTAATTAGTGAGATCAGACATGTAGTCAAGGCAACTAGACCACAAACCATAGAAGAAGCTGTAGAACTAGCCAATACCCTAACTGATGAATTGGTACGTACATAGGAGAAAAACCAGAGAAAGAACCAAGCTCAAAAGCTTACCCAGGAATTTCGCTATGGTAATTCCAACTGTCGAAAAAGTACAGGTTCTTCCTCTGCACCTTACTGTAAGACTTGTAAAAAGAAACATTATGGAAAATGTCCAAGATATTGTAATTTCTGCAAGAGACTCGGACATAAGGAAGAAGAATGTCTAACGAAAGCTAGCAATAGGCTATTCTTCAATTGTGGAGAAGCTGGTCATATTAAACCGAACTGTCCGAAACTAGCTCTAGTAGCAACCAACATAGTTAACACGACTGAAGTACCTAAGAAGAATGCTAGAGCATTCGTTCTAACTGCTGAGGAAGCCAAGATGATTCCGGATGTGATTTCCAGTACGTTCTTAGGTAATAATATATTTGCCAAAGTATTATTTTGTAACACCCCGAAAACTGGTTTGGTAATCAAACCACGATAATATTAAAAAGACGGGTAAAGTACCGTAGGTGGTAAAAATTAACCCGTAAAACAAAATAAATAGGAAAAAAATCACCTAGTTATTAATGTGTAAACATGCAATAAAACATGAATAAGTAGGCTTAAACACTTAAGACTAAAGGGGCCAAAGTTCTAAGGAGGGAAAGTTATAATTTATAAACAAAAAAATTAAAACACTACACACACTTAAAGTGTGTGTAGCAGGTCGAACATCAGGAAGAGAAAAAGGGGTGCAAACCCTAGTTCACCAAAATCAACAAATTGAAGGTTGATTATAGCCCCAAATCGATGCATGAACACAAATTCGTGATCACCTAAGCATGGGGATCGCAAGGTATGTTGAATTTTGTTATTTGGTGATACTTTAAAATTTTGATTAACATTCATGAACGAAATTCTTGCATGAATGATGAATGTTATAGTGAAATAAAGATGTGTACGAGTCTAGGGACGAACCCTAGATGTGAATTTGTTAAAATAATGCCATAAATTAGAAATCCAATGAAAGACCTTGTAGGTGATAAGTGGGTTTTATGGTATTAGGATGAACACTTGAAAAGTGATGATGAATATGTGAAATTTGATGATATGATATAGGTTCTAGGTGTCGTTCATGTTCACTAGACATAAAGGCTCGAATTTAATGTTAAAATTTGGTTAAAACGATAACCGTAAATGTGATAAAAGAAGTATACAAATCATGCCCACTAGGTGTTTGTTAAAATGCCTAAGTGAAATTTGCGCGTCTACTCGGTTGTAAGTAGAACTTGATTTGATTAGGTATCCGTAGGAATGCCTAATAATATGATAAAAAGAGTTTTCATTTATAGATGAAAACCTGTAGACGTTCTCTAATGAATAAAGTGTCTTTGATAATTGATGAGATTTCCTAAATGAATTATTGAACACAAATTTGCGTTTTGTATGATTAAGGGTAAATGACTTTTATAAGTCAAATTAACTAATGATGAAGTCGAATAGAAGTTTTGACATAGAATTCGTAAGATGGAATTGTCGTGAAAACTGATGACTAATCTAACCATCTTGCGAATTATAAATGATAGTTTGACGCTAGACAAGCTAGGTGGAAGCTTGGAGAAGAGACGAGTCAAACGGATCACGAATGAAGGAAAAGTGTATTTGAGCGCAAGGTAAGTAAGCTTACACTCTACTATTAGATCGCCTACTTGTTGTAGTTGTTATGAATAAGATGAAACGGTAGATTGATCATGGTAACCCGAGGCGTAACAGTACGG
Source organism: Helianthus tuberosus (assembly GCA_030545235.1). Classification (NCBI taxonomy): domain Eukaryota; kingdom Viridiplantae; phylum Streptophyta; class Magnoliopsida; order Asterales; family Asteraceae; genus Helianthus; species Helianthus tuberosus. The sequence goes on from CM060425.1 coordinate 52,108,689, forward strand.
GTCGGGATAAGTAAAAGTAGTAAAACGTTGATTCGGTCATGTGTAGACCGAATAAACAAAGAGTTTTAAGAAACGCTATATTATGGCGTAAACTTTAATGAGTAAAAAGGATAATACGATAGTTTGGCTACGAACTAGCGAACAAACAATTGTTTTGAAAAAGGCACTCAAAAGCATAAAATATGATGTGTCAAATGAATTAAGAAAAGAATTTTAAGCAACATGATTGAACGGTGTAAACCAGAACGGATCACATAGACGAGATGGTAAATAAATACCATCTCAAGAGGGTAAAATGGTCATTAGAACAAGCGAGTTGAATGATGATGATATCACCATTTGACAATTTCGACTAATGATTTTTGTCAAGTATTATGATCACAGGATGATTAGCGTAAGGAATTGCAGTGCCATTAATTAGCAATTTAAGTGATGTGATATTAAAAACGGGCTTTAGCTTTGGCCCTAGCCAGGTACGTATAAGTAAGATTTTGGCTAAAAGACGTGATTTTGGTCAAATATATTGTTGAAAGTCCTTCGTTGCAAAAGAAGAGACTAAGGTTGACCAAAATGCCCATGAACATTAAACAGGGTAAACGACCCATATGAGTCGCTTAGAAACATGTATTATGATAAAGTAAAGTTTAGTTAAGTGTTAAAGCATAGGCATAAACCCTTTTCGGACCAAATGCCTCAAAATAGTTCCTTGTCGTAAAATAACAATCGAAAGGGGTAAATTCGGAATAATCAATTGATATCCATTAACCCATCATAAGGACAGTTGTAGAGGAAGTCCATTTGGCAAGTAATGTGAATATATAATACCAGAAATTAATGAACTTGGTTTATGCGTAAAAGCGCTTAAATACCCTTAACTGGTCAAGACAAGCGCATAATCATAGACGGGTTAATGATGCATAATAACCCGTGATTTTAATCTTGTGTCATAGGAAACATTTGAAATATGATGTTCTTGACAATTTAGGTATAACAAACATGTTGGTTTGATGAAAGTATGAACGGGTCAAAGTCTTGTTAAAAAGTTTAGTAAATAGAATTTAGCCGAAGGCTTAAAACCAAGAAAATTGTTAATCCGGATGTCAGATTTTAACTCCATGTGATGGAGAATCAAATTACGATCGCGTAGGAAAAAGAATCAAGTAAATCGGATAAGTAGATAAAAAGTTACGACACTTTGAAGTTCGTTTTTCGATTAAAACTATAGCTGGGCAACTGCAGCTCCAGAGAAACAACATTCTGTCAAAATGGGAGCTTGGCGTCGCGCGACGCCCACCCCTTATAACCGTCGCGTGTGGCGACACCCCTAAACATTGCAATTTGTTTGAATTTTGTTGTTTTGAATCATGAAACTTGTTTTAACATGTATTTAACTTATCAAAACTAACTTTTATGTTGGTTTTGAATTTAGGTGATTGGATTATGCACACGGATGAAGATCAAGCTCGATGAAGAACCGAACACATGATAATGAAGCTTCCGCATTAAACCTTGTTTTGTTTTATAAAAGTGGATTACGTAAACACTTTTAAAGATGTTTATGGATGTTGTAAACATGTTTAAATACTTGTGATGTAAAAGTTTTTGTTAAGTGGCATTTTTCATATAAAATGCTTACCTTTTCATATAAAATGCTTACCTTAATGTTATAGTAATGTTAAAATCACTATGGGTGTTACAAGTTGGTAATCAGAGCTCAAGGTTAAAAGAATAAAGTGTTCGGTTCGAGGCTTGATCGCAAATCCGGTAAGTACATGTAGATTAATGGTTAAGCATTATTAAAGTGTTGTGAACAACACATAGGGTTATCGTGTAATATAAATTACCTCAATTAAATGATAGATATAGTTAATGAAATTACGTGCGTTGACACGTATAGTAGAAAAGCCTTGTATTATGATATGGGCGTTTATTGAAGTCGACATTACTAATCCTTGTAAATGTTTTAATTGAAGGATACTCACATATGAAGATGGCGAGAGTGTAACAAGTGACGGATATGATAGAGGAACGATCCGAAGTATGACAAGTAGAGCATGCTCACCAAGGACTAAATCGCGTAATAATCGCGAATAAGAGAAATGGCAAGGAAATCCCGTCGGGGCAAGCATTACCAGGTGCACGTTTTACGTTTAATCGCACAAATAGTAATATGGAACAAACACGTAGAGAATGACGGTTGCATATGTAGGATAAAACTTGGAAAACTTGAATAGGATATCTATTTAGGATGATGTTTCCAAGAAAAATCAAATAGAAACATGTGTTATTCACGATTGTGAATAACAAGACAATAATAGAAATAGTATGTGGAAACTTGGATAGGAGTAATTATCTAAGTGAATAATTCTCAATAGAATACTATTGGGAAAAGTAGCGATTACATTAACGAATATGATTACATAATAATTTGATAAAAAGAAAACATTTTATATGTTCTAGTGCAAAACGAGTAAAACTAATGATTGTTGTTTAGTAATAAAATAAAGTTTTACTGAATGAAATCAAAGATATAGAAATAAATAAAGGTGTTACTTACATAGGGCGTGATGTGAAAGTTATAAAAAGGTCATGTGCGTCATGTGTTGATCGCTTGCTCTGGTCAAGTAAGTAGTGAATACATGATACCATGAACTTCTTATGATGGACACATTTACGTCCGATGTAGTAAGGACGGGGAGAATGGGACGGATTAAAGAAGTACCCAAATGGATCAAATAAGTAAAATACTTGATGATAAATGTGAACGCAAACCGGGTAACGGAAGCGTAACATATTAGAATAACTAGCCCGATTGAAGGGACAAGAATCAAAGTAAATGAAAATACAAACCAACTAATGAGAATGCTAAGGCATAGGGGATAAGGTTTGACTGTCATAAGTGGTGAAATTCACACAGACAAGTCAAAGGGGTAGAATAAAGAATAAAAGACTTGGTCGTATAAAAGCAATGAAATTCGCTAAGACGACCAAATAAATCAAAACGAAGTTTTAATGCATACCGGAAGGGTTGCAATAATAGTGACTTCGGTAAGATACCCGATTTATGGGTAGGGATTCAGAGGTATGCGTAAACCAAAAGATGGGAACGCGGATTAAAAGTCAAAAGACTCGGATTAAGAGTTATGACTAAAAGACGACAAAATTTTTGCAAACATGAATTTTGATAATTACGCTTCAACTATCTCGAAGTTGAACGGGTTGAATACAAATGAAGTTTGACATCCATAAATGATGAAGTGTCACACGAACAAGTCAAACTAAGATAAATAGAGAATAACTCTTAAAAAGGTAAGTAAACACAGACCGAATAAACGGGAGCGCAAAAATATTAATGAACCTATGTGATGAGTAGTAAAGGAATATAGAAAAGAAAAACGCAAACTAGTGAAACAAGAACGTTAAAACATTAAGATAAAGAATCAGGGTAACGGGTCGTAAAGAATTATAAGTATGAACTGAGAAATGGTAAGCGTAGAACAAACCGACGTGTAAATGACGTAAGGAGTCATAAAGTCAGATGGTTAGTCCGAAAGTAAACATATATGTATTTTAAATAAAGACATGAATAAAAGATGATCTACGGGATCATCATAACCTATGGAATTAAAAGTAGTGCTAAGGTCTACGGGACCAAGAAAAAGACCCTTGGGTCACAAATAGAATGAAACAAACCGTTGGGGTCTCACCTTAAAAAGGTGGAAATCTAATTAAATAGCCTATGAGGCTAAGGGAAAGAACCTACGGGTTATTTGGGGATAAGCGGGGGAACTAATTAAAACTCCCCGCATTAAATAAAAACAAAAACGGATAAATCCTCGGACATAAAATTCCTATTTGTGAGAAAAAGAAGTAAGACAAAGAGAAAACGTAAACTGAAAATTTAGTTTTTAGTCAAAAGTAACGTTTTAACAAAATAAGTAGTATGAGGTGGTTTAGGAAATAGTAAACACACATAAGGTCGGAGATGGCAATATAGTATGCCCGGGTGCCGGGGCACGATATGACGGTGACTAATCAGTCTAGCCGGTAAAACCTTTTGAAGTCAAAAGAAGATTATGAACTAGGTAAAGCGCTCGTCAATATAAGATTAGCGTGAAGTAAACGTGTTGACGGACTAACGCAACTGAGTGGTCAGGTGACAACCCGGTCAAGTAGGCAATAAAGATATGAAATATGAAATATAAAATGAAAATTTCGGTTCGTAAGGACTTACACATAAAGGACGCACATGTCAATATGAATGATAATATTTGTCCGAAAGAATGAATATCGTAGAAACGAAACTAAGTTCGTTTAGTCTAAATTAAATAACTACGTAGGAAAGGTTTCAGAGACGAAACCTCTTTAAGGGGGTAGACTTGTAACACCCCGAAAACGGGTTTGGCAATCAAACCACGATAATATTAAAAAGACGGGTAAAGTACCGCAGGTGGTAAAAATTAACCGGTAAAACAAAATAACTAGGAATAAATTCACCTAGTTATTAATGTGTAAACATGCAATAAAACATGAATAAGTAGGCTTCAACACTTAAGACTAAACTTGAGGGGCCAAAGTTCTAAGGAGGGAAAGTTATAATTTATAAACAAAAAAATTAAAACACTACACACACTTAAAGTGTGTGTAGCAGGTCGATCATCAGGAAGAGAAAAAGGGGTGCAAACCCTAGTTCACCAAAATCAACAAATTGAAGGTTGATTATAGCCCCAAATCGATGCATAAACACAAATTCATGATCACCTAAGCATGAGGATCGCAATGTATGTTGAATTTTGTTATTTGGTGATAGTTTGAAATTTTGATTAACATTCATGAACGAAATTCTTGCATGAATGATGAATGTTATAGTGAAATAAAGATGTGTATGAGTCTAGGGACGAACCCTAGATGTGAATTTGTTAAAATAATTCCATAAATTAGAAATCCAATGAAAGATCTTGTAGGTGATAAGTGGGTTTTATGGTATTAGGATGAACACTTGAAAAGTGATGATGAATATGTGAAATTTGATGATATGATATAGGTTCTAGGTGTCGTTCATGTTCACTAGACATAAAGGCTCGAATTTGATGTTAAAACTTGGTTAAAACGATAACCGTAAACGTGATAAAATAAGTATACAAATCATGCCCACTAGGTGTATAACAACCCTCCTAAAATAATCTGACACCCTAAATATATTTAAAGTACCCCAATATGTCCTAAAATACACCCCGAATACAAAAACGGGCCCCGAATACCTTTATTTTTATTAAAATTAAATAAAAACAATTTTTATTAGTCTCTGGCGGGCCGCGTAAGACCTCTCCTTGGTCTACGCGGGGAGCGAGAACTCATCAACGATGCGCAGCCCTGAACTGCCACATGGCGTACAAGTGTCGAGGCTATATGTGATGATCGGTCACAGCTAGGCCCTACCCCCTATGTCGCGGGCCGCGTAAGAAGACCTTTGAGTATTCGCGGGCGCGAGGAACTGGTCGACCAGCCCTATATAATGGGAGCTCAGGCCTTCAGTTCCAACTCGCACCACGAACAACTTTCTCTCTCAAATTTTCTGTAGTATAAGCACTATAGCGGGCATAAATACCCCCTAATAACGAAGTTCTACCTCGTTGTAAGTATCATAACCCCGGTTGCGTATTAGATACGTTGCCCGATTGATCCAGGGTTCCGTAACGGCTGTCGTGGTTCTGCCCGACGTAGTCGTTGGAATGCCATCTCGGGGAGGGTATTACTAATGTAAATATTGGGTTATTATACTCACGCGTGTGCATTTGTATAATTTATAGATAATCACCAAGAAATCCTTAAAGGAAACCCTAAGACAGCAATGTGAGTAATCTCCTTTTTGTTAACTGTTTTTACAAAACCTCACCTAAATTAAATTATATTAAACAGTGATTGAGTATTTGTATTCTACAATTATCGTCGGTATGTTGGGGTTTTATATACAAAATTTGTTACTACCTTGCGATGAGTAACATGACCACAAGTCGGGTTGACAGTACCGTGGGTGGTAATTGAATAGATGGAAACAAATGTAATTGCGCGACCGCCCTCAATACTGTACAATGGTTTTTACTAAACTTGATAAAACTGGGATTCACTCATCAGCGATTTTAGAAAGTAGCGAGAGAATGAGGCAGGTAAGAGAACGACTCACTGGAAGTATGACGAGCGTAATATGGAGTTCTGGATGAACCCATATCCGTGAAAGTGAAGCGGATAATAAAAGTTAGGGAAGCGGATAATAAAAGTAACCATAGCAGTAAACGACCCACTGAACCTGACACAGCGTAAACAATGGACCAATACTTCAAGTGCCCATTCCCAAAAGAAGAAGAACCATATCTTATGGTTGTTCTTATAAAGAATTCTGGTCTTGTAAACCAATTGAATTCTCGGGCAATGAAGGGGCCGTTGCGGCTCTACGCTGGATAGAAAAGACTGAGGCTGTCTTAAAAATAAGCAAGTGTGCGGAAGAGGATAAAATAATGTTTGCTTCCAATCTGTTTAAGAATTCAGCATTAGAATGGTGGAACACTATCCTCTAGTCTAGGGGAAGTGATAGGGTTTACAATATGGAATGAGAGGAATTTAAGAACATGGTAGAAAGGAAATTCTGCCCTCCCAATGAAAAAGAACAGATAGTAAATAAGTTCCTAAACCTTAGGATGACTGGAGTGGATAGTAAGGGATACACTACATTATTCTTTGAATATGCTAGAATAGTGCTAACCCTTGCATCACCAGAACCAGTATTAATCTCCCGTTACATCTGGGGATTAATCATTGAGATTAGGCATGTAGTCAAGGCAGCTAGACCTCAAACCATAGAAGAAGCTGTAGAACTAGCAAACACCTTGACTGATGAATTAGTGCGTACACGAGAAGAAGACCAGAGAAGGCACCTAGCTCAAAGGCTTACCCAGGAATTTCGCTACGGAAATTCCAACCGTGGGAGAAATGTAGGTTCTACCTCTGCACCCTACTGCAAGGCTTGTAAGAAAAAGCATTCGGGAAAATGCTCTACCTACTGCAATTTTTGCAAGATACCAGGGCACAAGGAAGAAGATTGCAGGAGGAAACCTATTAATGGAATGTGCTTTAACCGTGGAGAAAAATGTCATATCAAGCCAAACTGTCCGAAACTAGTTCCAGCCATGGGCAACAAGAACCCTAAAAATGCTAGAGCATTTGTTCTAACGGCAGATGAAGCCAAAATGATTCCTGACGTGATAGCTGGTACGTTTTTAGTTAATGATGTTTTTGCTAAAGTATTATTTGACTCTGGTGCGAACCAAAGTTTTATTAATACTTCATTTTGCAAACTTCTCAATCAACCATTAACTAAACACCCACAAGAATGTCTAGTAGAGACAGCAAATGGGGAAACCGTTAGGATTTCTGAAATATTGCAGGGAGCAAGAATAGAATTTTAAATCAAAAGTTTATTGCAAACCTTTACCCAATGAATCTGGAAGGATTTTATGTTGTGTTAGGAATGGAATGGTTAATAGCCATTGAAGCCAGGATTTTATGTGATCAAAAGTCAATCCAAGTAAATTCACCAAAGGGTGAAAATATCACAATTAAAGGAAATAAGCCGTCTAGATCCACAAAATTCATCTCTGTAGTGAAAACAGCCAGTTATATAAGAAAAGGATCTTTAGTATATTTGATTTCCATAATCACTAACACTAAAGGAAAAGAATTAAAGGATATCCAAGTAGTATCCCAGTTTTCAGATATATTTCCAGAAGAATTACCAGGACTACCTCCAGACAGGGAAGTTGAATTCAGAATCCATCTGCTACCAGGAACATCACCAATTGCCAAAGCACCTTACCGTTTGACACCCGCATAAATGCAGGAACTAAAGAAGCAATTAGACGAATTATTGGAGAAAAGATTCATACAGCCAAGTTCATCGCCATGGGGAGCTCCTATTTTATTCGTTACGACGGAAGACGGATCTATGCGTATGTGCATTGATTACCGTGAATTAAACAAAGTCACGATTAAAAATCGGTACCCATTACCGAGAATCGATGATCTGTTCGACCAATTGCAAGGAGCTCGATTTTTCTCTAAAATCGATTTACGGTCAGGATATCATCAATTTAAAGTACAGGAAGAGGACATTCCTAAGACCGCTTTCAGAACAAGGTATGGCCATTGTGAATTTACTGTCATGCCATTTGGTTTAACCAATGCCCCAGCTGTATTTATGGACATGATGAACCGAATATGTAAGCCATATTTGGATAAATTCATAATTGTCTTTATAGATGATATTATTATTTATTCTAAGAGCCAAGAGGAACATGCAAAGCATTTGCACGCACTTCTAAGTTTATTGAGAAAAGAAAAGCTTTATGCTAAGTTCTCGAAGTGTGAGTTTTGGTTAGAACAGGTACAGTTTCTCGGACATCTAGTCAATCATGAAGGAATTCATGTGGATCCCACCAAGATCGAGGCGATTACCAAGTGGAAAACCCCTGAGTCACCAACCGAGGTTAGAAGTTTCTTAGGATTGGCCGGTTATTATAGAAGATTTATTCGAGATTTTTCTAGAATAGCCATTAAGTTTGAATGGGGACCAAAACAAGAAGAAGCCTTTAGAATTCTTAAGCAAAGATTAACCCATGCACCCATACTAGCGTTACCAGAAGGAACTGAAGACTTTATAGTCTATTGTGACGCTTCCAAGTTAGGTTATGGATGTGTGCTAATGCAACGTCAAAAGGTTATAGCTTACGCCTCTAGACAACTTAAAAATCATGAAGAGAATTATTCAACCCATGATCTGGAATTACGAGCCATAATTTTTGTCCTTAAAATTTAGTGACATTACCTATACGGTAGTAAGTTTACCATTTTCACCGACCATGAGAGTTTAAGGTATGTCTTCGGACAAAAGGAACTAAATATGAGACAAAGGCGCTGGATGGAGATACTTAGTGATTATGATTGTAATATCCAGTACCATGCAGGAAAGGCAAACGTAGTAGCTGATGCTTTAAGTCGAAAGTATCACGAAAATCCAAAACGAGTACGTTCACTTAAACTAAATCTGCAAGTAGATTTAAATGAACAAATTAGAAAAGCACAAGAATCAGTAATCAAGGAAGATACTGAAAAATTGAAAGGAATGATTAAGGAATTAGAACAAGGAACAGATGGAATTTGGAGATTCCATAAGGAAAGAATGTGGATACCTAAATTAGGAAACCTACGCCACCGTATATTAGAAGAAGCTCATAAGTCTAAGTATACGATGCATCCTGGAAGTAATAAGATGTATCAGGACTTAAGAAAGAATTTTTGGTGGATAGGAATGAAAAAGGATATAGTAGCATATGTTGCAAAGTGTCTAACTTGTTTACAAGTCAAAGCTGAACATCAGAAACCCTCAGGATTGTTGCAACAGTTAGAAATGCCAGTTTGGAAATGGGAATTTATAATAATGGATTTTGTTACCAAATTACCCAAAACAAGTAAAGGTAATGATACAATCTGGGTAATTGTAGACAGGCTAACTAAGTCAGCTCATTTCTTACCAATGAAGGAAACTTTCAGTATGGAACAGTTAGCTAAACTATATGTAAATGAAATAGTTTCATTACATGGAATTCCTTTATCAATTGCTTCTGATAGGGATAGCCGTTTTACCTCTCATTTTTGGGCAAGTTTCCAAAAAGCAATGGGAACCAAGTTGAATCTAAGCACCGCTTATCATCCTCAAACGGACGGACAAAGCGAAAGGACAATTCAGACAATGGAGGATATGCTTAGAGCTTGTGTAATTGATTTCGGAGGTAATTGGGACGATCACTTACCATTAATAGAATTTTCTTATAATAACAGTTATCACACAAGTATCAATGTTGCACCATTCGAAGCACTTTATGGACGAAAGTGCCGAACGCCAGTCTGTTGGGCAGAAATTGGAGAAAAGCAACTATCTGGACCAGAGATAGTACAAGAAACAACCGACAAAATCATTCAAGTCAAGGAACGACTGAAAATAGCACGTGATCGACAGAAGAGTTATGCAGATAACAGGCGAAAACCGTTGGAATTTCAGATAGGAGACAACGTTTTATTAAAAGTCTCTCCTTGGAAAGGATTGGTAAGATTCATCAAGAGAGGAAAGTTAAGCCCCAGGTATGTTGGACCTTTTAAGATTATTAGGAGAATAGGACCTGTAGCCTATCAGCTACAACTGCCAGAGGAAATGGCAGGAATACATGATGTATTTCATGTATCTAATCTCAAGAAATGCTACACTGATGAGTCATTGATAGTACCTCTTAAGGACATAGAGGTAAATGAGCAATTAAAATTTGTAGAAAAGCCTCCACAGATTGAAGACAGAAAGATCAAAAATCTGAAACACAAGAGATTAGTTCTGGTCAAAGTGAAATGGGACTCCAAAAGAGGACCAGAATATACATGGGAGCTTGAATCAGAAATGCAAAGGAAATACCCGCACTTATTCCAGAAGATCTCGAGGACGAGCTCTAAAACAACGTGGGGAGGATATAACAACCATCCTAAAATAATCTGACACCCTAAATATATTTAAAGTACCCCAATATGTCCTAAAAAACACCCCGAATACAAAAACGGGCCTCGAATACCTTTATTTTTATTAAAATTAAATAAAAACAATTTTTATTAGTCTCTGGTGGGCCGCGTAAGACCTCTCCTTGGTCTATGCGGGACGCGAGAACTCATGAACGATGCACAGCCCTGAACTGCCACGTGGCGTACAAGTGTCGAGGCTATATGTGATGACCGGTCACGGCTAGGCCCTACCCCCTATGTCGCGGGCCGCGTAAGAAGACCTTGGAGTCTTCGCGGGCCGCGAGGAACTGGTCGACCAGCCCTATATAATGGGAGCTCAGGCCTTCAGTTCCAACTCGCACCACGAACAACTTTCTATCTCAAATTTTCTGTAGTATAAGCACTATAGCGAGCATAAATACCCCCTAATAATGAAGTTCTGCCTCGTTGTAAGTATCATAACCCCGGTTACGTATTAGATACGCTGCCCGATTGATCCAGGGTTCCGTAACGGCTGTCGTGGTTCTGCCCGACGTAGTCGTTGGAATGCCGTCTCGGGGAGGGTATTACTAATGTAAATATTGGGTTATTATACTAACTTGTGTGCATTTGTATTATTTATAGATAATCACCAAGAAATCCTTAAAGGAAACCCTAAGACAACAATGTGAGTAATCTCCTTTTTGTTAACTGTTTTTACAAAACCTCACCTAAATTAAATTATATTAAACAGTGATTAAGTATTTGTATTCTACAATTATCGTCGATATGTTGGGGTTTTGTATACAAAATTTGTTACTACTTTGCGAGGAGTAACATGACCACAAGTCAGGTTGACAGTACCGTGGGTGGTAATTGAATAGATGGAAACAAATGTAATTGCGCGACCGCCCTCAATACTGTACAATGGTTTTTACTAAACTTGATTAAACTGGGATTCACTCACCAGTATTTCCCACTGACAAAATGTTTTTAAACACGTTTCAGGTAACAAAATGTGAAAGCCAAATAGAAGCCAGCTGGACAGCACTGAAGGCTTGGAAAAGTGGCTATAAAGTTACCTAAAATAAAGAGATGTTTTATTCAAATAAAATAGGGTTTATCCCTATGAAAATGTGTGTACTTAAAACTTTGGATTATTCCCATGTGTTTAATATTATGAAAGTGTTGTATTTTACTCTGATAAAATATTTCCTAACTACGGTCCTGATGTAATTTCCGCTGCCAAAATGATAAACACCTGGATACCACCAAAACTGGCCACGGCCGCCCGTTCCCGGGTTGTTAGGGGAAGGGGGTTGCGACAGAAGGTGGTATCAGAGCTAAGCCACTGATTCAGCCACAGAAGTGTTCTGCTGACACCAAGATATTATATGTTAGGAAATTAATTATGAAAATACGTGCATATCTGCATTTTATTGTTGGGTGTTATTTGACTATTTGTTAGTTTACAGTATGAGCGATCAAGGACCCTTCGACGCTTATCGTCAGTTGTCCAGCTCACCTAGAAGCGAAGGCACCTCTTCACAGCCTGCCCTCTCAGGGTATTCAACTGACAATGAAGATGGGATATTCGTGTTTAAAGCTCAGTTTGAAGAGTCATTCCCCTCTAAAAAGAGAGGATGGTTCAGTAGGGGAGCACATGAGCGTAGGAAGAGAATGAAAAAGTTACAACAGCAGCGAGTGTTAGCAGCCGCTAAGAGAGAAACAGATGCCCACACCTAAGACATGCTCAATAGGAGTTTAGAAAACTTCCATATCTTAGCAACCACAGCTGCCGACCCAAACCTGGAGCAACTTATAGCCCCTCAACCATTACCCTTGTTTCCCACACAGCCAATGGAAATTGAAAACAACCTAGAAAACCAAGTCCAAATGCATGATTTTAACCCAGAAGAAATACGTAGGATACCAGCACCCAATCCCTTAGACCCAGACTACGATCCGTGGTTTGATGATCATAGGGATTATGTGCAACGCTACCACCTAACAGACGAACCCATGCCGAACCTAGCAGCTTACCCAGATCTGGACCCTCTAGATCCCTACTATGATAATGATGAATACATTAGGGAAATCCTAGAGAATCCATATCCTCAGGAAGAACCCATGCCACAGTACCCAGATCCACTACCAGCACCTGCTGTCACAACCCCCGATCCCTTATCTGTCCCGGGAACGGGCGGCCGCGAACTCAGTGGCGGTGGTATCATTGTTTATTAATTTGGCAGCGGAAATTTCATCAGGACCGTAGTTAGGAAATGTTTATCAGAGTAAAACCACCTTCTTTTATTTTAATAATCATATGGGTAAAACCCAAGTTTCTTGTTACAACATACTTATAGGGATAAACCCTACTTTATTGAATTTTAAAACATCGTTTATTAGGTAACTTTTATAGCCACATTTTTCCCAAGCCTTCAGTGCTCTCCAGCTGGCTTTTAACTAATTGGCTGTTCACATTGTGTTACCTGTAACGCGTTTTAAAAACATTTGTCAGTCGGAAATACTGGTGAGTGAATCCCAGTTTAATCAAGAAACATTTTATCAATTAAAACAGTATTGAGAGCGATCACATTGTTTATTTCTACACAATTACTCATTCAGTATTTGCCACTCGACCGGATCTATGGCTATGGTCAAATTACCCATTGGCTAACTCGTCGTCCAATGGTAATGCACTGTCATTCAGACTTACTACTACTCGTAGTAAATTTTGTATACAAAACCCCATAATACCGGCAGTAATTGAAGAACTACAAAGACTCAATCACCGCTTAATTTCATAGTAAAACATTTAAGGTTTGGTAAAACATTACCAAAAACATTAACAAAAAGAGGATAAACTCACATTGCTATTATAGGTCTTTTCTTTGTGGCTTCCTGGTTATAATCTAGTTAAATAAATAATGTACACGTGTTAGTATAATAACCCATTTTAACATTAGCAATACCCTCCCCGAGACGGCATTCCAACGACTACGTTGGGCAGAACCACGACAGTCATTACGGAATCCTAGATCAATCGGGCAGCGTATCTAATACGTATCCAGGGGTTATAATACTTACAACGGAGCAGAACCTCGCTAATTAGGGGTATAATACCCGAGTATAATAACTCTAATTCAGAATTTTGAGAGTGAGAATGAATTGTGAACGAATTGAAATGGACAGCCGATGCCTCCTTTATATAATGCTGATACTGGACTCTCTCGCGGCCCGCGTAACATGAGAGCAGGGCTTACGCGGCCCGCGTTGACTCCGGGTCAATGTGTAGCTTGGCTGAGTCGATGTGTAGGCTTGACGGGTGTTGGGACACTTGGCCGCACCGGGCTGTGCCACCTTTCTAGTCCCTCGCGGCCCGCGTTAATTTAACGGGTAGCTTACGCGGCCCACTTGAACTTAAGAAAATCAAAGGAATCCGGTATCAATCTTCATACCGCCCGCGTAAAGGTTTGGGGTGGGTCTACGCGGCCCGCCTCAACTTACTATTTCTTGTTTTTCATTTATTTTTAATGCTATATTGTATTTCGGGCTCGGTTTTCACATACGGGGTGTATTTAAAAATATATAGGGGTAATCTAAATATATTAGGGGTGTCAGAAATATTTTGGATGGTTGATATATTCTGAGTATAACTCCTGGGTTATTCAATAAAATATATTTAGTGCACTCACATTAAGTATAGTGACCCAATTCTACTTTATCCCTACGTCACAAGACAGAACCCCAACGATTTTAGGCAGAGCCTTGACATACGTTACGGGGCCCTACGTCACTTGGACAGGGTATCAGTGGTCAGGGGCTACAATACTTAAAATGAGGTAGGGTTTTGTTACTATTATTATTATTACGGGTTGAAGTATTAGAATATATATTTTGAGAGAGAGTAGGCAATGATGGGAAAAAGAATGAATGGAATGAAAGATTGAATGTAGAACTCTATTTATACTAAATTGTAGACCCTTGGAGCTCACGATACTTCTTTCACATATACCAAGCATTAATTGTAAAGTTAATGTCATTCTTTTCTTTCAATTTGTGAAAGCCACGTATCCAGTATCATTTAAAACATGTACCACCTTTGAGATTTAAGATTTATTATTATTATTATTATTATTATTATTATTATTATTATTATTATATATACACATCACACGTGCACTTCAATTGTTTTCATTTATATTATTATATTAATTATTATTTATATATTATAATAATTCAATTACTTTTCTTATTTGGCGTCTATAACTTTAAAAGTATAACGTTTTATAAAACAATGAATATGCCATTAGAATGAGAATATTTTTGTCTACATTTTGAACCAAGTTTCTTTAAAAACATAGTAGGTTTAAATTTAATTATTAAACGGTTCCTACGTTTGCCCAAAATACCTTATATTTTTATTGGTCAACTTTACCCATGATGCATCCTTTTAATAACATAAGTT
This sequence comes from Helianthus tuberosus, assembly GCA_030545235.1. NCBI lineage: Eukaryota > Viridiplantae > Streptophyta > Magnoliopsida > Asterales > Asteraceae > Helianthus > Helianthus tuberosus. Next base: position 52,123,732 of record CM060425.1, read on the forward strand.
TTTATATATATTTTAAATAAAATTTTGGGACTGTTACATCCTCCCCACCTTGTTTTAAATCCCGTCCTCGAGATTCCCTGAAATATGGATGAATATTTTTAGTTAGTTTAGTTTCTAGATATATTCTGGTCTTTATTTTGGATTGAACTTTACTTTGACCAGAACTATTCTCTATGTTTTGAGATTCTTATCTTCTCAAGAATTCGGAATGAAGGTAAACTTACTTTTAGCGTAAGTTTTAGATGTTTTGTGTTTTAACACAACTTTTAGTTATAGGTTTCCTAATGCGTCAATAATCGCAAAGGAAATTCTTATACTTCTGATGGCGTTCCAACCTATAGAGTTCCTGTTGTTTATCTTGTCGCACGAATTACGAGACGGGTGATCAAACGAAATAGTGTTTGATATCGGAATTATAGACGTATACGAGAGATTCCTAATAAATAAGTCTAAAATTATCAGTAACACACCTGTTCGTAATTTATCCCTAATTGTCAATTATGGTCTTTGGATTTCCTTATAGATATACATATATCTATATAATCATATATTTCACATACTGTAATATACATACCATTCATAAGGTCAATGTATTCAATAGATTCATATTTCAAAAATAGGTCCGACATCAGGTCATAGCACTATTTAGGGAATTCCATTATCATAACATATATCCCATCTCACCCGGTCTTGCCGGAGAGGTAACCCCATCTCACCCGGTCTCGCCGGAGAGGTAACCCCATCTCACCCGGACAAGCTGGAGAGTCTACCGTACCATGCCCAGTTTTACCGGAGAGGCAATTATCATAGTATTTCCCATAATTAGACTTCTCTTAAATTAGGATTTTGAAAGCACATCGTTTATCATAGTTTGCATCAAGAAACAAGGAAATCAGTATTCTCATGTTGGATAATATTCTAGAACCGAGTAGTATCAATAAACAAGAAATAACAGTGGCCAGTTGTTATCGCTTATTTATCATACAGGCACTGTTCTAGTCATCATCCTCACGGGATACCAATAACCATCACATTTTATCTATGCAAGTAATTGGCTTATCTCAAAGCTTTATACTAAGGCATTCTTCTTAGATTCAAGTCAAAATACTGTCCTGGTTGTCACCAGTGAATATCAATATCCCAACTCTTTCATTTAAGCATAGATATTATTATGGTTGTGGTTTTCTTTTGGGTTGGAGAATGGAGTTTCAAATATATTATTGTCTCCATTGATACTATAGTTAGGTTTAATGTAATAAGTATGCTTACAGCTAACTCTATTTATGCATATATAACCTTAGATTCCGTTACAAGGAATATTTCATTGAGACAAGTGGCATTTTTTAAAACATAGTAGGTTCCATGGTTTATTCTTATAATAACTTCATATTTTCATATGAATTATCAATGACATTTTCTCTTGTGTCTATCTTACAGAAGATATTATATTGGGTATACCATTAAGAAATTCTATCAGGTGTATGCATATATGTGTATAGAAATTTCAAATTTCTAGTTAATATTAAACTTACGTAATATTTACACACACATATATATAATACTAAATTATTTTATAAAAATAATACTTTACATCCGATGGTACCCATCATCAAGCTTATTTCCATGACTTTATTTTATCCTTTGATAAAAGTAGTATATTGAAATAAATTTCTGTCAAATATAATATTTTGGATTTAAAAGTTTAGGGAAATAAATTACTCAAAATATAAACTTTCTGAACTCCTAGGAATAAATTTATTTTTAGCTAGGGAGTTGAACCATAAAGTATCAAAACTTAACTATCAATTTATTGTATATTATATTATTTATTCAAAGAAGTACTTATGGTAAGTAATACAGAGTTTGATGTTTCTAAAATTGATTCTAACTATATTTGAGTAATATACATGTATTGAAATATGCATGTATATCCTATACAATAATAATTTATTTAAAGATATTACAATATTAAAATTGTAATCTGATTTTTTTAAATAAAGTTTTATAAAGGACAAACGTACTAAACACACATTTGATTCAACTATTCTTATGTGGGGCATCCATTTTTAATTCTAGTGTGAGAAAAATGAATGTTTAGGAACATTTTAACGTGCCAGGTAAAATAAATAAATAGATACTAAATTATTGATTTAAGTAGGATAAGAAAATATGTTTTCACTGTTGCCATATCCTTACTTCTAAAAATTTAATTATCTAATCTTTTACCATAAGTAAATGTACAAGGATAAAAAATATACAGTATATTATTTTCGTATAGTATAATATACTTATACTTATGAGAGAATAAGATTTGTATAGATATTCTAGTAAAAAGATCTAATAGCCTTGTTACATTTTAATAAACCCGTGACGGACTTAGAACATAAGTGCATATATTCTTTTATATACTATATTACACTTATTAGAATTTATTACAACATGATATTTTATTAAAATTTTAGATATAAAATATATCTTTTACTTGCTGTACTATCTCATAGTAAAATATACTATTCATATATCATTGTAAAATGTTTTATCATTATACTAATAATATAAAAGGTACGGATGAACTCAAATATTATGAGTTATAAGATTATAAGTGTAATATATAAATCAAAAATATATATTTGACTTACTGTACGAGTCGAATATTTGAAAAAAATTTATATTAGATTTTAGATATCAAATTATTTTTCCAACCGAAAACCGTGTAGGATAGATACCCATATGTACTAGTGGATTTCTATTTTTTTTTTCAAACTTTAACACCTGTTTGAAATATTTCCCTCAAGTATTTCATTAAAGATACTCCAAAGATGTACTACAAAATAAATTTAAGTTTAAACTAATAAATTATTTTGAGAAAGAACATCTTAATAAAAATAATTAATTTATGGTTTTAGGCAAACCAACAAACCATGTGCTAATATAAAAACCAAAATCAAAAACTTTGCAACTACTTAGGGTAAGTTTAACATTAAATTTATTAACTCTACTCATTTACTAATATTGTATTATTTAACTATTATATTTCAGCCAGCTGACTCGAATATTTTTCTTTATAATTTAGGATACACAATCCTGTAATTAATATGACTGGTTAATCTCATAATTAATTATTCCCAAGCATAAGACCTATTCTGGATATATTTTAATATTAAAGATCTGTAGTAATGTTTTAGGTCTTTCTACATAGTCCAACCAACCCAAACCTCTTAAAAACTTTAAATGATTTAAATCATGAATATTCATCATATTCATTTAACCATCTATTTTATTACTAAGTATTTCAATAGAAACTTTTACAAGTAATCCCAACATCAATTATTTCATAAAACTATGAAAGTATGAAATCTTATAGTCAACTAGTTATAAACCAGAAATGATAGAATAGAGTAAGAAATTGGTACATCTGGGTTTCAAAATTTGCTTTGGCTAGATCCACTAAAGCAATCTTTTAAAGATTTTATTACTTCTTAAAATCCTTTTGGTTAATTTAATAGCTTCGGTTTTATTTATTGGAATATAAATTATTTTGAAACAATATTATTAAAACTACAAAGTTTTAAAGCTTTATACCATATATTTCAATATGTATTTTTAAACCAAAGTAAATGATTGGTTCCAAAAGAGAGTCATAAACATGACTGCTTTGTTAATACTAACTTAGTTTGATGTATATTATGATATTAATTGAGTAGGTGGTATTAATCATCACAGACAAATTTCTAGCACAAACATTTGGGTACAATCATAAAATAGATTGATTAAAAACGGCAAACATTGCGACTCATATATATATATATATGTATTTATTACAACTACAACTGGAATTCAAAATAAACTAGGGATTATGCATCCGTAACTTATTTTAGTCTATATATGTTATAGGAGTATTATGCTCAACATGCCTCTATGTAAAGTTTATTCCATCTCCTGTTTCTACTAAGTTGTTATCTAATGGGCAAAGTTCCTTTAAAGTTTCTAGCTCATAGGTGGCATGGGTGCTGGTAATATAAGTTAGCATTTACTGCTTAGTGGCTAACATATGGAGATTTTCCCATTGTTCATCTAATTCATTTTTCCCTAGTGGATTATTGTCTGTTTCCTGAGTTTGTGCATTTATTTCCTGATTGATTATCGCTCCCTTTTGTTGTAACTTCTTTATTTTCTTTTGACTTTTGCTAATAATCCAACTTCTCTTCTTAATGGTAAATGGTTTCTTAGACTGTGCCTTACGAATAATTATCCCTTCCTCAATATCTGCTGAATATCCTGAGGGATTTGGTTGAAATGAGGTTCCCTTATCTTTTGGTGAACTATCTAGTTGACGATAGATATCCAAAATCTTTTGCTTACCCATACTGTAGACTATCAAATAGTCAAATAATATAAAACACATAATCACATAAGTTATTTCCTAACACATAATTAAAATTTAAGTGTCAGCAGAACACTTCTTTGGCTTGAACCAGTGGCTAGGCTCTGATATCACCTTCTGTCACAACCCCCGATCCCTTATCTGTCCCGGGAACGGGCGGCCGCGAACTCAGTGGCGGTGGTATCATTGTTTATTAATTTGGCAGCGGAAATTTCATCAGAACCGTAGTTAGGAAATGTTTATCAGAGTAAAACCACCTTCTTTTATTTTAATAATCATATGGGTAAAACCCAAGTTTCTTGTTACAACATACTTATAGGGATAAACCCTACTTTATTGAATTTTAAAACATCGTTTATTAGGTAACTTTTATAGCCACATTTTTCCCAAGCCTTCAGTGCTCTCCAGCTGGCTTTTAACTAATTGGCTGTTCACATTGTGTTACCTGTAACGCGTTTTAAAAACATTTGTCAGTCGGAAATACTGGTGAGTGAATCCCAGTTTAATCAAGAAACATTTTATCAATTAAAACAGTATTGAGAGCGATCACATTGTTTATTTCTACACAATTACTCATTCAGTATTTGCCACTCGACCGGATCTATGGCTATGGTCAAATTACCCATTGGCTAACTCGTCGTCCAATGGTAATGCACTGTCATTCAGACTTACTACTACTCGTAGTAAATTTTGTATACAAAACCCCATAATACCGGCAGTAATTGAAGAACTACAAAGACTCAATCACCGCTTAATTTCATAGTAAAACATTTAAGGTTTGGTAAAACATTACCAAAAACATTAACAAAAAGAGGATAAACTCACATTGCTATTATAGGTCTTTTCTTTGTGGCTTCCTGGTTATAATCTAGTTAAATAAATAATGTACACGTGTTAGTATAATAACCCATTTTAACATTAGCAATACCCTCCCCGAGACGGCATTCCAACGACTACGTTGGGCAGAACCACGACAGTCATTACGGAATCCTAGATCAATCGGGCAGCGTATCTAATACGTATCCAGGGGTTATAATACTTACAACGGAGCAGAACCTCGCTAATTAGGGGTATAATACCCGAGTATAATAACTCTAATTCAGAATTTTGAGAGTGAGAATGAATTGTGAACGAATTGAAATGGACAGCCGATGCCTCCTTTATATAATGCTGATACTGGACTCTCTCGCGGCTCGCGTAACATGAGAGCAGGGCTTACGCGGCCCGCGTTGACTCCGGGTCAATGTGTAGCTTGGCTGAGTCGATGTGTAGGCTTGACGGGTGTTGGGACACTTGGCCGCACCGGGCTGTGCCACCTTTCTAGTCCCTCGCGGCCCGCGTTAATTTAACGGGTAGCTTACGCGGCCCGCTTGAACTTAAGAAAATCAAAGGAATCCGGTATCAATCTTCATACCGCCCGCGTAAAGGTTTGGGGTGGGTCTACGCGGCCCGCCTCAACTTACTATTTTTTGTGTTTCATTTATTTTTAATGCTATATTGTATTTCGGGCTCGGTTTTCACATACGGTGTGTATTTAAAAATATATAGGGGTAATCTAAATATATTAGGGGTGTCAGAAATATTTTGGAGGGTTGATATATTCTGAGTATAACTCCTGGGTTATTCAATAAAATATATTTAGTGCACTCACATTAAGTATAGTGACCCAATTCTACTTTATCCCTACGTCACAAGACAGAACCCCAACGATTTTAGGCAGAGCCTTGACATACGTTACGGGGCCCTACGTCACTTGGACAGGGTATCAGTGGTCAGGGGCTACAATACTTAAAATGAGGTAGGGTTTTGTTATTATTATTATTATTATTACGGGTTGAAGTATTAGAATATATATTTTGAGAGAGAGTAGGCAATGATGGGAAAAAGAATGAATGGAATGAAAGATTGAATGTAGAACTCTATTTATACTAAATTATAGACCCTTGGAGCTCACGATACTTCTTTCACATATACCAAGCATTAATTGTAAAGTTAATGTCATTCTTTTCTTTCAATTTGTGAAAGCCACGTATCCAGTATCATTTAAAACATGTACCACCTTTGAGATTTAAGATTTATTATTATTATTATTATTATTATTATTATATACATCACACGTGCACTTCAATTGTTTTCATTTATATTATTATATTAATTATTATTTATAAATTATAATAATTCAATTACTTTACTTATTTGGCGTCTATAACTATAAAAGTATAACGTTTTATAAAACAATGAATATGCCATTAGAATGAGAATATTTTTGTCTACATTTTGAACCAAGTTTCTTTAAAAACATAGTAGGTTTAAATTTAATTATTAAACGGTTCCTACGTTTGCCCAAAATACCTTATATTTTTATTGGTCAACTTTACCCATGATGCATCCTTTTAATAACATAAGTTTTTATATATATTTTAAATAAAATTTTGGGACTGTTACACCTGCACCCCCAATGAGTGCAGAAAATGTGCAAGAGCTCCGAACTTTCGGAGAAGAGATTTTAGAAAGTTGCGAGAGAATGAGGCAGGTAAGAGAACGACTCATCTGGAAGTATGACGAGCGTAATATGGAGTTCTGGATGAACCTATATCCGAGAAAGTGATAGAATTTAGCCGAAGGCTTAAAACCAAGAAAATTTTTAATCCGGATGTCGGATTTTAACTCCATGTGATGGAGAATCAAATTATGATCGTGTAGGAAAAAGAATCAAGTAAATCGGATAAGTAGATAAAAGTTATGACACTTTGAAGTTCGTTTTTCGATTAAAACTATAGCTGGACAACTGCAGCTCCAGAGAAACAACATTCTGTCGAAATGGGGGCTTGGCGTCGCGCGACGCTCACCCTTTATAACCGTCGCGTGTGGCGACGCCCCTAAACATTGCAATTTGTTTGAATTTTGTTGTTTTGACTCATGAAACTTGTTTTAACATGTATTTAACTTATCAAAACTAACTTTTATGTTGGTTTTGAATTTAGGTGATTGAATTATGCACACGGATGAAGATTAATCTCGATGAAGAACCGAACACATGATAATGAAGCTTCCGCATTAAACCTTGTTTTGTTTTATAAAAGTGGATTATGTAAACACTTTTAACGATGTTTATGGATGTTGTAAACATGTTTAAATACTTATGATGTAAAAGTTTTTGTTAAGTGGCATTTTTCATATAAAATGCTTACTTTATGTTATAATAATGTTAAAAATCACTATGGGTGTTACATATTTGACTCTGGTGCAAACCAAAGGTTTATCAATACTTCTTTCTACAAACTTCTCGACCAACCCTTAACCAAACTTCAACAAGATTGTCTGGTGGAGACAACAAACAGAAAGTCTATTAAGATAAACGAAATCTTGCAGGGAGCAAGAATAGAGATTCTAAACCATCATTTCTTTGCTAACCTTTACCCAATGAATCTAGCTGGATTCGATATTGTATTAGGAATGGATTGGTTGGTAGCCAATCGTGCCAGTATCTTATGTGATCAAAAGTCAGTACAAGTAAGTACACCAACAGGTGAAAAGATCACAATTAAAGGAGATAAATCCACCAGATCGACATAATTCATCTATGTGATGAAAGTTGCAAGTTATGCAAGGAAAGGAGCAATAGTGTATATGATTTCCATAATCATTAACACTAAAGGAAAAAAATTAAAAGATATTCATGTAGTATCTAAATTCTTAGATGTTTTTCCAGAAGAGTTACCTGGATTACCGCCTGATAGAGAGGTTGAATTTAGGATTCACTTAATACCAGGAACGACACCGATTGCCAAGGCACCATATCGATTAGCACCAACGGAGATGCAAGAACTGAAGAAAAAATTGGACGAACTTCTTGACAAAGGTTTTATACAACCAAGTTCATCACCGTGGGGAACACCGGTGTTGTTTGTCAAGACGAAAGACGGATCGATGCGTATGTGCATAGATTACCGAGAATTGAACAAGGTTACGATTAAGAATCGGTACCCACTACCTAGAATCGATGACTTGTTCGATCAACTTCAAGGAGCTCAATTCTTTTCTAAGATCGATTTACACTCAGGATATCATCAATTGAAAGTACAGGAGGAGGACATTCCTAAAACTGCTTTCAGAACAAGGTACGGTCATTATAAATTTACCGTCATACCATTTGGTTTAACCAATGCCCCAGCCGCATTTATGGACATGATGAACATGATATGTAAACCATACCTAGATAAATTCATAGTTGTCTTTATAGATGATATTCTAATTTACTCGAAGAGTAAAGAGGAACATGCAGAGCATCTGCATACACTTCTGACATTATTGAGAAAAGAAAAGCTTTATGCTAAGTTCTCAAAATGTGAATTCTGGTTACAAGAAGTGCAATTCCTTGGAGATTTGGTTAATCATGAAGGAATTCATCTGGATCCCACAAAGATCGAGGTGATTACTGATTGGAAAGTCCCTGAATCACTAACAGAAGTAAGAAGTTTTCTTGGACTAGCAAGATATTACAGACGGTTTATCCAAGATTTCTCTAGAATAGCCATTCCATTAACCAAGCTGACCTGCAAATCAGTTAAGTTTGAATGGGGACCAAAACAGGAAGAAGCTTTTAAGATTCTTAAGCAAAGGTTAACCAACGCACCCATACTTGCATTACCAGAAGGAACTAAAGACTTTATAGTCTATTGTGATGCGTCTAAGTTAGGATATGGATGTGTTGATGCAACGTCAAAAGGTTATAGCTTATGCCTCTAGACAACTTAAGAAACATGAAGAGAATTACACAACCCATGATCTAGAGTTATGAGCCATAGTTTTTGCCCTTAAGATTTGGAGACACTATCTTTATGGTAATAGATTTGCTGTCTTCACGGATCATAAGAGTTTAAGATATATTTTTGGGCAAAAAGAATTAAATATGAGACAGAGGTGATGGATGGAAATTCTTAGTGATTATGATTGTGATATCCAGTATCATGAAGGAAAAGCTAATATAGTAGCTGATGCTTTAAGTCGAAAGTATCATGAAAAGCCAAAACGAGTACGTTCTCTCAGGTTAAATCTACAAGTAGATTTAAATAAGAAAATTAAAGAAGTACAGGAAACGTCAATCAAGGACGATGCTGAAAGTTTAAAAGGAATGATTAAGGAATTAGAAAAAGGAACAGATGGAAGTTGGAAGTTCCATAAGAAAAGAATATGGATACCTATACAAGGAAACCTACGCCACAGAATTCTAGAAGAAGCCCATAAGTCTAAGTATACGATACATCCCGAAAGTGATAAGATGTATCAAGATCTAAGAAAGAATTTCTGTTGGATAGGAATGAAAAAGGATATAGCAAACTACGTTGCTAAATGTCTGACCTGTTCACAGGTTAAAGCTGAGCATCAGAAACCTTCAGGATTATTGCAGCAACTAGAAATGCCAAAATGGAAATGGGAATTGATAACAATGGACTTTGTTACCAAATTACCCAAGACAAGAAAAGGAAATGATACAATCTGGGTGATTGTAGACAGATTGACCAAATCTGCTCATTTCTTACCAATGAAGGATACTTTCAGTATGGAACAGTTAGCCAAGTTATATGTAAATGAAATAGTTTCATTACATGGAATTCCTTTATCTATTGTATCTGATAGAGATAGCCGTTTTACTTCTCATTTTTGGACAAGCTTCCAAAAAGCAATGGGAACCAGGTTAAATCTAAGCACCGCTTATCATCCATAAACGGACGAACAGAGCAAAAGGACAATAGAAATAATGGAAGATATGCTTAGAGCATGTGTAATTGATTTTGGAGGAAATTGGGACGATCATTTACCCTTAATAGAATTTTATTACAATAATAGCTATCATACTAGCATCAATGCTGCACCATTTGAAGCACTTTATGCACGAAAGTTCCGAACTCCAGTCTGTTGGGCAGAAATTGGAGAAAAACAATTATCTGGACCGGAAATAATGCAAGAAACAACGGACAAGATAATTCAAGTCAATGAAAGACTAAAAGCAGCACGAGATCGTCAAAAGAGTTATGTAGATAACAGATGAAAAAAAATGAAATGACGTTTTTCTGAACTGGGTGTTTTATGGCGTTTTAGACTAGTTATTATTATGGCGTTTTTCTGAACTATGTGTTTTTATGGCGTTTTAACTAGGTTTTTTCATGGCGTTTTTCCGAACTGAGTGTTTTATGGCGTTTTATACTGAGTTTTTCATGGCGTTTTTTTTCTGAATTGAGTGTTTTATGGCGTTTTAACTGGGTATTTTCATTGCGCTTTTTTCTGAATTTGGTGTTTTTATGGCGTTTTATTTGAACACCCAGTTCACGTGTGTGAGTTTTTTTGACAATATTACCCCTTAGTGTAATTTAGCATCAATGCCACATGTCAACTCCAAAATCGTTCTCACCGTTCTCACACTTTTCACTGTTCTCTCTAAATCCTGACCCTATATATATATATATATATATATATAATACTATATTAAGAAAACTGGGTTTTCTACCCTTTTCGTAATTTTGCCTAGGTACAAATCATGTAGCACCATGTACAAATGAAGCAAGCCATTTTAGAGGGGGAAAACTTGGACATTCTCCAAAGTTTTAAGACACTTTGAGGGCAATCTAGACATTTCATCCATGGAATCTATGTCCACTTATGTCTTCCATTAATTGAATTAAATTAAGGAATTAAATAAAACTTTTATAATACTTAAAGAAATTAATTGATTAAATTATATTTTAGACATGTAACATTTGGGATTTTCATGATTTAATAGTATGTATAAATATAATAAATAGATTTATATGGACTATAAATAGGTTTTCTACCCTTATAGTAATTTTACATTGTGTACATATTTTGAAGCAACATGTACAAGAGAGCCAGCCTATTTTAGAGAGGGTAAACTTGCACATTGTCCAAAAAATTTAAGACACTTTAGGGGCATTTTAGGGATTTTGGCACATTTTTAAATAAAAGTAATTCAAAAAGTTATGGGTACTAATAAGTAATGATCATCAAGGCCATCATTTATTGAATTGACGAGGAAATTAACTATTAGTATTTGAAGGGTTTAGCCTTGCACTAATCTATATACAAACCAAAAGCCGTAACTGATATTGAAGTTAAAACCCTTAAGTAAATGCTAAAAACACTCATGTGTATATAATATATATTCCGCTGGAACATGTGTTGTATGTTCAATTTTTTTGCGAGCAATGTTTTATTTTGTTCATACTGGGAAATTTAATTACAGACACATTGTTTTTCTGATCCATTGCAAAGAGAACATGAATTAAGTTTATTTGTCTAGGCTTTTTCTCAACAGATTTTTTTTCGAAAGTGGTTAGTAGTTTGTAGTTTTAATATTTTTTCCACAAGATATTTACTGTACTTCAAATGCTATTGAGTGTTTGGTTTATAGTTTTTATATCTTAATATTTATCTACTATCCTTTTATTTTTTTCATTAGGTGGAATGAAGGTAAAGGTTGATAGAGATGAGTCGTCTCCATAAGCAGCTATGCTTGCTGCACAAGATGTTTCAACAAGATGCAAGGTTTTTACTTGTTTCTTTTAGCGTCTTGTTATATAGTAATCATAGCAGTTCGTTTTTGTTTGATACATTACAACTAACAAATTTCTGTTGTAACAACTGGAGCTTGGAATCAATGCCCTCCACATAAAACTATGGGCAACTGGAGGTAACAAGACAAAGACACCCGATCCAGGTGCACAGTTTGCCCTCAGAGCTCTTGCCCGTTCTGGCATGAAGATTGGTCACATTGGTATGCTTATATTCTTTATTTTTTTTATATACGAATTTTTGTATTTGTTATTTTTGCTCTTTGAAGAACTTTTATTTATGTTTAAGGAGTAGCTGATAAGTAAGTTGTATGTTTTGATGATGACAGAGGACGTGACACCAATTCCAACATATATCACTCGTCGAAAGAGTGGGAGAAAAGGAAGGAGGCTGTGATATGTTTTTTTTGTCTACAATATGTTTTCAAAGTATCTGCAATTTGGATTATGGTTGTCTTCAACTTTTGTAGGTTATTTTTATGTTCTGGTTGACATTTGGGGGTGACATTCATTTTTGTTGAACTGCTTTATATTTATGTTTAATGATATTCTAATATTTACTTCATATATGGGTTTTTATGCTTTATTTTTGCTTAATCAGAAGTATTCTATGTGTAGTTAAGGTCAATATCAATTCGATGGATATCAGTGTGCTTGAGATCTGAACCTTATTTATCGAATCAATTTGAGAGTTTCAGAGTGTGTTAAAGAGTTGAAACGTTTTAAGGATCTTGTCAAATATGTCTGTTCATTCTTTATCTTAGTAGACTCCAGTTGACTTTCAATGTAAGTTGATGTAGTAGAAATTTAGAATTTTACGATGAAAATTTATGTGTAAAATTTCAAATTCTTTTATCTTTCTTTGATGCCGTTGTTGAGGTACACAATAGAAAATATACGAAACTTACATAAATTCATGTATTGAATATCAGTTGTGGTTTGTAATAGACATTATTGAATCTGATATTAGTCGGGACACCCGCTGCAACGCGCTGGCCTTCCCACTAGTAGGAGATTAAAGATCCTGTACAAAGGGCCCAAAGTGTGAGAAGTGTGAGAAATATTGTGAAGATGACATGTGTCCTCAATCTAAATTAATTCAAAAGGGTAAACAAGTAATTTTCTCATTGATTCAATTAATTGATAACCTTCCATAACCTCCACCCTTTATTATATGAATATGAATTAATCTACGAATTTGTATTTTTTTTATCGTTCATTAATTATAAGTTCTGAAGATCGCAGAATGAAGATTTTATAGAGTGTTATATAGTGATGGATGCAGAATGAAGGTTTTTATACAGTGTTATATAGTGTTATAGTGTTATATTTTCTGGTAGCAATCTATGATGGATGTATAGTATTATATAGTGTTATAGTTTTTGGTAGCAGGTCTATGATGGATGTATAGTGTTATATAGTGATGTATAGTGTTATATTTTTTTGGTAGCAGGTCTATGACGGATATAAAGTGTTATATAATGTTACATAGTGTTATATATTTTCTGGTAACAGTTACATGTTTCTGGATTTTTAGAATAAGTTTAAAAATGGATCGTTAGAATTTATAAGAGGTTACCTTCATCATCATCATCATACTCAGTAAATCCCACCAATAGTGTCACGGCCCCCGACCCGGTTTGACCCGTTTCAGGAGCCGCGGGACAGAAAATCCCGTGGTATTTATTTAACAGCGGAAGACTTTTATCAAGATCTTTTTAAAACTGCAATTTTTCCGTTTATTTTATTTCACAACTCGGGATAAAACCCCGGTAATTTACAATCATAAGATTTCACGGGGAAATCTTTATTTTAGACAACATGTTTCTTTATTTTATATTGAGCCACTTCCTTAAGCTTGTAGTGCTTCACGACACTTTTCTTGGATCACAACAGATTACCTGAAACATGTTTGAAAAAGGTTTTGTTAGCAGGAAATACTGGTGAATCATTCTTTTTACTAAAATGACCCGTTTGTTATAATTTACAGTATTAAGGGTGATTACATTGTTTCCATATATCAACCAACTACCCACAGTATTTGTCACTCGACCGGATCTGTGACTATGGTCATATCACCCATTGGCCACCCGTTTGTCCAATGGTGAAGATTATCAAGTAATGTATACAAAACCCCACATACTGGCTGTAATTTGGTGATTACAAAGACTTAATCCCTGTAATTATAACTTTGAAAATATTTAAGAATTTATAAAGCACTTTGATAAAAAGAGAATGACTCACATTGCAGATTTAATTGAGCAGAGCCTAGCCTACTGATTAGCCTTTTAACCTAAATTAATAACATGCACACGAACTGGGTTAGTAACTAATACAGCATTTACGATAACTCACGAGATTGAAACCTTCACAACGAATGACAAAGTGCGATACTTAAACTTCCATCGAATTAACGACGAATGACAAAGCATAAACCCTAATGTGGGCAGCACTTAAACATCCATTGGATAGTTTAATCGATCGGACATTGAATCGTAGCAGCGATCGAGTTAATACCCGGTATCGGAGCAGCGCCTCACTAATATTGAAGTAATTTCGACCTCAGAGTAATACAACTTCGTTTTTAAAAGTTTATTTCGACACCAACAGACTGTGCATGCAACAAGCTATTTATAGGTGAAATTGAGACCTCACGCGGCCCGCGTAACCTTCGGCTTGCCTTTACGCGGCCCGCGCAGCCGCCCAGTCTACGACTAGCCTTGACCAGTCACGAGTAGGTTAGCCAGGTGGTCGCTACGTGGATCCGGAATACTTATCCGGTCAACACAGGTTTGACGCGGCCCGCGTAAGGTATTCTTAACCTTTACGCGGCCCGCCTGAAGACCATACTTCTTGTTTTCTTGGTTTTCATGCACCGTATGGTTTCAGGGGTCCGGGTTTTTACTTACGGGTATTTTTAGGATATTTTGAGAGTCCTTACATCTTCCCTACCTTATTTAAAATCTCGTCCTCGAGATTTGTTGGAATAAGTGAGGATACTTTCGCTTCATCTCTGATTCTAGCTCCCAAGTGTATTCAGGTCCTCTATTTGAATCCCACTTGACCTTGACAAGTACTAATCGTTTGTGTTTGAGAAACTTCACCTTTTTGTCTTCTATTTGAAGAGGTTTCTCAACAAATTTTAGCTTTTCATTTACCTCTATATCTTGGAGAGGTACTACCAAAGATTCATCTGATAAGCATTTCTTGAGGTTGGATATATGAAATACGTCATGTACTCCTGCCAATTCTTCTGGTAGTTGTAAACGATAAGCAACTGGTCCTATACGTTGGATCACTAAAAATGGTCCTACGTATCTTGGACTTAGCTTTCCTTTCTTACCGAATCGAACTACTCCTTTCCAAGGAGAAACTTTTAAGAGTACCTTGTCTCCTATTTGGAATTCCAAAGGCTTCCGTCTATTGTCTGCATAACTCTTCTGACGATCTCGAGCCGTCTTTAGTCTTTCCTTGATTTGAGAAATTTTGTCGGTAGTCTCTTGTACTATCTCTGGTCCTGACAATTGACTTTCTCCTATTTCTGCCCAACAAACTGGAGTTCTGCACTTTCTTCCATATAGTGCTTCGAATGGGGCAGTTTCAATGCTTGAATGATAACTATTGTTATAGGAGAATTCAATTAATGGTAAGTGATCGTCCCAATTTCCACCAAAATCTATCACACATGCTCTGAGCATGTCTTCCAGAGTTTGGATTGTCCTTTCACTTTGTCCATCTGTCTGGGGATGAGATGCCGTACTTAAATTTAGTCGAGTTCCCATTGCTTCTTGGAAACTAGTCCAGAAATGGGAAGTGAAACGACTATCCCTATCGGAAACAATGGAGAGTGGAACTCCATGTAAAGATACGACTTCATCTACATACAACTTTGCCAATCTTTCCATGCTAAAGGTTTCTTTCATAGGTAGAAAGTGAGCTGATTTGGTTAATCGATCCACAATTACCCAAATCGCATCATTACCTTTTCTGGTTTTAGGCAACTTAGTAACAAAATCCATTGTTATAAGTTCCCATTTCCATACAGGCATTTCTAGTTGTTGTAGTAAACCTGAAGGTTTCTGATGTTCGGCTTTTACTTGTGAACAAGTAAGACACTTTGAAACATATCGAGCTATATCCTTTTTCATTCCTGTCCACCAAAAGTTATTTCTTAAATCTTGGTACATTTATTGTTTCCAGGGTGCATGGTATACCTAGATTTATGGGCTTCTTCTAAAATTTTATTTCTTAATTCTCCCTGTTTAGGTACCCAAATTCTTCTTTGGTGGAATCTCCAAATTCCATCATTTCCTTGCTCTAATTCTTCTAGTCTTCCTTTCATTCCTTCAGCATCATCCTTGATTGCTGTAGCTTGAACATTTTTCAATTGTTCCATTAAATCTAATTGTAGATTTAATCTAAGAGCACGAAATCGCTTTTGCTTTTCATAGTATTTACGACTTAAGGCATCTGCAACTACATTTTCCTTTCCTTCGTGATACTGAATATCACAGTCGTAGTCACTTAGGATTTCCATCCATCTCCTTTGCCTCATGTTTAACTCTTTTTGCCCAAATATGTACCTTAAACTTTTATGATCTGTATAGACAGTAAATTTACTTCGGTACAGATAATGTCTCCAAATCTTAAGAGCAAAAATTACGACTCCTAATTCTAAATCATGAGTCGTATAATTCTCCTCGTGCCTTTTCAATTGCCTTGAAGCATACGCAATTACCTTCTTGCGTTGCATTAACACACATCCTAATCCTAGTTTTGAAGCATCACAGTAAACTTCAAAATCTTCAGTCCTTTCTGGTAAGGCTAGGATTGGGGCATTTGTTAACTTATGCTTTAGAATCTTAAAAGCTTCTTCTTGTTTAGGTCCCCATTCAAACTTAATTGCTTTACAGGTTAGCTTAGTTAATGGTACAACTATCTTGGAAAAATCCTTAATAAATCGTCTATAGTATCCAGCTAAACCTATAAAACTTCTAATTTCCATTGCGGAACCTTCCATTTGGTAATTGCCTCGATCTTAGCAGGATCCACATGAATGCCTTCGTGATTCACCATGTGACCTAGAAATTGCACTTCTTGTAACCAAAATTCACACTTCGAGAATTTGGCATATAGCTTTTCTTTTCTTAACAAAGTTAAGAGTGCATGTAAGTGCTGACAATGTTCATCCTGACTTTTGGAATAAATAAGTATATCGTCGATAAAAACAATTACAAATTTATCCAAGTACGGTTTACAGATCCTATTCATCATGTCCATGAATGCTGCAGGTGCATTCGTTAAACCGAAGGGCATGACTGTAAACTCGTAATGACCATACCTAGTTCTAAAAGCAGTTTTAGGTATGTCTTCTTCTTGTACCTTTAATTGATGATATCCGGAGCGTAAATCTATCTTAGAAAAATATTTAGCTCCTTGAAGTTGATCGAATAGATCATCAATCCTATGTAATGGGTATCGATTCTTAATTGTAACCTTATTCAATTCTCTATAATCAATACACATTCTCATCGAACCATCCTTCTTCTTTACAAACAACACTGGTGCTCCCCACGGGGATGAACTAGGTTGTATGAATCCTTTACTTAGTAATTCATCTAATTGCTTTTTCAGTTCTAACATTTCTGTAGGTGCTAACCGATAAGGTGCCTTAGCTATCGGTATAGTTCCTGGAATTAGATGAATTCTAAATTCTACTTCCCTATCTGGTGGTAATCCCGGGAGTTCTTCGGGAAATACATCTGGGTATTCTGAGACTACAGGAATTTCCTTAAATTCTTTACCCTTAGTACTAATGATCATTGAAATCATATATATTATTCCTTGCTTTCGTTCATAACTAGCAACTTTCATTACTGATATGAACTTCATGGGTTTACGTGGTTTATCTCCGGTAATCATGATTACTTCTCCGGTAGGTGCCTGAATTTCTATAGAGTTCTTATCACAAAGGATTCGAGCATGGTTGGCTACTAACCAATCCATTCCTAACACCACATCGAATTCAGCTAATTTCATCGGTAACATGTTTGCAGAGAATTTATGACCTGAAAGTTCTATTTCTACATTTTGCATAACCTTATCTATGTTAACTGAATTCCCATCTGCTGTTTCGACTGTAAAAATTTGCCTAAGGTTGGTTAAAGGTAAATTAAGAGCTTGGCAGAATGAAGTATTAATAAAACTTTGGTTTGCACCAGAGTCAAATAATACTTTTGCATACACGTTGTGAACTAAGAACGTACCAGCTATCACATCTGGAATGAGTTCTGCTTCTTGAGTGGTTAGCTGGAATGCTCTGACATTCTTTTTAGTAGCTCCGTCGGCCGTCTTGGCTTTGTTATCTGCTGGTTTGACCAATTTAGGACATTCTGTTTTGAAATGCCCATTTTCTCCACAGTTATAGCAGATCCTTGTTTTCCTTCTGCAGTCTTCTTCACGATGTCCTATGGCTTTGCAAAAGTTGCAGGTCACATTACATCTTCCATAATGTTTCTTTCTGCAATTCTTGCAGAAAGGTGGATTTGAGGATTGCCCTGTTCCTCTTCTCTTGAAGCTGTTATTATTACCCGTACGAAATCCTTGGGTAATTTTCTGAGCTAGTCCCTTTTTCCTGTTATCATCTCTTGTGCTCACCAGTTCATCAGTTAGTGTGTTAGCTAATTCCACTGCATCGTCAATAGTGCGAGGTCTCACAGCTTTAACGATATTGCGGATTTCGCTAATTAATCCCCAAATATAGCGAGAAATGAGTACTGGTTCTGGCGAAGCCAGTGTTGGTACCACTCTAGCATATTCAAAGAATGTCGAAGTATAACCGCGACAATCTACACCCGTCATACAATGATTTAGGAATTTATTTGCCATTTGATCTTTTTCATATTCGGGACAGAATTTTCTTTCTACAAGATTCTTAAATTCTTCCCAGTTCATAGCATATGCCATCATCCTTCCTTTAGCTTGTAACACCGTGTTCCACCATTCTAGTGCCCCTTCTTTGAAAAGATTAGACGCGTACATGACCTGATCGTCCTTGGCACATTTACTTATTGTAATCACTGCCTCGGTTTTCTCTAACCAATGCAGTGCCGCAGTCGCTCCTTCATTGCCTGCAAACTCCGATGGTTTACAAGCAAGAAATTCTTTGTAAGTGCAACCAGGCGTTGCAGCTTTCATTTTCTTAGGGAGCGGAGCTTGCAGTGGTTCATTATCATGATTACCGCCTTCGTTTACGCTATTACTGAAGTTATCTTCAGAAATACGTTTGCTAGGAACGATTTGTTGAGGTTCAACGGGTTTCTGGGCAGCGGCAATTATTGCTGGAATAGCATTGGCTATCCCTTGAGCAACGATATTTTCTATATCTTGCCTAGTCATAAAATGATCCTCCTGATGTTGCTCAGATTGATTTACTTCATTTACTGGTTCATTACCAATGTTTGCCATCTGATAATTAATTTATATAAATTATTAGTATCAAATAAATAACAGTCATACACAAATAATCGTATAGATTTCATAATACACATATAGCCAAAACTATCGATCTCTCGATTCCCATTGTTATATTTTATAATATGCGTCATTACACACCTTTATCTTACAAAGTTTTATTTTATAGTTATTTTACAAACTATATTCTCCTTATTTATTTTACAACCACAGTTTCACATTCTCACACCATATTATCCCTTGTCAGATGATATTTTAGTAACGGCGTTCCCTCTCATCGTACTTCCAGGAGATCTGTTCTCCTACTTCCCTGATCCTATTTCCTGCATCCACCAACTCCTCGCCAAAGTGGCGGAGTTCAGCTAAATTCTCATTGCTCATTGGTGGGTTTGGTATAGGTTCCGGGTCGAACTGAGGAAGAAAGGAATAAGGACTGTTGAGCAGGTTTTGGAATTGCCAGTCATTAGTCCACCATTCATCCATTCCTAGAGGTTGGGTGTGGATTATTGGTTCTGGGATTGCTGGTTCTAAGTTTATAGGGAGTTGATTGTTGACAGGATAAGAGTAAAAATTATTATTGACAGGCCTGAAAATATCACAGCTTGCCAATGCACGATCCAATTCCTCCTGAAATGGTAACTCCTTAATTTGTCTAGAGCTTTCCCCAGTTTCTAGCTGGGTTTGTCTAGAACCTTCCCCAAACTCCATTTCCATCTGCCTAGAATATTCTTCAAATTGCATTTCCATCTGCCTAGATCCTTCCCCAACTTCAATCCCCTTTCCTTTGTCTAAGGGATTTTCTATTTTGGTAATCTTCCTAGTGGCGGGTTTTCTCATGCGCACACGCCTCCATCCCACGAATCTTCTCCTTTTCTTGGGCTTGGGTTTCTCCGGAGGTGGAGCATTGAATTCCATAGGTTCTTCTATATCTGGTATATACCTATTGAAATCTCTGGAAACCTCTATTTTTACCGGATAGAGATTTAAATTCTGAAGGGCTTCAGACAAGTCACTCATGCTGTTTAGCACATATGCAAAATACAAAAATTACTAAGTTAAAATTTTATAACAAAATTTCATAAATAACCTTTAATTATTATTGCATACCGTGGGACTAATTAAATACAAAAACAACTGAAAATTAAAACACGCTAGGGTTTATTGTAAACTTATTTATTTACTGGGTAAAGTTTCTGGACTATAGGTGATAAGGGTGCTAAAACTTGAGTCAGATTATTTAAAGATTTGCATTAACTGCTACAGTGGCTAGCATATAAAGATCTGCCCATTTTTCATCTAACTTGTCCTCCCAAGGAGGGTTACTGCCTAATTCTTGGGTTTTCTGATTAACTCTCCCTCCTTTGGATTTCTTTTGTTTCTCTTGACTTTTTCTAATAAGCAAACTTCTTTTATTAGGAGAAAGTAGTTCCTCATATTGTGCTTTACGGACAAATATTCCTTCTTCAGGATTTACATAGGGTTTTGAGGAATTTGTTTGGGATGAACTTCCCTTCTCATTTGATGACCTATCTAATTTAAGATAGATGTTTGAAGGCTTTTGCTTACCCTTACTGTACACAAATATTCAAATAATAAAACACATAATCACAGAATAGCAATTAGTAAAATTAAGTATTTTCTAAATACTTAATTGGCTTAAATCAGTGGCTCTGATACCACCTTATTTCTGTCACGGCCCCCGACCCGGTTTGACCCATTTCAGGAGCCGCGGGACAGAAAATCCCGTGGTATTTATTTAACAGCGGAAGACTTTTATCAGGATCTTTTTAAAACTGCAATTTTTCCGTTTATTTTATTTCACAACTCGGGATAAAACCCCGGTAATTTACAATCATAAGATTTCACGGGGAAATCTTTATTTTACACAACATGTTTCTTTATTTTATATTGAGCCACTTCCTTAAGCTTGTAGTGCTTCACGGCACTTTTCTTGGATCACAACAGATTACCTGAAACATGTTTGAAAAAGGTTTTGTCAGCGGGAAATACTGGTGAATCATTCTTTTTACTAAAATGACCCGTTTGTTATAATTTACAGTATTAAGGGTGATTACATTGTTTCCATATATCAACCAACTACCCACAGTATTTGTCACTCGACCGGATCTGTGACTATGGTCATATCACCCATTGGCCACCCGTTTGTCCAATGGTGAAGATTATCAAGTAATGTATACAAAACCCCACATACTGGCTGTAATTTGGTGATTACAAAGACTTAATCCCTGTAATTATAACTTTGAAAATATTTAAGAATTTATAAAGCACTTTGATAAAAAGAGAATGACTCACATTGCAGATTTAATTGAGCAGAGCCTAGCCTACTGGTTAGCCTTTTAACCTAAATTAATAACATGCACACGAACTGGGTTAGTAACTAATACAGCATTTACGATAACTCACGAGATTGAAACCTTCACAACGAATGACAAAGTGCGATACTTAAACATCCATCGAATTAACGACGAATGACAAAGCATAAACCCTAATGTGGGCAGCACTTAAACATCCATTGGATAGTTTAATCGATCGGACATTGAATCGTAGCAGCGATCGAGTTAATACCCGGTATCGGAGCAGCGCCTCACTAATATTGAAGTAATTTCGACCTCAGAGTAATACAACTTCGTTTTTGAAAGTTTATTTCGACACCAACAGACTGTGCATGCAACAAGCTATTTAGAGGTGAAATTGAGACCTCACGCGGCCCGCGTAACCTTCGGCTTGCCTTTACGCGGCCCGCGCAGCCGCCCAGTCTACGACTAGCCTTGACCAGTCACGAGTAGGTTAGCCAGGTGGTCGCTACGTGGATCCGGAATACTTATCCGGTCAACACAGGTTTGACGCGGCCCGCGTAAGGTATTCTTAACCTTTACGCGGCCCGCCTGAAGACCATACTTCTTGTTTTCTTGGTTTTTCATGCACAGTATGGTTTCAGGGGTCCGGGTTTTTACTTACGGGTATTTTTAGGATATTTTGAGAGTCCTTACAAATAACAATGCAAAGGTAGGGTCTGAGAAGCTTAAGATTTAGACAGCCTTACCTCTATCCCGTAGGAATAGAGAGGCTGCTTCTAGTGAGACCCCCACAATCACTACCCTATACACACACCCATATATTAATGCTTAGTTTTTTTTTTATCTTAAAGCTATAAATCAAAGAAGTGATTCTTAAATAAAACTAGTTGATTTTCCACTCGCGCGTTGCGGCGGGGACCCAATGACTGCAAAACGCGTGTCAGCAATGGCAAACGGATACCGAATATCAAAACATAAATAAAAATGACGTGGTAAGGATAGTCACTCCGTCCTAAAAAAAACGATTTTAAATAACTTAATATATAATAGTAGGACCCACACGTCCTACACGTTGGAAATTCGGTTGTTTTCAGTTCAGTTATTACGGTGCTAACACGTTAAAATATAGATGAGCTCGGTACCGGTAACGGCACCGAAAGTACCGATCTGGAAAATCTCAAAATTAGGTACCGGCACCGAAAATACTCAATAAAATACGGTATGGTATTTGAAGGTAAAAATCAATAAATACAGGTATGGTGCTAGACCGGTGTCGAACCAAAAGTAACGATTCTGAAAACGCCAAAAGGTGGGTACCGAATTGGTACCGAAAATGATTTGGTATAGTAAATTTGGTACCGATACGATACTGGTTTGATTACAGGATTTGATACCATTTGCTCATCAATAATCTAAATATCCAAGTTAATTTTACATGCTACAATTCATTCATTACAGAAAAAGAAAAAAAAAGCAAAATAAGTTGTTGTGTATATAAAACCTCATTCAAACGAAATGCATTTTACTTAGTGTGTGTATGAAAAGTAATCTAAACGGTGCAATTACTTGAATTGCTACGTTGCTACAGGATTTGATGAGCTCGGTACCAACCGGTATCGAAAATACCGTTACCGAAATCCCCAAAAGGGGGTACAGGTACCGAATATGCCGGTTACGGTACGTTTCAGTACCGGTCGGTACTGGTACGGCACCAGTATTTAAGGGTAAAAACCTGTGAATACCGATGCTGAACCGGTACCGAAAATACACCCGGTTTGGTAAATTTGATATCAATACCGGTACCCGATATCATTTACTCATCACTAATGTTACTGTTCATTCATTCCAAATTTTAATATATAGGGTAATTTATAATTAGTTTGTAAACTATGCATCCACTTCGTTTATGTGAATGTGACCGACGTCAATATACTTGTCAAATAAGAGTTGTAACCTGTGTTTGTTATGTAATATTCACATTAACTTTTTTTTTTTTGAAAATTAAACTTCATTAAAAACAACCTTCTACCCAAACGGGCAAAAGGCTAAACACAAAACAAACACCCCCGACCCAAACGGACAAATGGCAAAACAATTACAACATATACATCGGATATTTACACCACTCATTTCAACTAATAAATTTACATGAAGACCTATTTTTAACCCAACCATAACCCCTTGATTTTATCTTTGCAACAATCTCTTGAGGGCTTCTTCTGATATTCTTGAATATCATCTCGTTTCTACCTTTCCATATACATCACACCGAAGTTATAACCAAACCAAACATAATCTTTTTAGCTTTCTTCCCCAAAAGGCAGGAATTATGGATATCCAAAAGATCTTTGAAAGCGAAGGCGAAGATTGGAGGAATATTGCACCAAGTACTGACAGCCGCCCAAACCCGGGTAGCTATTGGACATGCTGTGAAAAGGTGATCCGTCGATTCCTCGTACTCGTCGCAGAACGGGCACATAACCGATGAAATATCAACATTTCTTCTTTTCAAATTAACTCTTGTAGCCAGCCTGTCTAAATTGCCTCTCCAAGCCATTATGTTGCATTTCAGAGGAATCCATTTGCACCATTCAAAGTTGGGGAGAAGGCTATTTCCCCTATCCATTATGAGCGCCTTTTTCACCGAAAACACCGAGAACCCCTCCTGATTTTCGAACGTTCCAGTACCAAGAATCCATGTCGTTGGACAGTCTCATCCTGTTGATAACTTCCTGGTATTCCTGCCATTCCTTAAGCTCGATGTCCGTCTCGGGTTGTCTAATCCAATTCCAAGATTAGCCTTCATTTCGTTGAACTGAATTAAGTCTTTCCGCAACCCTGCAAGATTTAAATCTTTCCAAAACAAACAAATGTGGCCATCTTTTCAAGAAAGGAGAATCGCCCACCCAGGTGTCTAACCAAAACCGAATATCATTACCGTTTCCAACTTTACCCAAAATTATCCTGTTTAAACCCTTCCCGTTAAGTTTTATTTTGGATATTACTTTCACAATATTAATCCAACATCCAACATTGTTACCACTTAGCGGAAGAAAACTTCTTGTATTAACTTTACCATGACACGCTTCCACCACTTTCCTTCATAAATTTTGTTTTTCGCCCTTGTACCTCTAACCCCATTTATAAAGAAGAGCCTCGTTTACATCTTTAAGCCTATTAATACCCCCCCCCCCCCCCCCCCTTATTCTTGGGCCAAGTAACCCAATCCCAAGTCACCCAGTTCATTTACATCGTTCACATTAACTAGTTAAGGAGACCACATCAAACAAAAAAAAAGATCTTTTGAGCTCTCACCTTAATATTTTAGTAGTAAAAAGTATATCAACATCCCCTGTATAGCCTTTTAGTTTAAAAATTCTCGTACCAATTTTTTTAAATTCATACAACCTTTCTACATCAACTAAAAAAATACAACCTTTATATACTTAAACAAAAAAAAAAAAATACATATTATATATAATCAAAAATTTTGTTATCTTTACTTTGACTACATCACCCATCACCGTATCATTGTTTATAATTGCTGCTTCTTTTTTAACATCAACAAATAACAAACTTTATTCAAAAGCCCAAATCTCACCAACATGAAACTGGCAAAGATACAAACATTAGACTCAAAGATGGAACAAAAAACGCCTTTATAATGAAGAAAACATTGAAGGAGATAAAATTATATAGTCAATGAGAGCAGACACCCAAATCCAACTTTCCCACACTATACCTTTTTATCCATGTTAGCCACCCAAGAGAAGGACAACGTTTTAGCGTCTTCAACAATAGACTTCACCGACCTTTTTTTTCCCCTAGAAAACTCCCAATAACTGTACGCTTTCGGATGAGCCAGAAGGTGGTGTAAACAATGAGAATTATCACCTTGCGTTCCATGCTTGGCTTTCCCATGTTTACATCTTCTATCATCTCTTGAGGGGATATACGACACATCCAATTTTCAGAGCTTCTTCAATGTCGCTATATTGGGATTACAACATTGTATCTAACATTACAACAATGCATCCAATAATTCAGGTTTGACATATGAGCTATTATAATGGTGCGTCTAAAATTACTAATAATTTAATGAACATATATACTTCACTCTAATATACGCGTGTTACATCCTAAATGCTTTATACCTTTTGCAGTTTTGCTCGTAAAACTTACAAATTGTCTCTATATTAGGTTCGAGACACTAGTATATACATACATACACACGCGTGAGATTCACCTATATGTTTACTTATATATGTGATAAAATAGGTAGAGGATCCTGTAAAAAGTGCTCAAAGTGTGAGAAGTGTATTATAACACTATATATAATACTATATAACACCATATAAACACCGTATAACAATCTGTAACACCATATAATACCATATAACACTATGTAAACACTATATATCATTATATAACAAATATAACACTATAGGTTGTCTGATAGCATGTCTATGATAGATGTATAATGTTATATTTGTTATATAATGTTATAATACACTTCTCACACTTTAGGCCCTTTTTACACTATCCTTACCCTATAGGTGATATCTCCATTATAAATCTTGAAGTAATATTATTTCAATGTATGTATCTCTTAAGTTAAACAAAATACAATGTACATTTTGGAGGGAACATGTCACACAACATTTTGACATCAACCTAAAAGGGCCCAAAGGTGTACCTCCAGTTCCGATCATCTGCTCAACTTTTCTACAAATTTCACCGTTGAATCTGCCGGTGATCTCATTTACAGGTGTATGCGTGATCTAATCTGGTCATTACGATGCTACACGAACTCCTACTGTCACTGTTAGGGTACACCGGTGACCTAGTTGTCGACGACAAAGAACACCGGTTATCCGTCGGCCTCTCCCCTGAAAACTCCATCTCCGATCAATGCACCTTCAAGCTTGCTTCCGACATATCTTTTATTCAGTCTAGCGAAAGGTATTTTGTAATTCTTCTCCTTTATTCTTCTTAATTCTCATTTGCCCCAAATATCTAGGGTTTTACAATTTCAATCTCATTTATAGTTTGTTTTTAAGTTAGGTGTTATGATTTTTTTGGACGTGATTGTAATTATTTAATGAATGCTAATTCTACAGGCCATAACAAACTTAATTTAGAATTAGGGCTGTAAATTTATGTTTGAATTATGTTTTTTTTTTTGTTAATGTGTGGTGGGGATTATGAAATGTAGGGATATTATAGAGAAGACGATTACGTTAGGGTTTTACTATCGTGAACTTGATCGATTTGCTACGAAATCACGGAATTTAAGCTGGATAAGGTTTGGGAATGAGGGTTCTAAGAAGGATCAGAGTGTTTATAGGAGGGCTATTGCAAATGGATTAGTGGAGGTTCTTTCAGTTTATAGATCTGCTGTTTTGCATGTGGAACAGAAGTTGCTATCCGATCCTCTACCGATTTTAGCGACAGTTACCCAATCTCTGAACAAGGTAGACTTTTGAATTTCATGTTTTTTTTTGTTGTAGTGTCTTTTTCTGCTTATTAGGCTTGGTTTTAAAAAGCGCGCCTCAGGCGCGCTTAAGCTCGAGGCGCAACAAGACGCACACCCTAGGGCTTTTTCGCTCAGCGCCTAGAGCAACTACAAGAAGCCCCAAAAAGGCGCGCTTTATTGGGATTTTTCTGGGCCTTTTTTGGCCTGAGCCGCGCGCATCTTGTACCCGATGCGTTTTTATGCATGTAACTATTGTACCTTGGGTTTTTTTGGCTTGTACATGTAGCTAAAATCATACAAAAACCTTACTTATAGCTATATTTTGGGTAGGGAAAGCTAAAAACCTATGTGATAGATGTGGAATATATAAAAAATATATATAATTAGCTTGCGCCTCGCCGCCTCGGGTACGAAAAGCCTGCCGGCTTTGGGCTTTGCGCTTCGCGACTCGATTTTAGACCTCGTTGCTTTTGTGTGCCTCTCGCTTTTTTAAAACCAAGTTATTAGGAGATATATCGCAATTTGGATCGTGCATCAGTCATCACACCATCTTCACTATGTTTATTTCTGCATTAAGTTATGTTAGTTTGATGGTGCACTTCGACATTACTAAGTTTGATCATCTATTGCATTAAAGCTTTCATGAAGTATTTCTTTTCCGTTTTGTGTTCTTTGAGCTCTAAACAATGGAAGGTTATTGTAGTTTTTTGTTCTTTTGCCACCTCTGTATGAGCTGATTCTAGAGATTGAACGTGACGGTATTTCTGGAGGGAAACTTCTTAATCTTCTACATAAACGCTGCCACTGTGGTGTACCAGAGTTGCAAACATGCATTCAAGGGTTTTATTTTTAATCAATTACAGAGTTGATAACACAAGGGAAATAAATAATAAATATCTACTAACTTCATGAATTATTAAACACACAGACTTCTTTGGCACGGACACCAGGTCATGTACAATCAACTTGCTTCTTGGATGGTGTATGGAATTCTTCACGATCAATATGGAGAGTTTTTTATATGCAAGTATGAGTCATCTTTTTTTCCTATGTACAATACGTTTGACAGCTGTCAGATGAGGATTTCTTTTTGTTCATTTTAATGTTTTTAGGCAAGAAGGAAACTCAGAGCTAGACTCATCAAATATGTCCGAAAAGTTAGCACGCATGTCGGTTAACGATGGCTCTTTAAGTGATTGGCACTTGGGATTTCACATCTCTCTGGTACTTGATATAAATATTGTTTCAGAAGCTGATTTTCTATAGAACGTGTAGGAGTTTACTTTTTTTTACTTTTAATCTTTTTTGTGTTATAGGATATGTTGCCAGAGTATATTCCAATGCACATCGCAGAATCCATCCTTTTTGCTGGAAAAGCAATTCGGGTTCTTCGTAATCCAAGTTCTGCATTCCGATCTGTAGATGCAAGACATAAAAAACTGATGGGTGACGAACTACTGCCACAATCAGAGGCTGATAAGATCGAATCGATGCTTATAAATCTTAAGGTCTTTATACTGCTATAAGTATTATTACTGTTTCTTAATTTCACCTTAATAAAAGTTTTGATTTGGGTAGGAATCATCTGAGTTCCATAAAAGATCATTTGAGGGTGCTGTTGATTCAATTAGGGCTATTGCAGCTAGTCATCTTTGGCAGGTAAAAATATTTGCATATTATTCTCATTTGTCTTTATATTCAAGTTCGTTTAGTATCCTTTTAACTGTTTTAAATTCACACATGCAGCTTGTGGTTGTACGCGCTGATCTAAACGGGCATTTGAAGGCTATAAAAGATTACTTTCTTCTAGCAAAAGGTGATTTCTTTCAGGTAAACAGTGAGCAATTTTTGTTTATTGGCTTTTATTATATCTTTTTTTGTTTAATTATGACAAGATTTTTTTTATTGTATAATAGACTTTTCTTGAAGAAAGCCGCCAGTTGATGCGTTTACCTCCTAGGCAATCAACTGCAGAAGCTGATCTTATGGTTCCATTCCGGCTGGTAATTTTATTCTGCTATTCATATTAGTATATTACATTGTTAGTATTTAGAAAAGTTGAGTGTATTAAAAGAAATATTTGCATACTTATCATGCAGGCTGTAACAAAGACTATCAGTGACGATGATAAATATTTTTCAAGAGTGATGTTACGGTAAAATAAATAACGTCACCTTGCATTTAGTAGTTCTCATATAGCTTTCAAATGCTTAGACAATTAAACCACTCTCAGGATGCCTGCAATCGGGGCCAACATTAAATCTTCCAAAGTAGATGTACCAAAGTCTAAATATGCTGACGGTGATTCAAATTTATCATCTGATTCTTCATCGGAAATGCCCCTTGACGGCTGGGACGGTATTGCCCTAGAATATTCCGTCGATTGGCCGTTACAGTTGTTCTTCACACAAGAAGTCCTCTCTAGGTAACCAATTGGCTCCATAAATTATTCAAAATGTAATCTTTTGGTGATAAAGATTTTCAATGTTCTAGTAATGCATATGGACAGGTACTGTCGGATATTTCAGTATTTACTTCGCCTAAAGCGAACGCAAATGGAACTAGAGAAATCATGGGAATCTGTAATGCAACAAGACCACTCAAATTTTTCCAAACGTCACATTGAACGTGTAAACGGTTCAACATCTCAGCAGAGACGCCAATGCTTTAGACCTATGTGGCGGGTTAGAGAGCATATGGCCTTCTTGATTAGAAATCTTCAGTTCTATATCCAGGTAGGATTCATATAAACTCTCATAATGGTCTCTTTGTATTATGTATAAAAACAATATATAACAATATCCCTTGTTTATACATTGTTTAATAAATTTCTTTTGATATTTCATATACACATCATTCAAACTAAGCAAAGTAGAACTCATAAGAAGTCCAACTAAAATTATAATAAAAAGATTAATGTTAGTAAAAATGCATAATTTTACTGTCACGTGTGTTTTCTAGGTGGATGTGATAGAATCTCAATGGAATGTATTACAAACTCATATAGAAGAATCACGTGATTTTGCTGAGTTAGTGGAATTCCATCAAGAGTGAGTGATTATTATCTTTTTTTTTTTTCTTTCATCTTGTAAATTGTAACGGGATATGTTCGGTAAAATTGGTATTTTTTTGTGAAATTTTGGTGCAGATATTTGTCAGCTTTGATATCACAATCGTTTCTGGATATCGGTTCGGTATCAAGGATATTGGATGGAATCATGAAGCTTTGCTTGCAGTTCTGCTGGAAGATTGAGAACCAGGAAACTAATGCTAGCACCAATGAACTTGAACGAATAACTGAGGTAATTTTACGTTATCCATTGGTTGTGGTGATCAGTTGAGCTGTTCATATTTAGTACCTTTTTTAGCATTTGCATTGAGGTAAGTTGGTGGTTTTCTTTGTTATCATTTTGCAGGAATTTAACAAGAAGTCCAATTCCTTGTACACAATATTGCGTAGCAGCCGGCTTGCTGGTAGTCAGCGGGCCCCGTTTCTTAGGCGTTTCCTTTTGCGTCTAAACTTCAATTCCTACTTTGAGGTAACAACTATTTATATAATCATGTATTTTAGTTGCAATCCAGATTTAGGTTTTTGACTTTTGCATCCAATGTCAACAGCAAACTGCACAAGGAGTTATGAATGTCATCAGGCCAACCCCAACTATTCCGCCACTGCAACGATAACTCGATCAAGTTTTTGTAACATTTAATGCCGGAAAACTAGCCTCAGGCTATTTTTCAGATATGTTGTTTTTTTGTGCTCTGAGTGATTGTATTAAATTTGTTTGTAGCCTGATATGTTTTTAATCGTACAAAATAGTGTGAATGTTTATGCATATTACGTAACAGAGATGATAAATGTCATCTATGGCGGTTGCAAAAATACAATAACCAAAAAAATAATTTTTT
Source organism: Helianthus tuberosus (assembly GCA_030545235.1). Taxonomy (NCBI): domain Eukaryota; kingdom Viridiplantae; phylum Streptophyta; class Magnoliopsida; order Asterales; family Asteraceae; genus Helianthus; species Helianthus tuberosus. Next base: position 52,154,881 of record CM060425.1, read on the forward strand.
GAATCGGTTAGAGCTCCTCAAATCCATCTTCATCGCCTTCTTCCTCCACTCGCCGAAATTCTCTCCTCCAAATCTCCATCTGTTAAGATTAAATAGTAATGTAAAACCTACATGCTTTTAGTGTTTGCATATTAAATTGAATTAAACTGTTATCCCACCTCATAATCAGAAAACCGTAGGTGTTCTGCAACAAAAAGCAAGTAATCCGATTCTACAACTGCATGTTTTTGACCAAGGTTTTTTGCAACCTCATCATACCCTATTATTCGCACCCGAAAACCATAGCTCATGAAAATCTCATACATCCATTTCTCCACACTAGACTGCAAAGAAGCCATTAAAAGTTAAAATGGTAAAGGTAGCAATTTTTACCAATTTACTCATTGGTCGATTTGGGCTATGCTTTATATCAGTTACATCAAAGAGTAAATTACTATTTTGACCCCTTAGGTTTAGTCCGTTTTAACTATTTCGGCTCAAACATTTTGTAACAGTTTTAGCCCCTAACACTAACTATATTATTTTGTTAAGTGTAAGGATATTTTAGTACATTTATGTCTCAGGGGTCGTTTATGTAAGTTATAATATTTATTTTAATATTTAAGAGACTATTTATGTAATTGCTTAAATTAACAAAAACCAAACCACAATTTCATTCTCTATAAAATGAGTTTTTTATTTGTACAATTTTTTTTTGGATATAATGGTTCCATTGCCATTATCTGTTCATACTTGTCAAATTACATCAAAACAGAGGGTAGACGGGCAACAAGCTGCGCCGCCACCCCTTTCTGAATTTAGTTATTTTTATTTTTAAATTTTTATTGTTTAGTTATTTTTACAATTATTATTTAATAAAACTCATTTTAAATATACAAGTAAATATATCTTTCCTAAAATTTTCTTTTATAAACGTCTTTTTTTGATCGTTCGTTTTTCAAACTTCTTTTTAAACCATTCATCTTTTTTTAATATATCATTTGTTTAAATCGTTCATCTGTTTAAAACCACCCGTTTGTTTAAAAGTCGTTAATTTTTAAACCTTTTGTTTATTAAAATCGTTCGTTTTTTAAATCAATCATTTTTTACTTGTTTTTAAACCTTCTGTTTTTTATAAACGTCTTTCTTAAAAAGTTTAAAAACGAACCCATTTAAAAAGCGAACATTTTAAGAAAGATGTTTATAAAAAAAAGTTTATAAAAAAAGCTTTTAGAACATTTTAAGAAAGACGTTTATAAAAAAACGACAGGTTTAAAAACAAGTAAAAAATGATCGATTTAAGAAAAAACCAACGATTTTAGTAAACAAAAGGTTTAAAAATTTAACATGCTTTAAACAAATGACCAATTTTAAAACAAATGAACGATTTAAATAAATGATAATAAAAAAAGATGAATGGAAAAGAAGTTCGAAAAACAAACGATCATAAAAAGACGTTAAAGAAAAGCTTTTACAAAAGGCATATTTACTTATGTATATAAAATGAGTTTTATGAAATAATAATCGTAGAAATAACTAAATAATAAAAACAAAATAATAAAAAAAAGTTTAAAAAATAAATAGAAAAATATTTTTAATATATTAATAATCATAAAAATAACTAACTAATAAAAACAAAATTAACAATAAAAAATGAAAATAAAAACATTTTTAATATATACAAATAAAAAAAACTTATTTTATAGAGAATAAAGAATGAGATTGTTGTTTGGTTTTTGTTAATTTGAGTAATTACATAAATAGTTTCTTAAATATTAAAAGAAAAATTATAACTTACATAAACAACCCTTGAGACATAAAAGTACTAAAATACCCCTATACTTAACAAAATAAAGTAACAGAGTTAGTGTTGGGGGGCAAGACCGTTACAAAATGCAACCTGAAGGTTTGATATGTCAAAAGATTCCTTTTTGGGCCGAAAGAGTTAAATTGACTAAACCTCATGGGCCAAAATAGTAATTTACTCTACGTCAGATAAAAAGTTTAACCAAAGGGGGATAGAACGATTTGAAAGTTGCTTAAAGTCCATTTTCAAGGCATGCACAATCTTCTAAATCACTTTGTTTACAGATCTCGGATTTTTATTGCAATCACATTGTTCTTGTACTCAACTTAGCATTAAAAAGTGTTTGTGAGTCAACCGGGCTGACCCAAATTAAAGAGTTACATGCTTCAATCAGAACATGTGTTGACCGACCCATTACCCAACCTTGCCAATCTTGTCACCTCTAAAAAATGTATAATAGAAATAGAGTATGTACTAACCTTGATCCCCACTTGGGTTTCAGTCAACCACATTGGAAGTTCACCCAAGAACAAACATCCCTTCATGGCTAAACTACTAACCATAAACAGAATCTCTTTAAAAGCAGCCAAATTTGTGATCGGGAACCCCTATAGACCAAACAAATAAGGAGTTTATCAGGGCAACTAATCTTTTTCAATTTTGTAAACTCGTTTACATGAAAATACACTCGTTATTCCATGTCTCATCTGCTTGATGTGAGAAAAAAATTGATGGGATCAGAAAATCAAGAACGAAGAATGAATGAAAATATTACAAAAAATGTAGAAAAGATATGCTTGTTCACCTGGAACACCCATATACTTGGCCTGCTACCGTTAAATCCTTTATCACATAAAAGCTGTTGCATATCAGAGGACTCCAAAGGAACATGAAGATGCAAGCAGCTTCTTGGAATCTTAGCACCAACATCTAATAATTTCTTAAAAAACCTTCATAAGGTCATTTCAGTTAATAACATTCTGACTCAGGACATCTTTAACAATAATCTTTTATCAATAAGTCAAAAGTGTAAGCTCTAAGTATTCAATCTAAACGGTGTTCAAACTGATTATTATGATTGATGTTGCAGCAATCAGCCTTTTTAGGTTTGGGTAAATGACCATGATCATTTTAGGGCTAAAATAATCAAATTCAAAATGTAGTTAAATTTCGATGAAAGTTATCAACCTTGGAGCTTTTGAGAGGCTGTATTAAATACTGCTTGTGGTGATACATCAAAGATTACAGTTGAAGAAGTCCATTTGAGACGATAAGCCCTTGTATCCATTCCATCTGTAAATAAAACAACCTGCAGATACAATACAGGCCAGAAAGCTTCATAAATAATTCAGTAATTTAAGTATCAATTCTTAAGGGATTAAAAACACCTGTTTGGCTCCATCAACGCCCTTCGTTGCACTAAGCAACTGATCATCGATAAATCTAGTACCAACGCAGTAATGGTGCAGCTTCTGATTCAAGTTTTCATCTAACTCAAGGTCAGGAGGTGCAAAGCAGCCAGCATAGGGATCGACAAATAGAGGCTCTACATAACAAATCCAAAACTTAAACGAATTGAAACAAGGAGTTGGATAAAATGATTGTTCACAAGGTGTTCGATGAAATGCCAGAAAGAGGTGTGTGCGTGTTCACAAGGTGTTCGATGAAATGCCTGAAAGAGTTACCTGATCGAAGGGATTCTTGGAAACGAAAGGAGGCGCGAGTGATAGCGGATAGGAAGTAAGGGTGGTCATGGTCATTGTCTTGGTGGAAGTGGGTTTTAGCTGTAATTTTGAAGCGGCAGTTTCTGCTCTTTCTATGATTTGAAACAGGAAACGGTGATTGAACGATGAGATGAATTGCTGGTGCTTGTACCACAAACGATTTAATTTCCATGAGAGCTTGTTAAAGAACTTCTGTTATCTGTTTCTTATTCTGATTAAACCCTTATGTTATACATATACAGATACTCCTCTTCCCATCATTCTTTTGCAACATTGGATTTAATTATTCTAGGTTTATTATATCAAGATTCAATCATTCTAGCATTTTTTTTAAACCCGCAAGCTTCTTTGGCTAAACTAGCTTGCAGTATGTGCATATAATGTATATATGTGTGTATGTTTGGAATGAAATTGTACTAATTTTAATATTATTTTATTAGTTTCGTAAAAATAACGTTAAAAGTTGTGGACGGTTAATCATGCATCATGTGGTTACGTAGATAGCCGAAAGACATGGGATACATGCACTAATCGGCATTTGTACCGGTTGCTATGTATCATATGCCTTACGTCCAACGCGTGATACAAAACTACTATCGAGTTGGGCAGTGGCGGACCCAATATTTTTTTCTGGGGGTGCGGAAATTTTTTAAAGATTTTAGACCTCTAGCTATATAAAAAAATCGGTTCATAGCGGGTCGGATCGGATCGGGTCATTTAAAACAAGTAAAAACAAACAAACAAAGTTTCATAGCGGGTCGAATCAGATCGGGTCGGGTCCATTTCAATTCTCAAACAATCAAACCCTAGTTCCTAACTTCCTATCACATTAACAAACAAAAAAACATCAAAGTTCAAACCATCCCTACTTTTATTTCTCTTAATCATTTAATAAAGGAACAAAAAAATTATCTATAAATAATCCGGCGAAAAAAAGTGGTTCAACCCCTTTCCTCTTGAGAAATCACGGCATAACTTCCATACTCATTGTTCATTCCTAATCCTATCACATACAAAATAAACAAGGATCTTCAAGTGTTCAACCATAGCCCATGTTCCTTAATTTTCAATTTAAAATTTTGTATTTCAAGCCCTAGTAATTATTATTTGCCAACCAACAATCATGTAATCAACAAACATGTTTGCCAACCAAAATTTTGAATTTGAAGCCCTAGTACTTATTATAAGCCCTAGTAAAAAACATGTATCTATCAGGGGCGGCCTGAATTAACCAGTTTGCAGCCGAAATTTTGCAGTCGCCGGCCGGAATTATGTTGTCGTTGGGCGCTGAAGTGAGGTAGAGGGAGGGCGGGAGTCGCTGGCAAGTGACAGCGATTTGTTTTTTTTTTTATTATTATGTGGACTGGTTTGTTTAACAAAACTAGTAGTTGGGTTGGGTTTGAATGGGTATTAAGTTATTGGGCTTGATAGATTGAATTTAAGTTTTATTAAAGGGGTTAGTAGGCTAACTTGTTTACATAATTTGATCGGGTTTCAATCCATGTTCACAATTTTTTTTACATAAATTCCTAACATTTTTTTCTAAGGGGTGCGGACGAAAATTTCCAACGGGTGCGGTCGGAATTTTTCAAGGGGTGCGGTCGGAATTTTTCAAGGGGTGCGGACGAAAATTTCCAAGGGGTGCGGTCTGGATTTTTCGCGAAAAATACCACTAAAATTTTTTTTTTCAAGGGGTGCGGCCGCCCACCCACCCCATAACTTGGGTCCGCCCCCGGAGCCGGGTGCAATCTCGCTATTCCTATGGTGGAGACATACAAAATTATACAAGAGAAATGAGTCAACTTATGAAGGCATGAGTTAACTTGAGTCGAGAATGAGCTGAATAAGAGCTAGATTGAAAGAAAAAAAAGTCAAGCTAGCTCTCAGCCCAAGTTAGCACTAGCTTAATTGGTATAGCTCGTTAACATTTCTACTTCGGGTAATCCAACACTTAAAGCGATTTTTTTATCTATTCATAAATCTACATATTTGTTCATCACATAAGATTAAGCCTCACCACTAAAGGAAGGTCTTTTTCCAAGAGCTTAGTTCTACTAGGCTAAAAGGCCTTTGAGACATTTTTTCAATATCATATTTGTTTATTAAATTTGTTAGGAAATTAGAGTTATTAGTATTAAATGTGTTAAGAATGATAATTAATGGATATCTTAACGGGTGATTATTAACCACATAAATACCCTAGAAGGGAGAACTCGATAAATATAAAAAACTGGCTCCAGTAAGTATTAGCCTAGGTGTAACACACAATTTTACAATTATGTAATCATGCACAACTATTTTAAAACTTGTAAGCTTAAAAAAGGCTCAAATTGGTTAGGATCACATCGTTGGCACCAATGCTGCCACTACACTAACGCTATTATCACGTTTATCAACATTGTTGCCGAGTCTCAATATGAAGAAACTGAAGAATGCAGAAACACCGCCAACCATCACACCACCGCTGCCATCACATCTACATTCAACCGTTACCACCACCGATCATATCATTTCACCACATTCAATCGTAATCAACAAACGTTCCATGTTCGACACATGTTCACTAAAACTTATAAGTAATGAATAATGAGTAAAAAATATGAGAAGTTAAATGCTAATATCTAATGCACAAAATGGTGAAAAGATGCATATCCCATGGATGTGAATTGCGAAATCAAGATCAGTTCTGCATAAACCTCTAACCAAAATTCCAATATAACATAACCAAAAATAAAATCCAAGCCAAAAAACAAACATAAAACAAGCTCAACTGCCAATTTAATCTTCCTCTTCACCCTCGTTCTCAGCGATGTTGAAGTAACGCAACTCGTACACATTACGCTCCTTGTTAGACGCAATCACCCGAAGCCAATCCCTCACATTGTGCTTCTTCAAATACTTCTTCGTTAAATACTTCAAATACCTAAAAAATCATTCAAACTAATTAAAAACAAATAACATAATAACCTATTCTCAAGGGGTGAACAATAACCAAAACCAAACATAAACCCGACAAAACCCAAGCAAAATTAAGCGAAACCCAACTAACCGAAAATCAGTTGTCAGATATTTTTTGTACCATCGGTTAACCGAAAATTAATTGAACCAAACAGAAAACCAACAAAACCAAACAGAAATTAACCGAAACGAAGTAACCAAAAATCAGTTATCGGATATTTTTTGTACCATCGGATAACCAAAATTAACTGAACTGAACGAAAACCGACAAAACCGAACCAAAGTCAACCGAAACCAATATAATTGAAAATCGGTTATCGGATATTTTTTGTACTATCGGTTAACCGAAATTAACCGAACCTAACCAATCATTTAAATCCTCATTTATTTCTAGCTTTTATACTCCATATCTTGTTTTATACTTCCATTTCATGTGTTTATACCTCCATTTTATTTAATTATCCATCAAATTCATGTATTTAAATATCTATTTCATGTATTTTTTACCTTCATTACATGTATATTTCTAAATAAAAATTTTAGCCAATGTTTGGTTTGGTTATTAACCAAAAACCGCCAAATTACCCAAATAAACCGAACCGATTAACCAATGACATCGGTTACAGATAATGCTAATAATAACCGAACCAAACCGTGAACACCCCAAATACTCATCAATCATCCAAAACAATAAAACAACCAAACATTCAAAGTCAACTTAACATCAAAACATACAAATGCATCATGACAAACATTATAAACCATAAACAGTATGCGAGTTGATTACCTTTTGGAGAAATTGCTATCAGCGGTAACAGAGATCTTGTTCTTTTCACGGGAAATAGTAACAGAGTCTCCGAGATTACCAGCTTTGCCGCCAACCTTGATTCTCTCCTGAAGAAACTTCTCAAGCGATGCAATCTCCATGATCTTGTCTTCAACAGGCTTTCCGCAATCGATCACGAAGGTCGATTGCTTCTTCTTTCCGCCCTTTGCACCTGCTACACGACTCATCTTGATCCTGATTATCCAAGAAAACAATCAATCAGAATACTCAATTTAAAATATAGATGGAACGAGTGGAATTTTGGAATTCATACCACCTAGATTCAAAGGCTGCGAGAACTGCAACTAGGATGCGATGAGGTGGGAGAAGGTGAGTTTAGGGTTTTAAATTAGGTTATTCAGTGATTTGGATCGAGGCCCATTTCTGCTTTTTTCTGGACTTTGTTTTCAAAATGGGCCTAGAAAATGTTTAGCCCACCTTCGTTATAGACTGGGCTGTTATTGTTTTTCATATTTTAGTTTTGGAAAATAGTTTTTCAGATTTTAGTTATCGGAAGATAGAGGTGCACAAACCGGTTAATTTGACTTTTTGACTTTAATCGGTTAATGTTTTAACCGATTTTTTTTTAACTGGTCCAGTTAATTACTTTAACCGGTTATTTGCGGTTAATTAACCAGTTTTTTGCCTTTTTTTTTTTAATTTTCGGTTTTTCTTTCTGTTAACCGGTTCCTATACTAGATATCTCTAACCGGTTACTAACCTACAGTTAAAAATAACCACTAACCGGTTACAGTTTTCATTAATAACCGGTTACTGTTAATTAACCGGTTATTTTTTGCACATCTAATCGAAGACATTGATGATTGATCTATACACACAAACATACATTGTAAAATTATTTCTTTTAGAAAGAAAATGTATGACAGTTATTTAAGTTAACATGACAGTGAAGATTGTTTCGGTTACAAAAGTGTAGTTAACGGTGAAATGTAGGTAGTGGTACACGTCTGATTTTGCATTTGATTTTGATCCAAAAGAGAGTTTCCATCAACTTTCTTTTTTATCTTAAATAGTTGCTATATTCTAGATTTGCAGATATCTTGAAATTATACTATTTAATCAATAAATTTACATTCTTTCGTGTTGCGTCAGATCCGTTACCATGATGTCTCCGCTTCTTCTATTTAAACGACATTGACGCACTCTTGATAAAACTGATGTGTTTAACTCAGCTACGACGCAATGTCAACACTACTATGATCCGTCACGAACATCCCACCTACAGACCAATTGGGAAAGAATCAAAAAGATTTGTTTGCTTCTAATTTTGTTGTTGTAATGAGTTTGGACTACGCAAATATACATCCCCTGTTACAAATGTGTACCTAACCTATTATAAGAGTGTGTTCAACGTACGTACTTAAGTAGACATAATTACCTGTCACATAAATACATGTGTTGCATCTAGGGGTGTAAAACTAGTCAAACTGAGGCCAAGCTTGCTTAAGCTCGTTTTGAGATCGTCTAATCCTAACCTGGACCTCAAAATATAGATAAAACAAGTTCATAAAGTTTAGTAAAAATCCTAACCTAGACCTCAAAATGGCGGTATACCATCTTTGTTTACCTTAGTAAACATGTGGTAATACTCTTAGAGGTTATCCAAAGAAGGAGTAAGAAGAAAACAAGAAGAAACAAACAAGAACAAGCTCAAAACTCACTGTTTTGAACTTAAGACAATGTGCCCAAACTTGGAGTTCTTGATGATTTGAGAGTGTTTGGAAGTGTTTACATGATGTTGAAAGTGTTTAGGATGTGTGGGAGTGTTGTATTTATAAGTGGGGATTTGGGCTTGGAGTTAATGAAGTGGTTGTGAGTTAGGAAGAAGGGAAAGTTCAAAACAAGCAAAATTCGTGAACCTGCCGTCAGATAGGCCCCGTGTGGAACGCACGGGTACCTATATGGGACCATCAAAAATCAAGAAATTTCATTTTAGGCCCTTGTAATTGCTAGGTTTGTTATTTTACGCAATAACTTCAGTATATAGCATGTTTACGCAATAACTTGGAATTCTTGATGATTTGAGAGTGTTTGGAAGTGTTTAGAGGATGTTGAAAGTGTTTAGGATGTGTGGTAGTGTTGTATTTATAAGTGAGGATTTGGGTTTGGAGTTAATGAAGATGGTTGGGAGTTAGGAAGGAGGGAAAGTTCAAAAAAAGCAAAATTCGTGAACCTGTCGTCAGATATGCCCCTTATGGAAAGCAGGGGACCTATACGGTCCGCAAGGACCATCAAAAATCAAGAATTTTCATTTTAACCCTTGTAGTTGCTAGGTTTGTTATTTTACGCAATAACTTCGGTATTTAGCATGTTTTTAAGGTTTTTGAGGCATGTGCAAGCATGTATAATGAATAAAAGCATATGAATAATGTTTCCAAGAAAGTATAATCTCGTTGTGTTGTTTGGTGATGAATTAAAACGCGTATTTGTGATAGTTTACGTATTGTGCATGTATGATTAAACAAAAATATGATATAAAATAGTTTCCGCCATGATCAAGTATCGGAATTACAACGGTTGAAATTGAAATATGAATTACAAATAAACGAAAAAGAATTACAAGGGTTGAGATTGAACTACGAATTACAAATAAACAAAAAAGAATTGAAAAAATAAAAAAAACGTTACAAATTTTCTCTAATTTAAATATATAAGACACAATAAATAATTCACCGTAATTATCTATAACTTGTGTTTAACTCTTAATTCAAATTAATATCTTCAATTGTGTGACAACCCTCAAAATTTCATGTATTCGTACGATTAATTAATGTTAATTAAAGTGCTTGATGCATGTGCTGAATTACTTAACTGCTTTCTGATTACTATGTCATACTTACATGTGCTTGTTAACATACTAGTCTTGTGCAGAAAAGTTACTAAATAGTCCTGTATGTTTTCCTAAGTGTTGAGAATTAAAAGTGTTACAAAAAGGTACATAAAAAACACTATACGAAATAACTTAGCGCTTTAACGGAACGGTATCTAACCGAACAACCGGACATTACCCGGAACACTAAAATATTGCAAGAAACATTGTTTTTATTTTTCTGAGCTAGTTATGGTTCCCGAGCACACTAACATATTTCATAAAGCATGTAACACACTAAACACTAAACACTAGACATAACACGTAACACCCTACTAATTATCATCATGTGCCAACAACTTACATTTTAACCCCTCCCCCATGCCAATTTTCGGCCCCACCACAAGATTACCCTAAATCTTCCTAAAATCTCCATTGGGATTTGATTTTGATGTTGTTTGTACTAAGGAAGACAAGGGATCCAATGGATAATAGGAATTAGGAATTATAATAAGGACTTTAACCATCAACACACTCACCACCACAACTCCTTCTTCCTCCTCCCTACATCTCGGCCGAACTACCCCCTCACCACCACCATTATTTTAGTTCCAAGTTCAAGCAATCCAAGGTCCTCACAAGGTGTTACAAGGTGTCTAACAAAGCTCGGGGCTCACGGAACTTGAAGGACCTCTCTTGTATGCTTTTACCCACTCAATCTTCATCATAGTTCTTCCCTAGCTTGAAGCTAGTAGTAAGCTTCTTGTTAATCCTTAGATACTTCATGTTTTTGGTGGTTAATAGATGTATTATGAAGAAAACATATGAACACCATAAGATCTTACACTTAAAACTTGAACATAAGCTTAAACAAGATGATACATGAAGAAATGATGTTAGTATGATGTTGTTTGGAGTATGTATGATGTTACTTGGTGATTACTAGTAATATGATGATTGATCATCATATGGAACTTGTTAAAGCATGATTAAAAACATGGTTTAACAAGTTAGAAGTGATTATGTGCTTGTATGAAATAATCATCTTCTAATCTACACATGAACTTGAAAGAAAAATGATTGTTCTTGAAAAATAATAAACCAAGTGAACTAGTGATCTTGTAGATCTAAAACTTGTGAATGATTTTCCTAAATAAACCAAGTCTAAAAGACGGGTTTTGAAGGATCACAACTTTTCTTGCATATACATTGTTTTTGGAAATCAAAAGGAGTATAAGGATGCAAGTGAAACATGAAAATGTGGTAAATAAATATTTTTGTAAAATATGTTCACAAGTGGCGAATATCTATAAATCACGAGAATGAGATTTTAAATAAAGTAAACACACTTTGGAGGGTAACTACGACCACTAAATACCTTACCAAGTTACTACGCATTTTTACGAAAACTCAAGTTCATGTTACTACGTAGAGTGCATTGTTTTTACACTTGGTGAATGTAATATTTTTTAGTGAATGATTGTTGAATGTTGAATAATGTTTGGAAAAGAAAATGATATGCTTATTAGCATGGACACCTCCGTTTACAAAGGAAACTCTGGCGAAATTTTCTAAAAATTCAAACACTTAGAAAATATTTTTCTAAACAAGCGTTACAAGTATATTTTATAACTTGTGTTTCGAATATAAACTTCGCCATAATTTTTGTAACAAAATACAAAGTGTCGGAGGTTGGATTTTGTAAATAAAAATGGGTAAATATATATTTAGAATATATATCTTATACTAGAACACTTGTGTGGATACTTGTTTATTTTGTGAGATAGTTATATTACTTTAGGGTCAAATAATGTAACTTAACGATATAACTTGGCATTTGAATTGTGTGGTATGTGATAGAAGTAATGGGTAGATAAACCGTACGTAGGATACGTGTTATGCATGAGAAACTGATTGTTATCTGTACCTTATTAGGACGTGCTTGATTTCCTGATTATTTGAGTAATTAATCTAACCGAGCAAACCAAGGTGAGTTTACACACTTTCTAAGGCATGGGATTCCCGGTGGTTGGGAATGGGTTAAAGAATTAAAACAAAACCTATATATCCTCCTTGGGTAGGATATGTACCGCCATCCTCCATAGGTAGGATGCCAATATTATTCTTGCGTATTCTCATTGGGTAGAATACGTACGTTCGTCCTCCTTGGGTAGGACAACAACCTTAAAACTTACTAGACAAAACTCTATCATGAAGTCCCTCATTTTATATCGACTTAATCGCTGAGGCCAATGGCGAGCGGATTATTAGTTAATAGCGCTATTAGGTTTAACAAACCTCACACCGTGCCAGTCGGACGGGCGTGTACTAATGGACTATGGCAAACTGTCAATGATGATAGACATTGACGTAGGGCACAACTTATTTTCGTTAGTAGTCGATATGGTACGGTCTAGTAGTTCACATGGGGAAGCCCCCCACTGATCATGGATATGGTTTGGGTAATAAAGAAGTAACTGGTTAATCATATTTTCAACTATGTGGCAACCCCCACGGCAAGTAAGCCAGCAAAAGACAAACCATGTTTTTCGAAAACAACTTAAAACTAAACAACCAAACGTGAACTCACTCAGCTTTGTTGTTGACTCGTTGTTACATGCTTTACAGGTCGTTAGATGCTTATGGAGCTTGCACGAGGAGGATGTCGTTGTGGGATGCGGACTGTTATGTCCCTTGCTAAACATTTAATCCTTATGAACTTATTAAACTTACGTTTTGGACTTTAAACTTATGAGCTAAGGAACTTATGTTTTGGACTTACGTTTTATGCTTCCGCTATTAACTTAAAGTCGGTTACTTTCTTTTGGTCACCAATTATATTGGGGTTGGTTTATTTACTTAATTACGTTGTTCAATATGATTAGTGGCTCGATTCTGGTCATGTCACGCCTCCAAGCGGTGATACTCCGCATGGTGGATTTTGAGGGTGTGACAAATTGATAATTAGATGATAACAAATGTTTGGGGGCTAAATTTTTATAGTGATAAAACTTAATTCAATAAACGTCATGGAGTCGATAGTGGAAAGTATGGGACTCCACAAGTCCACCCCATCCTTCGTTATATCATTTATGATATAAATTTACATTTATTTTTAAAATTAAGAATTTCAAAAGGATATTTAATAATGTTTTCGTTTCAGAGGGATGAATATGTTGATTGTTGAAAACTCACCCGAATTGATAATATCCGTGAAAACCCAGTGTAACAATCAATATTTTTTTTTACCATGTCTAATATATGTTGTTATGCTTATTACAAAAATAAAATAAATTAAAAATAAATTTGTAGACACTTGTTATACATGTGTAATACTCTCTTATCTTCGCATGTGTAACACAAAACAACTACACTTTTAACCATGTTAACAAGTGCGTACAATTTTTTTAATGACCATAACAACATATATTAGACATGAAAAAAAATTATTATTACACTCAAGGATTTTTTCAACTCTAAGTAACTTTTCATTTTATCATTTCCATATGTATATGTATGTGTGGGAGAGAAACTTAAGTAAAACAAGGTTAACCCAAAAAATTTATCATGCTTCTGCTAGATTCCACCACTTCCAAATGAAATATAATTACAAGTCAATATTCATCGTATACATATAAGCACTAAATATAAGAAGATTGTGAAATTCAACCAAACAAGGATGTAACATGTTAAATTTTCTAGGGATTCTTGTATTCCACTCACACTTTATCTTGAGACTATATATATATATATATATATATATATATATATATGAAAACATTATTGGTGGTTTTTCGTATTGTTCTGGCGTAACAAAGTACATCGAATACCACCAAAACTTCGTAATTAAGTGAGGCCGGGTGAGAGTGGTACCGATATTGCGGACGGCTTAAAGTCCTCATATAGTCACCAAAAAGAAGACCTCGTTTCAATGCAAATCAGACAATAGAAGGGCATGGTAGATTTGTATGGGAGATAAGGAGTAGGATCAAATACAAACCACATTTCGCATACAAACTGTAAGAATCATTTAAAAAGTGTCACGTGGCATCCAACCAATTATATAGAAATAATAAAATAATATCCTAAATAATATAAATTATATTGAATTCCCTATAAATATGCTAACAATCAATTAATTCTTTATTTGGATTTTCCTTTTATTTTCAATGTGCTGATTAAGAAAAGTGTTGATATCATTCAAATATGTGCTAAAATCAATTATCTTAATTAATTCAAAAGTGCTATTTTTATGTATGTATTATTTTGGTATGTGCTAATTTAACTTTTTTTAAGTGCTAGGATCTGTTGTTACAGTTTGTAGGATAAATATGGTTTGTACTGGAATCAACCCCTGGGAGATAATATATAGTATGAGAGTAACTTATGTATCGTTCAAAATGTTAAGTAAACTTTATTAAGAATGACGAGTCCCCAAAGGGCATGTTTGTAACATTTTGTGTGAATCTTAGATGGTACGTGGATTGAATGGAGTGCATCGCCTTACCATGCATGTCAAGTTTTGGGGACACGAACACATTCCATCAAAACTCAGCCATTACATGTGTTTGTACGAGAGAGATACTAAGATGAGTGATCTCATGGAAAATCTTTTTTCTGTCAAAAAACTAATAATATCATGGGTTTGGTGACAAAAGTGCAAAAGGAACACTATCTTTATTGATTACGAAAAAAAAATTAAAAAAATAACTTCAGTTGGTCTAAAGAGAAAACATACCTACAAGGGTGTACCTGGTGGGTTAGGCAATCGGCAACCCCCTTGTGCCGATCGGGAAACGACCGCCACCCCCTTTGCCTAAAGAGATTAGGCATGCACCCTTACACCCTAATAGAAGATACTTTTCTCATGGTGATTTTATATCTATAACATAAGTTATATAAAGCAAAAAAAAAAGAATAGAAATAACTTAGAATTATATTTTGATTTTTGAATAAGTGGTTTCTTTCAAAAGCTTTAAATACATGAAAACTTTATCAACTAACACTATCGCACTTGTCAACGTGCATATCTTATCATTCATTAACTAAACCCTTAAAACAATTAATTCTCATACGCTTTCTCAAGGAAAACTATTATTGGCGACCCAAAGTACACCTTCTCGAAAATGACACGTTTATAAAAAAAAAAAAAAAAAAAAAAAAAAAAAAAAAAAACTGTAATTCAACAATTTGATATCAAAAAAAGTTTATAAAAAAAATTCTGTAATTCAACAATTCGATATCAAAAATCTTAGAATCAATATAATTTTTAACTGATATGGTTAAAACTTCAATTTAGGCTCGTTTCAAACAGTACATCTAAAACTCAAGGCACCATTAAGTAATTTTTCAAGTTCTAGCTTTTCTAAGTCGTAGCTCATATGTTATTTATTAAGTATTTGTTATATACGTATATAACTATTTTTATGCATGATTATCTATATCTATACTATATAATAAAAGAAACCATTTTGAGGACACATGTCGCTTTATGAGGTGGTCTCAATTAAAATTTGAAGAAAAAAATGATGATAAAGATAAAAATAACTGATAACCATATATTAATTATTAAAATTAAAAGATTTTGAATCCAAATACAAACTTCGAATTTAGTAATGATAAATGTTATGAGTTGGATAAGATATTATAATCTATCTATTATACTAAAGCAAAATAAAGGTTGACTTTTTGACTTTGAGGTGGCTGCTTTCTTTGGCCAGAGAAATGGGTATTTGGGTGCCATTCCTTTTCCTCATTTCTCAGCTCTTTTTGAAACCGCCTACATTTGTTCTTCAATTTAGAAACCCTAATCAATTCTCAATCTTACCAAAATTATGAAATCATTTCCTTCTTCAATTTTATTTCAAATAAAAAACCCTAGATGTTACACAATCATCCACATTCTCTAATATTCGGATTCCTCTTGGCGTGTAGATTGTGGAATTTCTTCTTCAATCGGTAACTTTTTCAATTGAATCTGTCATATCTTTGAATTCTTTGTGTATTTTTATCTGTTAATCGACGACCAAGTCTTAATGATTGTCAGAAGAATAACGATGGCAACAACCAGTGTTTCTTTGAATTCTAGCCACAGTCGGATTTATTTTACGAATGTATGTTTAGATTTTTTTTCAAACGCTGCTCTGATTTCCTAATGTGTTTTTTGTTTCTCGAATTAGGTCGACAGTTTGCATGTGGTTTTGTCTTAGTGTAGGCGGAATGTGCTCTCAGTGGGAGTGTCTAAGGGTTCCTTTTAAAACTCGATGTTGCCAATAGAAAAGAGGGAGAATCGATTCAAAGAATCCTACACTGTAAGTTTGTAACCATTCGGTTACCTCAGATTACAGATTTTGGTTGTTAGAGTTTAAATATCTTTTCAACTTAATATGATTTACAATCTATTTGTTGACAAATTAGGTGATATTTGGGATTCGCTGAAGATTTCTGCTTCTTTTAGTCATACAATTTCATTCTTGATTTGTATTGTGTTCTTGATCTTAGTTTTTATTTTTTTATATTCAGTCTGTCCATTAACATCCGACTTATTATTGTTGGTTTCAATCTAAGTTAAATTATGCTTTTAATTATTTCTTTGTATTTGACTTATGCACACAAGGTGGTCGATGAAATGTTTGTTTGAAAATTGCTTAATTAACTCTATATGAATTGAAATTTAGTATGAATAGTGATTTTCCAATCCATATGCAGGACAAGTATTCAATGCAGGTTAGCCCACGTTTGAGTTTTACACGGATAAGATGGACATGGATGAATTATTGGACGATGCATTTTTTCTCTTCTTCTTTGCTTCATTGATGTATGCTCAAAGAAATAGAGATATGGTGATGGCGACGTCAGATGACGATGACGATGGTGATGACAGTGGCACATCCAGGTACCGATGACGATGGTGATGGCAGGCTGAGGCGGCAATAGTGATGACAAAGGCAAACCATTCAATTCCACTGTCGTTCATATGTAAGCCCTGTATGGATAGTGCTTCTACGTTTTTATTCTTACATAAATATATTTTTCATCATTTCTTTGATCAGAGGATAAGTCAAATGATTGCAGGGAGATAATTTGGCGAATTGTTCAATGGTGATTACTATTGGTAGTAGCTACGTTGTAGGTACTTTCTGCTATAATGTTTTGTTATTCTATTGATATGAATTATTTATATCTTATCATATGAAAACACATGGCCAGAATGCATCTATAAAAGTATTAATAATTAGGGAGTAATTTACCTGAATGGTGTATGAGTAATTTTTTTTACATTTGTTTCTAACATCAAATACATATTTAATCTTAATTTTTTACTCATCCTTCACACAAAATACTAAATCGAAATATGTAGTTTGTGTTTTAAATTTATCTATATGATTAACTAAAAGTAAAAATAACGAGGTATGAAACAGAGGGCAAAGAAACAGGTTGTGCTTCCATGATGTCCTTTCTAGAAACACACCATTATTAAAAAGTGATATTTAATTCTTTATAAACTTAATAATATTTCTTTTACTTGATAATAACTTTTTTTACTATAATATTACAAAAGAGGCTCTTGCCAAACAATGGAACAAAATATAAACAATAAAGTATCATGCCTATAGATTTTAAGTTTTTATACGAAGCATATTCTTTTTCTAATGATATATTTCAGGTTAATAATAGCAATCCAACTAGAATAAAGTTCCATTGTCAAGTGGTGGTAATTCCTAATTAGTTCCATTGTCAAGCTGTGGTAAGGTCTGCATGGACAAGGGAAGGCCTAACTTCATTGCTAAGTGGTGGTAATTCCTAATTAGTTTATTAATTCTCTTTTCCCTTGAGCTAGATTTATGGCCGAATTGACGGGATCCATGTTATTCATGGCCGAATTAGCTTATTTTTTTAATTTTAGTTGCCACTAAATATTAAAGCATTATTGCGATTACAACAGTTGATGGGGGTACAAGTAAGTTAATGTTGGCAGTAATGAAGGACAGAATGGCCACAAGAACAGAGTTTCAATAATCCTTAAACTACTGATGGATTTTTCCATGGTAGCAATACAGGCCATAGTCACATAATTCGCTGGTCATGGCACGGTTTTCGTTTTGGTTCATCCAATCCAATTCGTGGTATGAAAACGATCCGGGTTTGCTTGGGATCGCGCTTCCAATCCGAAAAAAATTCAATCGTAATATAGAAGAAATGGGTTTAGGTTATTCATTATTTAGTTTAAACGAGTTGGGTGAAAATGGTATTCGGGTAAGGAAAAGATTCATATCAGTCATGTAAAAGGGGGGCAGGAGGATGCTACTGCTTTTGCAAACCAAGATCATTGTACGACCATCTTTAAATCTGCTATATTTCTTGCTTTTTAAGATTATGGTATGTTCTGCAAATGAGAACTCATGGTTATTTTTTAAGCGAGGGCAGATTCATCTTTGAAATCATTATTTGAAATGCCAGCCGTTACTCAAACAAGTCATGTAAAAGGTGGTCAGGAGGATGCATGTAGTTATGCCAACCAAGTTCCTTGTAAGCACATTTTTTTTGCTATTAAATCCATTCTTATGTTTTTATCAGTAGTTGCACTAAAACAACACTGTATGTTTTAAAAGGTTTCCTTTGGGTAACCTATAACTTACTATATCTTTAATTCTTACCTTTCAAGATCATGGTCTGTTGAGAGCTGATCTTTTCTTTTTTGGGCGAGTGCAGATTCATCTCATAAAACCTTATTTAAAACTCCAGCCGTTACTCAAACCAGCCACGTCATGCTTGGTTTAAGTGGTTTATAGTTTGTTCAAATTAAAATTCTCTTGATAAATCTTCTCAGGTAATAGTTATAGTGGTTGGATTTTTCAGGATTCTTTACGAAATCATAAGGTTACAAAAGCGCAAAAGGTATTCAAAGCAGCAAAAGCGCGGTGTAGACTTCAAAGTAAATATTCAAGAATGAGTTTTAAAAGTTACAATCTTTTTACTGAATGTGTTTTTGTAATTTGCAGAAAATAAGAAGAAAGGTTGGAAGAAAATTGCCCCCACCAAAGAATACTACCAATACTGAAGTTAAATCAAAAGGTAATCTTTATAAATTGAATTTGTTGTATAATTTAGTTAATTAGATATAGTTTCTTAATTTTTTTGTTTTTAGTGTATGTGTGTAAAAGGCTATGTTGCTCTGCAAAAACCATAGTTGTCAATAGCCGATGACGACTAATATAGCGATGATTCATGTTTAGAGGTAAAGTAGATAAACCCAAAAATACATGTTATCGAGCAGTGGAGATGAGGAAAATACAGAAAAATACATGTTATAAGACCAAACCTTAGGTATTGAGCAGTGGAGATGAGAAAAAAAAGAATAAAAAATAAATAAAAATGCCGGTTTTTATCGCTAATTCGCTATATAATATATAGCGGCATATGACATATATGCTATATAGCGCGCTATAGCCGCTATCGACAACTATGGAAGAAACAAACAATAATTCACTATTTTGTGTAAAAAAAACTGGACTTTTTTCAAGTATACAGGGTTGAAGATGTAAGCAAGATCATCTTTCCCATAAAATGTGATGTTTATATGCATTTAATGAGGCATATAGACAACTGACAAAGTGATTACTTACTTTATAGTTGCATACGTATGTACTAACTATTATAAATCATCATGATCAGTTAAGAAGTTAAGATGATAAAGGCCCTCTGTTAGATTGTTTTTAAATATCATGCAACTGATATGATTGTGAGAGTATAAATTTGTGCTTGATAAATATTTCTGGTTGAGGTATTTAAAAAGAATAAAAATACATGAAAGTCATGCACTTTACTGTAAATGGTTATAGTTTTTATTAACATGATTATGTGCAGCAATTATATTATCGGAACAAAGTTTGGCATCCGAGAAGGCCGGTTTAGCTGTGAGCAAGAAAGGGTTGACTTTAAAAGAGCTGTTTCAGCAGACGTCTCATCACAATGCAAAAGTTTGTGGAGGTAGGGATGAACACGGTACCCGTTCGGTACCGAAAGTACCGGTATCGAAAAACGGGAAAAGTTGGGTACCGGTACCAGTAGCGAATATACCGGTTCGGTACGGTATCGATACTTAACGGTGTTTTACCCGTAAATACCGGTACCGGTACCGAAAAACGTAGAAAGTGGGTACTAGTACCAAATGTACCCGGTACTGTTCGGTACCGGTACGGTACTGGTACCCGGTACCAAATGCTAATCCCTACGCAGAGGTAACATTTCTTTATAACATTTAAGGTTGCCAAATTAATTCTTAATTTCTGAGAAGACAAGTGAACATGAACAGAAAATATATAATGACAAGATGTTTAAATATATTATACTAATGTTCATCATTAAAATTTGATATTAAGAGTGGTTGTTTTTTTATTTGAAGATGCATTGATCGGTATTAGGGATATCTTCTCGAATTATCCAGCATAACTGAAATTGCACAGACTCACTGTTATCGAAAAACTGGGTGAGCGCATGAGTGACGATGACAAAATTGTGCGTGAGACCCTATATCAACTTCTAAAGGCAGTCGTATTTCCCCCTGTAAAGAGGTGATGTGTCTCTCTCTCTCTATCTATATATATATATATATATATATATATATATATATATATATATATATATATATATATATAACTTTTAGATTATGATTGTTTTTAACTAGCTCCATCGGTTTAACCTTTGCGTATTTATGTTCTTTTTGTTAAACTTCTCCAGGATAACCAGGGAACTTTTATATCCTTGATGATGGTATACGTATTCAACGCAATGACCCATCTGTCAATTGATGTCCGTTTGATGGCTTTCAAGTTTTTTGATCTGGTTGTCCAGCATTACCCATTGTCGTTCTCCATGTATGCCGATAAGGTATTTGTTTTATTTATTTTAATATGGGAAATAACATGTTTTCCCGTGTACTTAACGTTGTTTTCATCAACAGTTTATTCAACATCACAAAGAGATATTGCAGAAAAAACCAGTTTAATATGCATGACAAGGAAAAAGGTTTGGGTAACTGGATGAACATAATCAAGACCCCAAATGACTGCTATCATTTAAAAAAAATTTGGACATTTTGGTGGTTCTTGAAGAAATGATTATATTCAGAGTTGATATTAGGATCTGTAAGTACATATAACCCTAACTGTTTTGTGCAACTGATCTTTAACTTATACTAATGATATTAAAGAAGGAGCTTAGGACTGTGGATGCTCAGAAAGGGTAAGAGTGTAGGGCTAACAATAGAGAACTGGAACAACTTTGTTCAAATGTTCATCGTAACCATCCATCGGAGGCATTGATTGGTGTGACCCTATCCAACACTGTAATTTAATTATGATATAAGTAATGCAACATTTCGTTCATTTCAATGTTTTGGTAATGGGCGTTTCTTTCATTTAAAAAATTATTTCAACACTGTTAAGTAATTTAATTTATTGAGGCCACCCGTGTAACACACGGGAACTTAGACTAGTTTAACAATATATAAAGGGATATAGGCGGGAAATTGGAACTCTAGATGGGTTGTACTTCATATATTAATTAATAAAATTAAAAACTATATATTAACATTTTTATTATTTATAAAGATAAAGATAGTTTTAATTGTTTATATAAAAGTTTATAATCTTTATCTTTATTTACTATCTAATAACTGACGGGTAATGAAAATTAAAAAAATAACATTTTTTTTCTTTTAACGTTTTCTTTTACTTTTTCCACTTATTAATAACTATTTAATTTAAAATTTCTTCGATTTAACCATGCGTATTACTTAAGTTTCTAACATATTAATAAATAAAGTAAAATGTTAACTTGTGTAATACACAAGTTTCTAACCTAATAATAAATAAATAAAAAATAAAGTAAAATGTTATAATACATCAAAGTTCATTTTTTTCAAAACATATATTGACGACCATATGTGTTAACCGATTATATTATATTTAATCAACCCGTGTAATACACGTGTTTATTCAACCCATGCAATACACGTTTTTAAAGATGTAACTTTTTTATTATCTATAATAGGAAAAATGTCACGAAATAATAACCAAGTTTTAAAAGTGTATAAATTAGGTCATTCTTTTCGATTTTGTCCCAATTAAATAAATTAACATTCAAATCGAGTCATGTCCTTTTTTCCACGTGTCAAGAAAAAAACGGAGAATAAAATGTTGGGCTCGGATTATTTTAATATATGAAATTACATTTATTAAAAATAAAAACACTTTAATTACATTAAAAAAAACAAGTTACAATCAACGTCACTCAAGTTAGCATCAAATAAAATGGAAAAAGAAATAAAAATCGACATCACCACAGTTACCTTTGAAATAGATGAAAAACCCTTAATTTTAATGAAAAATGAATGTTGAGTAATTTGATTGAAACACTTTTGAATCTTGAGTGACCTAACTGGAACACTTTTAAAACTTGGTTACTATTCTACAAAGTTACCCCATAATATATAAAGTTATATTTATTCAACCCGTGTAATACACGGGGTTATAACCTAGTAATTGTATATATAATATACCGTACTATAAAAAAAATATTAATTTTATTGTAGTTTTATACAAAATAATATTTATTATATAAAAACTATTACACTAATATAAAGGGGTTACTTTATAGAATAGTAACCAAGTTTCATTTTTGTTTCATCAAAGTCACTCAAACTTTTTTTCTTCTCCTTAAAGTCACTCAAAATTCATTTTTTGTTTCAATGATGCGCAATTACTAGGTTACCACTTACCAGGTTACCACTTGATGATGTGTTAATTAATTTTTTTTTTCTTAATTCCTATTGGTTATACGGATTATGTAGATAATGACATGGCATATTTTAATAAAAAATTCAAGAATACTTTTATTTTTTTATTTTAATTAATGTTTAGAAAATATTCATATATTATTTCTTAACAGAAACTATTTCTCCATTGATGTATGTGTGTATCCCACTATTGCTTCATCAAGCATTTTTTTGTTCATTATCATGGTAATATGATAAACCAAATAAAACATGATTCCTTGTTTTAAACGTAAATGAAAAAAAAAAATGTTGAATCATGGTCCGTCCAAACAATTCCGTGTTCCCCGGAATGGATTGAAGTATGAACGGAGTGTTGAAATTAATCAAAGAAGAAAATCCAATCACCAAAAAGCTGAGATATATGTGATTATATATCTTAGAAATTCTCTGTGAGAATCACCAAGAAAGTCCTTATATGATTTGAGTCCGTAGAAGGTTTTGAGATTGATGTTAATGGATTCTTTGATTGGAGAGTTTTGGTTGTGATTTGATTCTATATTAATCGATTATGTTGATGGAGCTAGGTTGTAATTTTGAAAAAAAAAAAATCAAAAATTCATGTAAGCCTTAAGGAGATTAAAAAAAAATAATTGTGACCTGACACATCATCAAGCAACCTGGAAACCTGATAATTATATAAGGGGGCACTCCCCTAAGAAGGGAGTCCACTCTCTTACGCATAACCAACCAGCATATGCCACGTCAACTCCTCTCTTAAACTCCTCTAACACCCCAATTTGATGGCGGCACTCCCCTCTTAGGGGACTTGTGTGTGTGTGTGTGTGTTTTTTTTTTTGTTGTAAAATTATGCATGTTTATAAATTAAAAAAATATTAATAAAATTTAATAAAAGACATTTCATTAAATTAAAAATAAAAATTACATTTAAACTAGAAAAATAAAAATTACATTCAAACTAGAAAAATATAAAAACAAACTACTCGTCGTCGGAACTCACTTCAAGGTGAGGTAGATCTAAACGTCCGAGATGCTCAACGAGATCGTGTTTTAGTCTCCAATGCGTTTCTTCGTCAATGAGCTCGCTATAAGCTGTATCAGCGAAGACGGGTTCGACTGGAGGATCTTGAATGTGTACCGGTGCTATCGCCCTTCCGTCGTCTTTTATAATCATGTTATGTAAAATAATGCACGTATACACGAGTAACCTTATCTTTTTCACCGTTTTGGAACGCATTGGACGCTTTAGTATTCCCCACTTCGCCTTTAACACACCAAACGCCCGTTCCACATCTTTTCTTGCGGCCTCGTGTTGCCTCTTGAACTTTTTTTCATTCAGGATGTGAGGATATGGAAAAGACTTCACAAACACGGACCAGCTAGGGTAGATCCCATCAGTAAGATAATACCCGCGTTTGTATAAGTGGTCGTTCACCTGAAATGGACAATATGGCGCCGTTCCGTTTCGTTGAGTAAGAAATAACGGAGATTGTTGGAGCACGTTGATGTCGTTTTGTGAACCCGCCGGGCCACAAAAAGCATGCCAAATCCACAAATCTTGAGACGCCACCGCCTCTAACATAACCGTCGGGTATTGATGATCGCCTCTCATATATTGTCCACGCAATTCTGTGGGGCACATTCTCCAGACGAAGTGTGTACAATCCAGACTACCCAACATACCAGGTAGGTGATGTCTCTCCTCATGAGCCTGATACAATAGCACAACGTCGTGGCTCGTTGGTCTACGTAAGAATTCACCGGCATACATTGCACAGACCGTCTGGCAGAAATATTCAAGGCACTCACGAGAGGTCCTTTCAGACATTTTTAAATACTCGTCGTTTTCGTCTGGTGGGTTACCGGTTGCAAGTTGTTTAATCGCAGAAGTAACATTTTGCAACGGCGTGAAACTTTTCTTCATTCTCCCGTCCAAGCCCTCTTGAAACCACTCGTCGTTCGCTTTGACGTCACTAACAATTTTTAGGAACAAAGACTTGGACATACGAAACCTCTGACGAAAAATATCGGCATTAAATTTTGGATTTTCTACAAAATAATCGGCTATTAGTGTTTCGTGGCCACCCTCACGATCTCGAGGGACAATTTTTTTTTACTAGACGATGCCGTGTCTAGTATCTCCGCTTGTTGAATGAGATTTTGGAAGAAAATTAAACTACTATCGTTTGACGGAGAACCTTCATCGTCGGGAAAGTCGGGTAGGGGAGAAAAAAACGGGAACTTGGAATCCATTTTGTGTTGTATTTGATAGATTTTTTTAGAGTGAGTTTGAGAGTGGTGGGTGTGGTAAAAAAATTATTTGAGAGTGAGTTTAAGTTGGTTATTTATATTTAAAAAAATTGATTTTTTTTTAAAACGACCGTTGCCCAACGTCTATCCTCGATCAATGTGCCATTTCATCGCGGTGTCTCCCCACCGAAACCCCTCCCCGAATCGGGTCCCCGCGGTGATGGCGGCGGTGTTCCCGATCGGGGAATGGGGTCACCGAACCCTCTCCCCGAGAGTGCCCCGGATACCCTAAGAGTGAAACAATAAATCTAACTTTTTTTTTTGAAAGGTAACTATCATTAACACAAACACCGACCCAAGTCGGGCCGACAAACAACAACAACGATTACATATTTACAAAGGATGTCCACTCCCTCCACTCTAAACCTTTATGTTTCGATCTAAAAGAAAACCATAAAAAACTCAAAGCTTTAATCTCACTAAGAATATTATCTATTCTAATAGGAGTATTAGAAAATATAGCATTGTTCCTCGCACGCCACAGGCTCCAACAACCGATCAAAATAATTCCTTGAACCGCGTCCTTTTTCTTCTCCGACATATCAAGGTCTTTGTAAAAACAATAAATTTAACTTGAGTTACTTTAGAAAAACAAAAAAAAGTTTGGATAACTTAATTGAAACACCTAACAAACTTGATTACATTTATGTGGCATTTTAACAAGCTTGTTTAGATTCACGAACATAGTCAAACACTATATATAATTAAACGTCGGGCTCGAACCCGTTTAATAAGTGATTTTTAAAGTGGACTGTACCTCGTTTAAAATTGACTCGAGTCAAACTTTAGTGAACCAATCTCGAGTAATTAATTATTGGTTCGATCAGCTCTTTACACCATTAGTTAATACATCTAACTTATAATAAAAGACTACAAATAATGCCACATTTCATTCTTTACTTCAACCTCATAAATTTTATTTATATTATTTAATAAATTTCTTTTAATATTAATTTTAATTAATAACCAATATATAGATATCACTTATTTTTATCATTATCTTTATCTAAAATTAATAAATAACTTCAATTTTGCAATTTAGGCCCTTTGTTTTTTTTTACTTTTAACCCAAAGTTTTTTATCTTTTGCAATTTAATCCTAACTCTTTTTTTATTTTCAATTTTGATCCACCATACTTTTCATCTTTCCCAAGTTTTTCGTTTCGTTCTAAATTTTGTGAGTTAACACACTGCAAAGTGCGTGTGAGGTTCAACATTTTTTCATATATTTTTTTCCTGTTTGACTGGCCTGCCGCGTCACATCTATTTTTCTGCGTTTGACAAGTTCGTCCAACATGCGGGTCCTGGATGGACTTAGTTATTTTTTCTATATTTTACGTTTCGGTTTAATTTCTCAGCAACGAAAATGCGTGATTTAAAGATTTTACATTTGTTTTTCGCTCGGCGTTATTTTTCCCGTTTTTTTAGTTTTGTTTTTACGAGCTTTTCCGATGTTGGTGGTCGCTGAAAATGGTATAGTATTGCTGCTATTTAACACAGTTTTATGACAACCGATGCAACGCAGGAGCTTAATAGTAGTGCATAATATAACTTGTAAAAGAAAACGAGTTCTATTATTGAACATGATACACGCAACCGCTGCAACGCAGGGGCTTAATACTAGTGTATCTAATAATATGAGGCGCATATAAAATTTGAAAAAGATCATTAATCATAATATAATATGAAATCACACATCAAGTATTAAATGAATTCAGCATGTCTTTTTACGTATATCAGGCACAGTAGATATGTAATTACGTATTATTACCCAATTTTAAATATTAGAACTTAATTATAGCTCCTCAAATAAAATTGTTTTCTAATAACAATTATATTTATGTTGTGTATGGACTATGGTAAGAGGATTGCAACCTCTGACCAACCAAGTATTTTAAAACCAAAGAATAGACACCAAACCACCAAATATTTTAAAACCAAAGAATTGACACCAAACCTCTCTTAAATGTGTGTTTGGTAACCACTAGCCATAATACAAAATAAACGTGTTGATCATATAATGTGTTCAAAACTCAAAAGTAATAATATTCTAAGTTGAAGGGGTATGGTCTCTAATCCTACATCGACCACATGAGACAGCCTCAGGTCACACGCGAGGCCATACCCAGAATTAACTAAATTCAACACTTGGTTTATTTTGCAATCGGAATCGGCACAAGCACAAGAAGCGCCGATACCCCTGCGCTGCCAAGACAATAGTTGATAGTACAAACAGTACGAATGTCAGGAGAGTTGGCCAATAGGCGTACGACAAGCGGTGTCCAACAATGCTGCACGATGAACAATTGTGCAAGAGACAAAAGGTACATAAGGACGAACACGTGTCACCAATCATCGTGCGCCGACCACTGCTCCATGATCTCCACTGAACTGTTGATGACAAACCAGACAACAAGGACGACTACCAGGCCATGTGAATCCATTCAGTGTGCGCTAATTACCCTTTTGCCTGCAAGCACTAAAGGTCGTGCTCTAAGAGACAAAGAGGATGTTCCTTGTTGTCAACTTCAAGGGCTAAGGACCATCAGCCCACCTCCTTCACAACTCTCTTCGGCTATGAATAGAGAACTTCATCTACAGGTTTAATGATTGCTCTCTTGCTCTCTTTGACTTAATACACACACTTTTATCCCCAAAACAAGTTCCTATTCTAACGCCGGAGTGTGGTTACAAGGAGAACCCCCTTATTCTCCTCCTTGTAACGAGCTTGACGGTATGTTGATTGTTTTGCAGGATCATCGCAGCTAGTAACAAAGAAAGAAAGATGATTAACCTTATTTGGACGAGACATAAACCATAAGTTAATCTTTAGATGGTGTTTCTTCACAAGTCATTATCTATAAATGTTTATCTATAGACTATAGAACTTGTTATTCAAACAGAAGTAAACATGGTAGTTTTTATTAATTTCGAGTTATTCCAAACAAGTCATTCAATTATATGATTGCAATTTTAATATTATGAATTAGCAACATAGTTTATGCATTAGAGTTGTTTTTTACGCTTGATCATTTGTACTCCGGTATTATTGTATACCGTGGATTTGTTTGTTGGTTTTGTTATCTTAAGTGGTTGCCAGCTGTCAAGTCCGGTGAATATACACGTTATACTTCATCGTCTTTCCTTCTACGTGTCTTTTTTCCAAGCAAACTTTTCCAACCAACTTTTGCAATAAAAGGACCTCTATTCTTTTGTTTTGTATACACAACAATTAGAGAGAAATGGGTTCTGAATACAACCATCCGCGATGGCTGGCTGATCACAGCTACAGCGGCCAGACCTGATGGTCCAATTACAGGCTTGAACGTCTATAGGTTCTGAATATGGCGAAACCACCGATATGGCGGCGGCAATGATTGTGTGGTGGTGACGTGGTATGTGGGCGGTGGCAATGGTGGTGTGGGGTTCTGAATACAACCCTCCGCGGTGGCGGGCGATCACCGCTACGGCGGCCGGACCTGTTGGTCCGATGACAGGCTTGAACGCCTTTTATAAGTTCTAAATAAGGCAAAATTACCGCAACGGCGACGGCAATGGTTGTGTGGTGGTGGTGTGTAGGCGGTGGCAGTGGTGGTGCGGTATGCTGGGATTTTGTTTATTTTTTGATTTTTCACATGGGTTTGTCTGGATTGTGAAGAAATTTGTTGAAAATTGTGTTTTGGATATGCAAATCTTGAAAGGGGAAGAATGAATATAGAACTGCGTATTGATTTGATTCATATGGTGTTGTGGGTAACAAAGAATTAAGGGTTGCAAGCTTTTTTGCTCACTAGCAGGCCTGAAAATGGCGATTACGTATGAATTGGGGTCTTTGAGCATGTGGGCATGGGCTTGGTTTTTATTTGAAAGTGAGTAGAGAGCTGAATTCCTCTATACATTGAGATTTTTACGAAAACTTGCTTTTGGAAATGAAAAACACAATATATACTATGAAGATCCATCATGGTTTTAAGTGTTCATGGTGTCCAGGACCACACAAAAGAGTTCCATGTGTCATGATATCTTAGTTTAAAATAGTAAATCGGTAACTTCCCATTCATAAATAAAAGTGAAAGCATGGTCTCATATTGGTAGCATGTGAACATCATCATACATGCATGTAACATTCGAACTTCCACCCCCAATATTTCTGACCCTTACGGCCCTATCTACCTGCCTCCATAAGTGTATATATATACTACCTCCGTCCCATTAAAAGTGTCATATTTTGAATTTTCAAAGTCTTAATTTATAAACTTTGACCTTAAATAATTTTGTTTGTGTTAGATAATACTTGATGAAAGTTATATGATTTGAGTGTGTTTTACAAGTGTTTTTATTGGGTTACTTTTTATCAAGTTTTATATAACACAAAAAATATATAATTAAAGTCAAAGTTTATAAATAAAGACTTTGAAAATTCAAAATAAGACACATTTAATGGGACGGAGGGAGTATATATAAAGGAGAATTATTGAAGTTTAAATCTACTGAATCAAACTTGTAGTTGATAATTATAATTTATGATGAATGTATATGAAGTTAGAACATAACATAAATATGTACACAGAGATGGTTGAATGGGTTTTAATAACGTTAAATTGGTTAATTATGCAATTATCGTGTGATTCTAAGAACACAAAACCATATAAACATTAAGTTTTAACCTTTTTTCAAACTTTCATCTCCAACAAGATTCTTGACATGAAATAAACCAATAACATAGAGTCTAAGTAATTGTAGTTTACATGTAAATGGTTAATCTTTACAGTTTCCACTGAAACCATTACTTTTCTTAATATCAATTATTATGTCAAAACGGGATTTCAAATTTAAAGGAAAATGGCAAATAAAATGTTTTTGTAACAACCAACAATTTTGCAATGTATGCCAAAGTATCAACTAAAGTAATGTAATTGGTTTCGCTGATGATCCTAAAGTGCCTTTTGATGCGAGTCACCATATCTTACAGTTGCGACGCTCGGGGTCTTTGTGCTATTTGGCATGGTGTTACCCTCCCGCCGCATCGCGGCAGGTGGTAAAACCTAGTTGGTTTTAAAAATTAACGAGAGACGATAAATAGTAATTTTATTTTTAAAATAATATATAACTTTTCATTATTTTTTTATTTAATATATTATAATAATTTATTATTATATTTATTTTCAGTAACATATTTTAATTATTTTTTTAAACCATATATTTCCATTACCATTTTTTTAATAATTCTTTTTCTTTTTCTAAAACATATATTAATTTATCAAATAATTTGATACTTCTTTAATAATTTACGTTTGTAACTTTTTTATAAAAACTTAAGTACGTGGTTGTGTTTGATTTTTTCGCTCGACGTTCCGTTATAAATTTTGTTAAAAACGAAGTTCTACTCAAAATAAAGTGTTTATTTGGTATAATAAAACGGTACAATGATAAACTAAACCGTTATAATGGTTTGGTTTTCTAAACAACATGCTTTATTTTCAAATCACGTTTGTTTTACATTATTATTTGCTCAGTTTCGCCGTAACGCGCGGCGTAAAAAAAAGCTAGTTATCTTTAATAATCACTTTTTTGAAACGCTCTCACACGTAATAACTTAAAAAAAACGACGCAGCGGAAAAAGAGCCTTAAAAATTTCTTTCTCTATTAGACACGTTTCTTACATGAAGGCTCAAATACGGAATATCAAATGTTAACTAAAAGAAATATACAACATTCACTTTCAATTAACATTTTAAGGCGTTACATAATTAGAGCTATGTGACCGTTCTTTTCCGTAAAATCATTGCTCTCGACTCGATCTATGTCTGCTTCTCTTCATTCGTGGTAGAAGAAATCCGTGTAGTACCTGTGGACATCACATACAACTTAACCATTAGTCGTTAACAACATCATACGACATTATTCTCATGTAATTTAATATCAAATATCATTCAACAATATAAACTTTGATTCATTCAACTATCCTCTCGTATTTTCTCATTCCGAGTTCGACTTCGATACCTCATGAACCCGATGTTCTTTTACCTGCATTACATTTCAACTTCAAGGCACACCATTACTAACGTCAATGCCCAAACATAATGAAACCATTCCTTCATACATTTATAACATCTCGCATTCATATATGTATACTAATTCCTACGTGCATTCATAGCATATTACATCCATACATGCATACATTCATAAATCATACATGTACACAAACATATACACCTACATATATACGCACACATTCGTACACGCACACATACATACGTACAAGCTCTTACATACCACTTACATTCCCATATAATTTTACTAACATATCCTAGTCACAAGCGTCCATATAAACAAGTCTAATACGTACAAACTTACGTGCATGTTCATTTCTATTCATGCTTACCTATGGATTCCGTCACTAACATGTAGGTAGATCTATACACATACATATCTCCAAACTTATTTCTTTCCCACACATACTTTGAGTGAATATTCTTGCTTATGAGTGAACATTTCAACTGTTGAGTGAACATTCTTGCTGGTGAGTGAATGTTCCAACTGTTGAGTGAACATTTTTGATGACGACTGAACGTTCCAACTGTTGAGTGAACATTCTTGCTGACGAGTGAACGTTCCAACTGTTGAGTGAACATTCTTGCTGACGAGTGAACGTTCCAACTGTTGACTGAACATTCTTGCTGAAATGAACTAGAAAAAAACAAGATTTGCCAGCTAACTGGCTCTCGCGGGGCGCGACAACCCCTATCCCAGGCGGCCGCGGGGAGCGTCATCTGTCGCATTGCGCGACGGTGAAACTGAATTGCTGTCGCGTAGCGCAACAACCCTATTTTGACAGAATACTTCCCTTTGCTGCTGCATAAAGTGCCTAGCTATGTTTTCAACCAAAACTCAACTTGAAACTTACATAACTTTTGAGCTAAGCGTCCGTTTTGTGTAATTCTTGTTTCTGGGCGTTCGTAATATAATTACAAATTCGTTCACCATCCTAACTCACATCAAAAGCTGAATTATAAGAAAAAGGCTTAAAGATCCTTCATGCCATTATTCGACCCGTTCGATTCCACCATTTTATTTCCGACGTAACTAGCTACTTTCAGCCCCGACAATCATTCCTACCTTAGTATTTCCATTTATTAATTAATCATACATGACCTTCTCACATTTATAAGCATTAAATAACTCCCTAAACATACTAATAAGTGAGTCGGAAGTCACTTACCTTAAGCGTGCGTATTAGAGCTTACTTCCTTCCTCATCTCGCCGCGCTAGTCCTCCGTGCTTGAGTTAATTGATACGATTCCTTTCCTTACATGTCATCACGTTCGTATCAAAGTTAGCATATATGATCATACATACAAACATTCATTTCCTTTTATTTACACATTATTTGACTTCCATTAGTCACATTTTCGCATACATGAGACACATATCAATAGTTACCTTATTCAAATCTCACGCAATCCGATTACCATCATACATAGCACATAAATCATCTAGCACATGACACACTAATTCTCTACTCTAACATTTGTGTTCAAAATCCCATCCATTACATTCATACACTTTTGACTTTCAAAAGTCAATGATCTAACTTACATGCATACCTTCAAATTGTTATTCTTAATAAGGTAGACCATAGTAATAACATCGTGTGCATTTCATACACATGTGGTGACGCACATACCACATGGTCAACTATTTATATCCACATATAATCACATAGTAAATCCTACATATGCGGATTCTTCATGACCCTACCAATTGACCAACACATTCTAAATTAACCCATTTACATAACTCCACCTTCTTTACTCGCTAGTGAGTTCACACGCTTAATATTTAGTACATGATTATTTACTAGTTATGATCAAACACCTAATCCCACATACGGTGTGCATCACATCCTAAAAGCATGTAGTACAACTTTCTAATGCAAGTATCTTACCGTATCATCTTATCACACTAATTTCCCACTTTTAATCCATCTAAAACACATTCCTTTTGCAAACCTATTAACTATTACATCATTATCACATTCTACATATAATTATCCATTGCTAGCATACAAATTTCACTTATCATTTTCACCTAAGCATTTTATCGAACACTTGGTGTGCATACCACTTTCTAAGCATAATGTACAAGTGTTTTGAGCATGTTTTTCCCAACTTCATCTCATGAACCACCACATTCAAACAAGACCTCATAATCATCAATTTCACATCAAGTTTGTCTATCAAAATCTATCATATAATACCTTGCTCATCACAAAATCACAATATAACATCTACAATTTCTTCATGATCATCCTCTTTATATTCATGCATGGGTTTCATTCTAATTCATCCAAATAACTAAAATTTAACCATGATTCAACTTCAACATATTAGCATCAGCAAGTATTCATTCTAATTTCAACCAATTTCACGGATTAAACATAACCCACTTCATACAAGGTCACCAATCTAAGTTTTAGAACATACCTCATGATCCCCTTGTGAAGGTGATCATTAATCCATGCTAGGTTACGAATTTAAGCTTTATCTAGCCTTTCAATTTGATGATCTTTCTTGATTAGGGTTTGGCTCTTTAGAGCTCCTTAACATTCATGAACACACACGGAGTGTGTGTTTATGTGTGTGTTGATTTCTTTTAAGTTGATAATTCAACTTTCATTTTATCCCAGTTTAGTCCCTCGTGTTTGCCACTAAAACATATTTGGCATAACTTTCGTCATTTAATACTTTTGACCACACACTTAACTAAGTTAAATAGCCTATTTATTTATTTCATGCTATGTTATATAGGAACATACGACAGATATAAACATTCAGGTTTTGGGGTGTTACAAGTCTACCCCCCCTTAAATGAGGTTTCGTCCCCGAAACCTTTCTCATTTCCACTAAATACTAATTATCTTTCCTTTCCGCCCCATCAACACGACCATGAGCCCATCTAATGACGACCTTCTATTCTTCAAGAACCCGTCCCAGAGTTCTTATTAGTGTCGCTTTCTCTAACTGGCGCTAGTTTCTAACACACTTCATAGCTAGCGGTTCATTCATCATTTTAATACGCGTATATCATGTACAATATATCATTTTGTTTATTTCAACATTCATATTATTTTCATCGACCATACGATCTAAATTCATAATTTATACACACACATATATGTTTAACTTTGATTGGTACATCATAATAATAGGTAACTATCCATTCCCGATTCATTAATTATTCATATAGTTGACTTCTTCCTAATAAGTCCATACTTTCTATACCATACTTTCACCTAACATTCTCATTTCATTGACCCGTTTATAACGGACCTAATACCTCCATCTCATCTCTTAAAATTACATTCTATACATATATCATATAACATTTAGTTCTTGTTTTGTTATCGCAACAAAACTACTATTTCATAGTTACATATACGCGCTTAACTCCAAAGTTAACATCCTTCTATGTTTCCTATAGTTATTTGTACTATACGTACTCTTACGTTACCTTCAACTCACCTCATTCATTCTACATTTCCATTCCTCTCGTTTCATGCATTACTTAATTTGCATAAGCAAGTTTGTCCTTGATTTCATTTCATACTTCAACGATCCGTAAACCAGATCGATCCGCTCATTCACGAGTACTAACCGTACCAAGCCAGCTTTCATTCATTCTTGTAATGGGCTTCCACTCGTGCATATTCCTTCACCAATTCGATTGGTTTCATCACATTAAGAATTCTACCATTAACATCTACAAAATCGGCGGTTAGCACCTTTCATTCAAACATTCATTATACTAGGTGATTACCCACCCATAATCCCTTTTTACATCTTCCTACATACATGCTATAACACATCCCACATTTCATCCCTTACATGCAATTCTTTTATTCTGATTACTTATTTCGTTAACCTTCGCAGTTTGACTTTTCAAGGTCAAACTGACATTTCTTACTTATCGTAGATGTGTTGAAGTACACGTTCTTACTTATTTCCTTTCATGCTTACTTGCCAAGACATTCATTACATCATTTCAGTATTCTGGCCAAAACTTACCCTTCTCAGTCATACTTAAATTATTGTCCGGGTCGTAGCCCGTCATTCATTATGACTCCTAAGAGTCGATTTCTAACACATCTAACACATAACATGTTTAAAACTTCTTTCTTTCGTCAAAATTTAAGTTTGTGTGCCAAACATTATGCCCACCTATAAGTATAAAACTTAACCAATCAAAACATTAAATATATCGGGTTTAAATGGCGATTACCATTTGACCCGCATGACTCATTCGTCTCTTTAACCATTCTTGCATACAAACATATTTGTGTGTGTATATATATATATATATATATAAGTTTAAGACATAACTTGGATAATATTCGCTTTTAAAGAATATTTACTTGCTTAGTCTGTAATTACTTACTCATTTAAATCTTTTCATTTTTATCATTCATTATGTTTCGAACCCGTCGCGGGGTTTCTAACATATCATTCAATTTTTATTCCTTCTTGGTTTTGAATCCATCTCACGGATTCTAACATATCATTCATGCTTTCGTTCATTTCATGCTTCGAATCCGTCTCGCGGATTCTAACATATCATTCATACTTTCATTCATTTCATGCTTCGAATCCGTCTCGCGGATTCTAACATATCATTCATACTTTCATTCCTGAAAGTCTTACATTTCTCTTCATCCTCACGTTCACCTACTATCTAATTCTAACGGACATACCTGTAACAATTATCACGGTCTCACGAACATCATATGTTTCTTGTGTACTGGCCAGGTACACAATCCACATACTAGTTTCGTGTCTTCGTGTAATCGTCACCTTATGTCTGAAGAATTAAGTTTCGGCACGTGTAACATTTTCAAAACTTCATTACCATTCCATTATTATATTTCATTTAAACTTTTCTTTCACTTGCTAGATTATACCGTTACATGCGCCCACATGTTAAATTTACGTACCTGGGGTCAATTTGTCTTATTACATGCCTTGATGCCGGTCCTAGACCGCATTCATGGATCATCCTTTCCCAGCAATCATGCTTATCTTACACATAACATACTGTTAGTTTTCTTCAAATACATACCTAAGCACATACTTACCTTTACTTCCACCCTTAGATCTAAACCGAGTCTCGGATTGTACGGGTTCCTTGTCACAAGAGCACACAGGTGTAACACCTCGTAAAATCACGTCCAATGATGTATTGACACGTGTAATAAACCCTAATGAAGTCAAATGTTGAATTTAAGGGACTAATTTTTCGAAAAATCGAAAACTTTGATAATGAAAGGACTGGAAGTTTTAGCATACCTAAAATAAGTTTCTAAATAACCTCTCACGATGATTATATTCACAAATGAGCCACTTGTCGATCGAGTGTAGCCGTTTGCGTAATTAATTGAAAGTTCGCGCAATGAAGGGTTAAAAGCATAAACATGTTAATTCTTACCTCTGAGTGACCTTTTAACAAATCGGGGGCTTCATGATATTTTATTAAACTCTCGGGAATGCCAACTATTTGCCGTCTAAGGTTTTTATGCCTATAAGTAAAGTTACGCACAACTTTGCAAGTTAGAGGCTAAAAGTGCCAATATGTTTAATTATACCTCTGAATGACCTTTTAGCGAACCCGAAGCATCGTGATGTTTAATAATACTTTCAAGAATGCCTAATATGGATTAGATGAGGCTTCAATGCTATTAAATGATGAGATGTGCAAGTTGCGCAATAGAGGGACCTAAAGCGTCAACTTTTGAATCTACGCCTTTCGGTGACCTTTAAGAGATCGAGAGTGTAGTAATATTTAAGTATATGCTTGGGAATTACCAATATGGGCCATGGAAGGCTTGGATATTATTAAACGACATTTCGCGCTACTTTGTGCGATTAAAGGACTATTTGCGTCAAACTGCAAAAGTATGTCGATTCGTATGGTAACGGACCTTCCGAAATATGAAC
The DNA here is from genome assembly GCA_030545235.1 of Helianthus tuberosus. Lineage (NCBI taxonomy): Eukaryota > Viridiplantae > Streptophyta > Magnoliopsida > Asterales > Asteraceae > Helianthus > Helianthus tuberosus. The sequence continues at coordinate 52,192,100 of CM060425.1, forward strand.
ATGAGTTAAACATGCCCTAATTATCCCTTACCTAGCTTAGAAATAGGCTTAGAGGTGTTTCGTGCACAAAAATAAACTTTTACGTCATGCAGGGACTAAAAGTGTCAAAAAGTGCACAAGTTTGCATTTTCGCGCATATCTTACGTTCTGAATATATCAGTACATCCAAAAATTTATGTAAGCATTAAAATATTTTATTTTAGTGTTCGGCATGATAAAATTCCATTCGTCGCGTAATTTGGATCATTTTTAGCGTCCGTTCGTGTTTCGTCGAACAATGTGACCATACGGCCAAACAAACCGACATCCGGCATATTTTTGAGCATGTTTCATGTCCCTTATGTTTAGGCATTATTGTAGAGCCTTCAAAATAGCTTAACGGGACTTTAATGTGCCAAAAATGCTCTTATGTGCAAACAGGGACCAAAACTGCCATTTTTAAAACTTATTGCTGAACCAGGAACCTCAGGCGGCCCGCGTAAGCATTCCTTGAACCTTACGCGTCCCGTGTGAGCATGTCAAAACTGCAAAACTGAGTTTCCATCCTGTTCCAGCTGTTTCCAGGTGTTGCAAGTGATTTTTAAGCTTTCTAGGGGCTATTTTGGGCACCCATAGTATTGAAAAACAGTGGGTAACAAATGTAGGTCCTTGATGAAAGCTCGGGTTACGAGAAACGATCCTAACGGTTCCTGAAATCCTATATAAACCTACTTGATCTTGCTCTCACTTCACACCTTGATCTGAATTGTTCTAAGTTGGAGCCCTTGTGCTTCATACCTGAACATCCTAGATCAATTCCATCCTTGCTTGGACCCTTTGTAAGTGTCCTTCGTGCTTAGTTAATATTATTTAGCGTTTATAGCCGAAAAGTCAAGCGTTTTCGATAAACGCTTTGACTTTTAAACGGTTGAGCCATTGTTCACAACGAACATGGCTACGTGATCGTAATTAGGTAGGTATTAAACCCTCAAAAGGGCACCTCCTAATTACCATGTTTACTTAGTTAATTGTCGGGTCAAATGAAAGTCAAACGAGTTAGTTTTAAATAAATTCATAACAAATAATATAAGAAACCATAAAATCAGTTTTATTACTTTAATAATTTGGTAAATATTAGTTGAACATGCCTAAGCATGATTCAACCCGACAATTCTAAGTATAGGCTCGGTTCGGAACCGAAAGTCGCAAAAGTTGACTTTTGCTTTGACTTTTAGTTCTAACCCGATTTAGCTTAGTTTAGATATGCCTTAGGATTCCTTTAGGACCATGTTATAGGTTAGTGTAACCCTCTGAGGTTATACAACCTGGATCCTTAGTTATCCTATTCATATGCATGTTTCCGTTATATGCCTAAATGTTGACCGTTATGCCCTTTTGACCCTAAAACGAGAATTTGAAAATGTGAGAGGGCAATAATCTTTATTACTGATTTATAAACTTGTCCTTAAAATTTGACATCAGTTTGAGGTCTAGATTAGGAGTTATGCTCAATAGCGTAATTAGAAAGCTTTTTATTAATTAAACGGTGTAATTAGCATATATCATATCTAAACCTAATTTTTGATACCAAACTTTTTGCCTACTGATATAAAATAATATTTTGGGATTTTTGAAGATTTTTATTTATTTTTAGGCTGAGCATAACATAGGGTTCTAAGCTTAATTCGGTAGTTGTCGGTTTTGCCCTTTTGGGCTATAAAATGAGTTTTACAAATCCTTTTGATATCAAACCTTTTTCTACTGATCTAATATGATAAATAGAATATTTTAAGCCTTCTGGAATAATAAAAGTATCATTTTTTCTTATAAAACCCCGAAATCGCTTAAAACCGTCTTTTTACGCGTTTTAAACGCATAGTATGTAGTAAAACTATTTTAAATATATAAGACTTGATACCTACTGATATTTTAGTAAATTATTATACTTTAATAGTAAGCTAAAGTTTTAAACTCAGATTTCCAGATTTGACCTTTAAACCTTATGTGAAATTACCAAAACGCCCATTCGGTGCATAGTTTGGTTATAGTTAATAAATTTCACATATATGTAATACCCTACTATTATAACTTATTAAATTAAGTATTTTTACTGATTTTATCAGACCTGGAACTCAGAATAATATTTAACCTCTCTTATAACTTTTAAAATGACCAAAATACCCCTACGGGGCTAAATATGAGTTTAAATTCGTTTTGGGCATAATGGAAGGTATCCTACTGATATCACAACATATTTAAGGCATATTAACTTAGGAAACCTGTTCATGACTCTTTTGGTTACCCGTTACGCACTTTTCGCGTTCGGATCGGCTTATGTAACTAGTTTGCATAAATTAGCCGAAACAGGTCAAACCTTATCATTTTTATCTCAAAATTCAGAATGTGTTTAGTTTACCCTTGTTACACAAGTATACAAGCTTGTTGGGTCTAAACCACATTCTAATCCGGTTCTCGTTTAATCATGCGTTTTGAACCGTATTCTCTTTTAAACCTAACCGGTCTAAGCATAGGCTTAATTAAGACCGTTAGGAATCTAATAGGTATTAAAAACATTCGTTCCACATTTAGGAGCCCAGTAAAAGCTATCTGTACTTGCTTGGTGGTATACGGCTGGGATAAATTGTATAAATTTTCTCAGGTAAATACTTTTAACTTATTTTCCCTTATACGGGCTTGGGGTACGGTATATAAAATACCGCTTGGTCGGGCATTGAATTTTTAATCGTATGAAGGTTACTTTATTGAAATGACCCGTTTAAATTGTTTTGTTTGCTTAAAACCTTTGGGGGGTTAATGACCATGTCCCGGATATCCTTGGCATCATTCATTGAATGGCCACGACCTTAGCACGCGGGTGTAGCCGTACACCCGCCAGTGTATATATAAATAATAAGGTATAACCGCCGGTTACGAGAATAACTCGCCGCGGGACTATGCCATGTGGTGTGTCTATTAATCTTTAACCCGGTATTCAGCCCGGGCTACTGAACGTATAACGAACATGTAATTCTTTTACAAGTTTATATATAAATAATTATCCCAGATTATAAAAAGTTTTGTGCCATGTGCATTCAAATCAATTTTCTAAACCTTTTTCAAAATGAGTCAGTTAAATTGTATTTACCAGTGTAAACTGACGTATTTTCCCAAAAAGGCTAAGTGCAGGTACTAATCGAAATAGGCTGGCCTCTCCTAGCATCAAATAACAGTCTCGCAAGCTTAGATGCCTTAAAGTCTGTTGAACAAAGTTTCTTTTTATCTTTTGATCCGCCTGTGGATCTTTTACAATCGTATTTGTAATACTTGATATTACTCTTTATCGGATTGTAATATATTTATCTTTAGCTTCCGCTGTGCATTTAAATTGTGTTGTTTGACTATGATGATATCAACTACGTCATGATACTCCCCACCGGGCCCACCGGTAATACGTGGAAATATCGGGGTGTGACAGGTTGGTATCCGAGCCAACATTGAGTGAATTAAACACTAGCCTTTTGTGTTTAATCTCAATGACACAGTAGCACATTCCTTGACCTTCTGAGTCTAGACTTAACATAGGAATACTCTCATCTCTATTCGGAGAATTATTGCTTTCAATTCTATATATTTTTTATATATGTCGCCAAGCAAAGAAGCCATAATGGAAATTCTCCCCATTTGAAGCCTAGGGAAGGCCGAGCTTCGTACTACGACTAGGATTAACGTGCAACCAAGGAGAAAACATTCAGACATAAAATAAAGAAGAAACTCCTTTTGCTGAAGTTCGTTTCCTTAGTAAGTCCTTAAAAGGGCATTCTCATCTTTCAGTCCCTTCGTGGACAACATTATTTCTTTCTAGCCCCGTTTAGGGCAATTCTGTACCTCTTTTAAAATCATTGGAATGCCTTATCAAAATTTTCATTTTTATCAATATATATGAATATAATATATGAAATAAATGAAAAGTATCAATCCTTTTATAAGATTTGTCATTATAATAAAATGGCAAAATCTAAAAAGGACAAGATCTAGCACATGTGTCACCTTAAGACAAGGCCAATATGGTAGTTCCTCAATTAGATTCAGATTCTTATTAACATCTCAATTTATGATTGTTCTGCGTTAAATATTAAAAAGAATCTTAAAGGTATAACCTAGCCCATACGTCATTTCAGACAAGGCCAAGATGGTATAACCTATTCAAAAGATTCAAATCCTTGTTAACATCTGTAAACATGTTAACATTCCTGGCAAATGTGATTCGATAAAATTGCATAAATCAACTTTATACTGGATTCTCCCGAAATCCTTTCTTATTTTGTGAATTAAGCATCCATTAGGGATGTAATGCTTACGGGCCATATTCATTGTCATATAAGACAAGCGACAGTCGTAGCCTACAACTCCCTGTCAAGAAAAGGTAATGAACAACGTTCAAGCCTAAATACCTTGATTCTACAAAATCATGGTTTATAATTTAAAGTTGCCCTTGTGACTTGGCCTTTTTGTGCCATAGTTATATTTTAATTAAATCTAGGATAATTATAATGAAAATCCTGAATAAAATAGATATCATTCCTTTCCTGCCTGTATACATATTAAAAGAAAATCTTAAAAGGTATAACCTAGCTTGAATGTCATTAAAGACCTAGCTATGATGGTAAGACCTGTTTAAAAGAAATTTAGATCCTTGTTAACATCTGAAAACATGTTAACACTCCTGACAACAGTGATGCGATAAAATCACACTTGTCATCTTTATGTTAGGAATTTCCAAACCCCTTATTTAGCATAAATGATCAATAGGAATCATGGCTAATAAACGTCGAACATGATGTACACATCAAGACATTCATTTGAAATGTATGTCTACGGGCAAAGATATGTACATAGAAAAGATAGTATTATTTCATAACTTCTTGTCAAGACAATGAACTAAGAAATTTTCCGATCCAAAGGAATCATTGATTATGTTTTAAAATTTCCCTAGTGACAAGGCCTCTGTGCCATCAAAAAGTCCTTTGGAACAAGCCAAAGATGGTCCATGTCAAATAAATATGAAGGATTATATTCCGTTTAAATGCCAAAGATGGTTTATTTAAAAACCTAGGCCAAACATAATCAGATAAATTTAATACTATCTATTTGCCTATATGGCTTATTCGCACCATGGCTATTTAATCATCAAACTCGACGATTTCCTAAATAATTAAACAAATTATTACTGCATGGTCTGTAGCCTTCAAAGCTTTACCATGGCTGACTCCTATGAAGCCCACAATCATCCAGTTGATCAGAATGATGATGCAAGACTGAACTTAACGGGCACCGAGTTACAGGCTATGTTAGATGCAGCCGTAAACAAAGCCGTGGACCGAGCATTAAAGGATCTTAAGCGAAAGTGCGATAATACCCCAAATAAAGGTTACAAAAAGGGTAAGACCGGTTCAAACTATAACCAGTCCAAGCCAAAGGAGGCAAAACCCAAATGTAAAACCTGTGGAAAGAAGCACTTCGAAAAATGTTTCTATGAACAGACCAGGGAATGTGTCATCTGTAAAGAGATGGATCACATGACCCATGAATGCAAGGACTTGAAGGACAACCAGCAGTCAGGTGAAAAGACCAGATGCAAAACCTGTAGGAAATACCACCTCGGGAAATGCAGATTTGAATCCCAGCCTTTACCTTGTGGAATCTGCAAGTCCAAGGAGCATAAGACCTTGGATTGCAAGAAGTTGGAAGATGCGACCTGTTATGGTTATGGCGAGAAAGGGCACATAAAGACCCGCTGCCCAAAGAAGGCGACTAAAGGGAAATGCACCTTAGAGTCACAAGCTAAGCCTTGTGGAATCTGTAATAAAGAAGGGCACAAAACTTTGGAGTGCCAAGACATAAAGGACGCAACCTGCTATGGTTGTAATGAAATAGGGCACATCAAAACTAATTGCCCAAATAAAACCAAGAAGCCTGGGGAGGCTAAGAAGACCAAAGCTGGGGACTCTTAAATGAATGCTCAAGAGGCCGTTCAGGATGACAATGTCACAACAGGTACTTTCCTTATCAATGACGTTTATGCTAGAGTATTATTTGATTCAGGTTCAGATAAGTCCTTCGTAGACAATAAATTCTGTAAATTATTAAATCTGCCTGTTAAAACTCTAAGCATTAAGTATAAAGTAGAATTGGCCGATGGTACCTCAGAGAATACTTCAGCAATATTAGATTGATGTTCATACCCAATAGGAACCATTCTTCTCCACTGTCCTTGTTTCCGTTAAAAGTAAAGGGACTCGATATAGTGATAGGAATGGATGGTCGTCTTATAACCAAGACCATATTGTGTGTGATAAGAAGTAAGTAGTTATCAAGACTCCTTATGGTGAGCCTTTGACAATTCAAGGAGACACTGGGTATGGATTGCCTAAGCACTTGTTGAATTTGGTATTTAACACCAAAGCTTCGAGTATGGAAAACTCAGAAGAGACAAACAACAGTCGCGATGCTAGAGATGCGACAAATGTTAATGGTGCATCAAATGTGAACCTCAATGTTAATGGAATTAATCTCCAAAACTATAATTAACGCAGCTGTTAGAAAGGCTATTAGAAAAGTCATGAAAAGGTTTAAGAAGCCGAATGCTGTTTGCTCTAAAACACATGTCGCTGCTCATGAGAAGAGCTTTATTCATACTTCAAATCCGAAGAATAACCGAAACAAAATCATACATGGCAAGGAGCCCCATTCTCTCTAGGATGTACTTAAAAGTACTTCGTCTCTTGGAAGTCAAGAGACTCCAATTGTAAAAAGGGGCCATCGATTGCGGGAAATTATTGGATGAAGTAAAAACCATTAGGTGTATCTGCAGTTATGCTGGAAAGGACACGGTGAGGTATGCATCACAGTCATTCGATGGCAATACCCTTAATTAATGAGGACATTAATGAAGTCCACAAGAAATATCCTCTTATACATTATGGGATGGACCAAGTGTTAAGGACCTTATTAGAAAAACCTGTTATCCGTATCACGAAATGGAAAAAGATGGGATAAGAATTTTCTGACTTTCACCATAAAAGTTCTAGTCTGTCAGCAGTATGTTGCAAATTTTAATTCATTGGCTGAAATAGTGCCCCATTCCAATTACCCAAAATCTAAGCTTAATGCAATAATTATTGGTGGTTAGTAGCGGCAAAAAGAGGGCACATTAAGGTTTCAAATCCTGCTCATTATAAATCCATTATGGATCTACCTCAGCTACTCGCGTTATATAGATTAAGAAATAACCAATCAAAGCTAAGACTGCCCTAAAATTTGTCAAAGATTTCGCAGCTAAGTTTAAAAGGATTAAGAATGGAGGCGTTTAACCCTCCTGATGAAGGGTTAGAGGCAGCTCACATTAATGACACCAGATAAATCCCTTAATGTAATTTTATTGCTAGGTTACGTTTGGTTTCAGGTGCTGCTAAGTCTCTCATAAGACCATAAGTTCAGCAAACTTTTAGAAATTTTTTCCCGTAAGAACCCCAGATATTAAGTGTAAGGTAAAACTTACAGGCGAGATCATAAGAACCATTTCTTCTGTTCCTGTCAGAAGCCTTCAGGCGTAGAATTTTAGAAGTATCCTCTCTCTAGAGGAAGTGCCTCACCATATATAGTTGATATCTCTTTAATCTCTATCGATTGCGAATACCAGACGGTATGATAAAAGCACCACATGAGGATTGGTGTATCTTAATATGTTCCATAGATTGCTTCCATGCCTGATCAGTATGGGGGTTTAATGCATGGAACCACAAAGATATCCCGATGGTCGTATGGTACAAAAGTCAGCTAAAGGTATTCAAAGAAGATATCCAGAATGGAAGTTTCCAAGTAAATGTTCCCGATTAAGGAATTCGTGGACTTGTAACATAAATGTGTCACTTATTTGACACAAGCAATGATGGATGAACTAGAGCCTGAGATTTGGAAAATCTCTGTAACCTTCTTGTATCTTGATTATCTTCTCCTAAGATTACCCTGTTTACCTCCTAAGAGGAAAGAAGAGTTAAGATTAATATCCTATTTAGGGCTGTATTATTATGAAATCTCCAAGACGGCTAGTACCATCATTGGAAGAATCGAAACCCTGATTAAATGAGTTTTAAAAATAGAGGATTCATGTAGCCTAACTCAATATTCTGAGAATTCAGTATAGTTAATTAAGAAAGACGGTTCAATTTGCTTATGCATTTGATTACCGCAACCCTAATTAGGCAAAAATTAAGAATTGCCATCAGCTGCCCAGGATCGTCGATTTGTTCGACTAGCGGCAAGGATTAGCTATTCCTTAAGATTAGTTTTAAGCAATGGTTGGAATAACCATCTCACCTTAAAATAAGCTTCTCTATAATAGTTATTATATATAAGTATCAAGGCTGCTTCCTTGGAGACCTTGCATAGATGGAATGTTAAACATTTATTGTTAGACAGAAGATTGGTAAGTCCAATTATCAGGATCTGAAAGTTGCCTTGGAAACAACGAATAAGATCATATAAATCCATAATCATCTGCAAGTCGCCAGTATTCGGCAAAAAATCAAGGATTAATGAAAGTAGCAACCCTCCTAAGTTCGTGTTAAGAAATAAGGTTCAACAAAAGATATCACCTTGGAAGGGTGTGCCAATTTGTTAATTATCAGGCTAGTTAAACTCTGAATATATAGAATCATTCGAGGGAATCGAATGTATCAGATCAAATAGCTTATAAGCTAAAACCTATTTAAGGAACTTGGCGGAGCTAGCAATGCATTACACACTAATAATTTAAGGACGTGTTTCACCAATAAGTCGAAGAAGCATTATCACATAATGATATGCAGATTTATGATATGATGAGAAACCTGTGTCGATTAAGGATCGACAGGTTAAGAAGCTCCAAAAGGATACATGTACCTATTATAGAGGTCAACTTGGGAGCTTGAAGAGGCTCCAGATATGCTATAGAAGTTAAGTCCATTATGTGACAAAAAGTGCTTCTAGCATTTAGCAAATCTCGAGGTCGAGATTTCTTTTAAGGGGGTGAGGATGTAACACCTCATAAAATCACGTCCAATGATGTATTGACACGTGTAATAAACCCTAATGAAGTCAAATGTTGAATTTAAGGGACTAATTTTTCAAAAAATAAAAAACTTTGATAATGAAAGGACTGGAAGTGTTAGCATACCTAAAATAAGTTTCAAAATAACCTCTCACGATGATTATATTCACAAATGAGCCACTTGTCGATCGAGTGTAGCCGTTTGCGTAATTAATTGAAAGTTTGCGCAATGAAGGGTTAAAAGCGTCAACATGTTAATTCTTACCTCTGAGTGACCTTTTAACAAATCAGGAGCTTCATGGTATTTGATTATACTCTCGGGAATGCCAACTATTGGCCGTCTAAGGTTTTTATGCCAATAAGTAAAGTTACGCACAACTTTGCAAGTTAGAGGGGCTAAAAGTGCCAATATGTTTAATTATACCTCTGAATGACCTTTTAGCGAACCCGAAGCATCGTGATGTTTAATAATACTTTCAAGAATGCCTAATATGGATTAGATGAGGCTTCAATGCTATTAAATGATGAGATGCGTAAGTTGCGTAATAGAGGGACCTAAAGCGTCAACTTTTGAATCTACGCCTTTTGGTGACCTTTAAGCGATCGAGAGCGCAGTAATATTTAAGTATATGCTTGGGAATGACCAATATGGGCCAGGGAAGGCTTGGATATCATTAAACGACATTTCGCGCTACTTTGTGCGATTAAAGGACTATTTGCGTCAAACTGCAAAAGTATGTCGATTCGTATGGTAACGAACCTTCCAATTCATATGCATGTTTCCGTTATATGCCTAAATGTTGACCGTTATGCCCTTTTGAGCCTAAAACGAGAATTTTGAAAATGTGAGAGGGCAATAATCTTTATTACTTATTTATAAACTTGTCCTTAAAATTTGACATCAGTTTGAGGTATAGATTAGGAGTTATGCTCAATAGCGTAATTAGAAAGCTTTTTATTAATTAAACGGCGTAATTAGCATATATCCTATCTAAACCTAATTTTTGATACCAAACTTTTTGCCTACTGATATAAAATAATATTTTGGGATTTTTGAAGATTTTTATTTATTTTTAGGCTGAGCATAACATAGGGTTCTAAGCTTAATTCGGTAGTTGTCAGTTTTGCCCTTTTGGGCTATAAAATGAGTTTTACAAATCCTTTTGATATCAAACCTTTTTCTACTGATCTAATATGATAAATAGGATATTTTAAGCCTTCTGGAATAATAAAAATATCAGCTTTTCTTATAAAACCCCGAAATCGCTTAAAACCGTCTTTTTACGCGTTTTAAATGCATAGTATGTAATAAAACTATTTTAAATATATATAGACTTGATACCTACTGATATTTTAGTAAATTATTATACTTTAACAGTAAGCTAAAGTTTTAAACTCATATTTCCAGATTTGACCTTTAAACCTTATGTGAAATTACCAAAACGCCCCTTCAGTGCATAGTTTGGTTATAATTAATAAATTTCACATATATGTAATACTCTACTGTTATAAGTTATTAAATCAAGTATTTTTACTGATTTTATCTGACCTGGAACTCAGAATAATATTTAATCTCTCTTATAACTTTTAAAATGACCAAAATACCCCTACGGGGCTAAATATGAGTTTAAATTCGTTTTGGGCATAATGGAAGGTATCTGATGTGTGCAAAATGCAACATATAAATTTCTTCAATTGTGGCATAAAACTAACCCTTTTTTAGTACTAATGTTGGAAAAAGTGTGCTTTTGTCTTCCTTTTGTATTTTCAGGATTAAATGAGTTTAAATTAACAAAAGAAGCAAAAAGACATCAAAATCTAACATAAATACAAGAAAAGGAACAAGACGTGACATGCCCGACCCCACGACAACATCTTCCCAAGCAAAACAAGAAGACAGAAGACTGAACACGCCCCGTGCTCAGCCAGCACGGGGGCGTGCCCAGGTGCAGCAGAAAAGACAAAGTGGTAGAAGCTTCTATTGCCCACCACGGGGCCGTGCTCAGGGGACACGGGGCCGTGGTCAACTATAAGATTCGCACAATCCAGGCAAATCTTCATAGTACAAAGATTCTTCTGCACACGGGGTCGTGCTCAGCGGACACGGGGGCGTGGTCAACTAATAAGACAAGCTGCATTAAATGAAGAAAGAGAAGGATGTGGACATGGGGCCGTGCCCACTGGACACGGGGCCGTGCCCGAGCTTCTGTTCAGCCTATAAATAGGAGTGCTTGGCTCAAGCTCAAACCATCCCTTGGCACCACCTCTCTCACACTTCACCCACCACCCACCACCACAATAACACCATCATCCACCACCATCATCCATTGTCCATCATAGAGTGTGTGAGTCGTCTCGGGATCCAAGATTGATCGTAAGAGTTCTTGACAATCAAGGCCATGTTTGCCTAAGTCTCTTACATCACTTGGTGAAGACAAAGTGTCTAGTGTAATACTTTTTATTTTTAATCTTTTCGCACTTTTTACTTGGTTTTGTATTAATGACTTTAATAACTAGTTTCTTATGTTGAAGGTGATCTTTCCTTATCGTTTGTCCGTGGTGTCTTGACATTATTTTACTGTCTATATAAAATAAAAGATTTTCACCATTCATATCTCCACGGTCTATATGGAGGTATGTTGGCTACCTGGTCGGGGGTTAAGGGAACAGTTTGGTAAAGGTCTTACCATTGTTCAGCGTTTAGAGGTCCTGCAATGGACCTGGGTCAAATTTAGTAGGACCTCCTTCAATACTTAACGGTATTGGATGGCGGGGGTCCAAACTCTTTGATCCCCTCATAAGTTAACTACTATTAATACTATAACCCGGCTATTTAGGACTGTATCCTTGCTGACTCAGACTACTTAGTCGAGGGTAACGTCACTTCCAAAAGAGGGGCCTACCATAATTTGCATTAATAACTTAATTAATTATCTTTCAATAATCCACCCTTTTAGGATTGTATCCTTGCTGACTCAAACTACTGGGGTGAGGGTAACGTCACCTTCAAAAGAGGGGCCTACTACAATAACTAAGATAATTTCTTAAAAAGTGCAAAAGTGCGGAAATAATCAAAGGTTACACTAGATACGAGTCGGAACCAAGTGATTCATCTTGTCTATCTGTTTTTATTTTTATTTTTATTTTTATTTTCAGCATTTTTAGTTAGTTTTTATTTTTCTTAGTTTAAAACATTTTTCTAAACTTTTTGATTTGATTAGATGTTGAGGATAAACCGGTACTAAAAGCTCATGTGTCCTTGGACGACCTCGGTATCTTACCAACACTATACTACGCTCACGATGGGTGCACTTGCCCATATGTGTGTCTAGTGTTAGTAAATATCGTGTTTTATAAATTTAAAACTTGACTAAAAAAAGTGTTAAAGGGGCTTAAAATATACACCTAATATATATAAAACTTGACACCCATCAAGTTTTTGGCGCCGTTGCCGGGGACACAAGGATTTTAAGAAAGCTTAAAATCGACGGCCTAATCAGTTTTTCAAAACCTTTTTTAAACGCGCGCACATTTTTCTGCATTTTAGTTTAGTTTTGCATTTACAGTAACCTGTACACGGGGCCGTGTTCAGTGAACACGGGGCCGTGCTGCACATTTTCATAAAAACACCCAGTAACAGTAGCTTGAACACGGGCCGTGCTCACTGAACACGCCCCGTGCTCAACGAAATCAGTAAATTTAATTAAAACGCCCAGATACAGATCCTGAACACGGGGCCGTGTCCAGCCTCTGTTTCCGTTTTTATTTTTGTTTTCTGATCTCGAGACTTGGTTGTGGTCTGCTGAGTGATTCTTATGGATCAATACTCAGGAGGTTACAACTACACCTATGAAGAGGATGATTATAGGAATAACTATTGCACCAATTGTGGTAACCCGCACCCGGTTCAATATTGTAACTCATATCAACCATCCACTTCATACACCTACTATGAGGAACCCAGGTACGAGCCATCGACTTCATACACATCCTATGAAGACCAAAGGTATGAACCTCCTCCCTCATACTCATATTTTGACGAGCCAAGGTATGAGCCTCCATACTCATACTTTGAGGAACCAAGATATGAGCCACCACCTTCATATGCTTATTATGAGGAACCATGGCGTGGACAACCCACCTCATATGAGTATTATGAAGAACAAAATTACGACCCTTATCCATCATATGCTTACAATGAAGAACAATGGTGTGAACCATCTACTTCATATGGGTATTATGAGGAACAAAGGATCGAACAACCGGATTCAAGCTTTGAAAATCCTGTTTCTTTTTCTATAACCGAAGTAATCGATAGGATATTAGAACACCTTAGAGTTATCAATCGCTATATAAAAGAATCTCGCGCAAGGGAAGAGGAGTCCCGCGCAAGAGAAGAATTAAAAAAGGAAGAGATAACCGAAAGTGTAAAAATGGAAGAACAAATAAGTGAAGAACCGACACATGAGTTAAACAACGAAAAAGGTGAGTCCGACAACGTTAAAATCCAAGAAGAGTCTAATTTTGAAGAATTTAATCTCTTGTCACCTTCTTTTGAAAATCATTGTTTAGTTCCAACTCATGCTAAGTTTTTAAAAGAGTTAAACACTAACACTAAAATTGACGAAGTGGTAAGTGTTAAGTTAACTATTGATCAAACCTCGCTAATAAAAGAAGACCCATTTGAAATTAACATTATACCGGTTCCATGTTTCTTTCAAAATTCATTTATTAGTAATGTCACAGTCGATAAAGATCTTTGTGTTAACATAATGCCTAACTACATTTTCGAAAAATTAAGTATTAGTGATTTTTCTCCACTTCAAATACCCATTTTTCTATCCAATCGGAAGGTAATAAAATCAATCGGTGTAGTTGAGGATATCTTGGTTCAAACAAATCAAATGGTAATCCCAACCGACTTTGTCATCCTTGATGACGCTCCTCTAGTGTTGGGACGACCATTTGTAAAAACACTCGAAGCTTTGAAAAACCGGAAGTACAACAATCTACCTCTTCAATTAGGGGCATTCAAAAAAAGTGTTGACCTTGAGCGATCAATGAAATATCCATTCGGCAATGACGACCCCCTAATTGAAGATGAGCCAGAACCACCTGATAAGGTGGGTCTAGCCAAGGACCCTTATAAACGTGGCGCACCACGGAGGCATTCCGCGGAACTATCCTTAGTTTAGTTTAGATTAATTTTTATGTTTTCTAGTTAGTTTTAATTTTCAGGAATAAAACACACTTGAGATGGCAAAGGATACAAGGGAAACTTGAACCAGCACCCCATGCAGGAAAACAGGACCATCCGACAATTTTCTTCATTTACAGTAAGTTCAGCACGGGCCGTGTCCGCCCAACACGGCCCCGTGCTGCACAGTCTGCAGAAAGTAACCACTTCAGGTACCCTGGACACGGGCCGTGTTCTCCCAACACGCCCCCGTGTCCAGTCTTCTGTTTCTCTTGATTTAATTTTGTTACTGGCACTTGAACACGGGGCCGTGCCCGGACAACACGGGGCCGTGTTCAGCGCCCAGTAACACAAAATTTTTGCTTTTTCACACCTTTTTACACATTCAATCAACCTAAAAATTTATTTTTGGGACACATTGAGGACAATGTGTAATTTAAGTGTGGGGGGGGGGGGGGGGGATGCTAAAACCTTGAATCTTACAAGTCCTAAATACAAGCCTTACACAAAACTCTATTGGAACCGCTAATCACCCCAAATTTTTTTCAAAAATTTTCATTTTTTTTACTTGTCTAGGTTTAACTTGGGAATTTCAAATTCTAAAAAGGTTATATTTTTATAAATTTACAACCGATAGCGTCGTGATAAAAAGAACCAACATAAGAAAATTATGAAAAGGCATGACAAGCTTAGTTAAAATTTGATTATATATACTTGATCACATAAAAACCCATTCCCACAAAAGTGAGTTTTGAGCCTTTATTGAGCATATAATTACATATCATTAGACTAAATGCTCATTTTTCGTTTCTTGTGTGAATAGCCGCTTGGTTCTTACGACTCTAGAACTTGCCACGACGATACATTCCCGGTCCTTACCAACTTAAACCCAAGTAAGTAAATGATGGAGGCATTAGGACTAACTTTTTTTTTTCTACACCATTATTTTTCTTTTTTTTACCACCTACCCAAAAATCCCCCTAGTTAGCCCCTTTGAGCCTAAACCTTTTCATTTCATAACCCAAACCAAACACCCTTTTACCCACCAAAACCTTTTTCATTTTTAACCCTTTGTTTTAGTAACTAGCTCGGTTTCTCATATGGCTTTCAAAAAAAAAAAAAAAAAATTGATTATGAAGCAAAAGCAAATAAACAAACAAGTTTATCAAAAATGACTTTGTTTGAAAAATAGCTTCATAAAAATAAAAGTTGAAAAATAGAAAGTCTTACGAAAACCGACGCTTGTTACGTTTTTTCGCCATTTTTCTACTAACCACTAACCCAACCACCTACCTTTAACCCAAGCCTAACCCTTCACCCAAAAAGTCCTCTTGATATTTACAAAGGTATATAAGTTAAAAAGGAGGAGGATTGATTGCTTGGCAAGCCTATGGTAGGAGTAAGTTCCATGCCGCTCTCGAGTGATCCACAAAAATACATCTTCAGCCGAGTGTTGAGTGATCCCCGTGAGGTATGTGAACTTGTATATAAATAAAACTAGGTTATTCCCCGGGTAGATACCCGGGTAAGAAAATTTAAATTACAATCAAAAGACAAATAATTTTACATTTACAATTTACTAAAAGTAACATGAGATTAGTCCACTCTTTACTATCGATCTTCATTATCACCCGGGTAGGACATTTTAAATTACATTATTCATAAGTGTGTCGATAAAAGTAATGCAAATCAAATGACATTACATAAAATGGTAACAAAGTTATCTTTAAAAGCCGTGTATTATAGGATTTCATAGGTATACTCAAATGAGCAACATGACAATACTATATGTTGGTTAGATAATAAATTGATTGGCCGTACAAAAAAAAAAAACAACTTTACAAGAGTATATCAAGTATGTACACTAAATAAAGTTCTTACTTTATGTTTATATCAACACGTATACCAACTTTTTGCTAGAACTACAAATTATTCATGTCGTTTTGAAACAAAAAAGTTATATTTGACTCTAAAAGTCAAATATACAATTAAAAGAAACACCATGTGAAGAGAGAGAGCACCATCATTTTTTTTGCAGAATTTTCTTCTCTTTGTGTTCGCAACCATGACACTGCAAATTCACTATGAGAATACAAAACTGAAGTGGACAGAAAAAGCATAAACAACATTAAACAAAAATAGAAGGAATGGTACCAAGATGCAGACATAAATTAAACAAAGAAAGTGACAATGTAGCAAGAAAAACATCATAATGTTTCATTTGTTCATCAGACACGATAACTTTTGGTATATATATATATATATATATACACACACACACATCTATATATATAGAGAGAGAATATAAAAATAAAATGCATGGAAAGAGATGGTTCATTTGGATCTTTAGGAGCTTAAGGTCTTTCTCTTTAGTCATTTCTCATGTTTGAATCTGGTTAGGGGGAGGATTCTAAGTACCCTCGTTGGCCCTAGGCCGCTCCCCACACCGAGTAGTCTTAGGAGAAGAACCAAATTAGGTTAGGATATTCTTTTATTTTAACGAACCACAAAATAATAACCCAATTAGCAAAGGCCCAATACCAACCCTAGTTCTTCTTCTTGCCCCTCTTATCGATCACTTGCAGAATCCCAAAGTCAAACACAACTAATCCAGATCAATAAAAGAAATATGTACAGATCATAAGAAGGCTGAGTGGGATGTACTACTAAAATATGAAACCAAAATAATAGTTGAAACACTAATTTAAAATTTAGAAGTAGCTGACTTCTTGTAATATATTAATAAATATTTTTGCATGCAATCAAAAGAATAAGGAAAAAAAAAAACAAAAGCAATTCATTATTCGAAAATTCAATCTTGTGATTTCTCTCTTTGTTTTTTTTTTTGGGAAACGGCTACTGTACCTCAACATAACATGATGCTCATTGCATTTTGATCTTTTAAAATTTGACATATAATACCAGAACAATTTAACTTATGACACAACATATTTTTCTAAATTTTAAAAACTAAACATATTAAATCGCTCACCTGGTCAAGGCACGACCCGTCAAGCGAAATGTGTTCACGGATTCAGCCCAAAACTGACCAGAATAGCAGCTATATGTCACCATTAACGGTTTTGAATTAGCCGCCGATCACCACCCAATTCAACCAATGCACAACCGTAGCCACACACTACCCATAAATGCTAAAGTAAAAAAAAAAAGACTTCTTACCAATCATTCGAGCGGATCACGACCAAAATTGAGGCAAGATCGTTCAATACTTCATGATGAATAGGGGTCGACCAATCTATGGATGTAAACATAATTAATTTGCTGGGTTCTCATAGCCTTAAAAAATGTAACTGAAACAAATTAAGGAATTACATGATAATTAGACTACATGATTTCAGACTTGAACACAAAAGTAAGTTTAGAGGATGGACGTTCAGATGAAGAACCCACTTATCGACTTTGGGAAACAACTTTTAACTGGAGCAATGCTGAAGTAGTTATAGAGTGAAGATACATCATAAAAGCTCCTGCAAGAAATAAAGTAGTGTAGTTAAAATCATTAAAATCAAAATAGAGACCTACAACTTTGCAATAATTTTTAGCTATAGAGAAGTACTACCCGCTGCGATGCAACGGGGTTACATTTGTATTTCTGCGAATCAGATGTACTCCCCGTTTCGACCCATTACCCAACCCGCCCATACCGCAACCTCTAGGCTCAACCTGATGGTTACCATGGTTAAAAAGAACAAAAACCAAGCAAACAAATACAAAATCAAGCATCGATAGATGAATTTGCTCACTCTTTCAGACAAATTATGAACTTCGGCAGCACGGACCACCTCATCAGAGCTTCCCTGCAAGTTTTTGACATGGTGATGGTTAAAGGTCAAACCTCCGATTACCAATCAAGAACCAAAATTTAATAATCAAAGAAAAAAATAAATTCAATATAGAAATAATCTATCAGTAAAAATGACATGTCTTTTAAAGATGAAAACCATGTACTCTTTTCTTTCACTTGATTATCCGATGCAAAAGCTGTCAAAAACAATAAATTCTGATAAGTTTGCAAATTAAAAAAAAACACACACACACACACTTCACTTGATTTAGACTTCACGCAAGAACAACTGCGTGGGTCGGGTCGAGCGGAACAACGGTTGTTGAAGTTAATCAAAGTGGTGCTAGTGGAGCCGTGGAGGACACCACCGGAAGCAGCAAACTATTTGAATTCTACCTATAATTGTGTTAAAGAACCATCAAAAACCAACAACATAAACTACAAAAATTAGCAACACACTTCGTGTAAGCTAACTAAGTTTATTGTAAACCATTTGACTCTTCGAAAGTTTAAACATATACAAACGAAGAGGGACCATGTTTTGTATACTCCTATTGTAATTTAGATTAATCACCTCAGAAACTAACCCATGAATCACTTTAATGATTGATTACAGGACAATTTGAACACTTTGAATCAACACTTACAGATGGTTATTGTTAGTGAATGAGAGTAAAGATAATAAAGTTGAAGATTAAGGCATGAAACATAACAGAAGTGTGTTATGTATCACATATACATGCATACAAACAGGTGCAAGTGTGCAACAAAGGGCATGATCACCATACCTTCCGTTATCAATCTTGATTAAGTTCACAGCTCCATCATCGGTTCCAGTATAGTAGCTCCCTTTGACCAGACTACATGGAAGGTTGATCTTATCAGCAAGCACCTAGCATTGAATAAATATTTGACAATGTGCTAAAAAAGTTATACGAATTATAAAGGCTATTAGCAAAACTACATACCTTAAAGAGCAACGCTCTATGGCGGGAAAGTCCAACATCAAGACAACCAATAGGAAGAATGATAGTGTTCATTAAGTTCCTCAACTCGTAACTTCTGAAAGTCCACTTTCTCAACATTTCATCAGCATCAGTTACAGGTCCACCCATTTGACCAACAACATCAGTCCCAGCGGCTTGGCATTCGACTGAGATAGCAGAAACTCTATCTTCGAGGTACCGTAGATCCTTGTCAACCATTGTGTTGACTAAAATTACTTCATAGTCGACATTATTTGAAACGCTTATTGCTTGAAGGTCCACTAACAATGGCATCTTCCCTTGTGTGATTGAATTTGAAGCAATACCGTATACGTCATAAAAACCATACATCACTTTTTCATCATAACTTATTACATTATTGCTCTGCATATACAAAACTCATTATAAATTTGCATTTTAAAAAGCATCTTGCATCAGAAGCACAAAAGTAGTCCATAGGGGATGGTAAACACTAAGAAGAGATTGAACAGATACATATAACTCAATTTCACAAAAACATCAGTCATATCCAAGCAATATATAACTGCATGTGCTTCCATGGTATATACCCATGAATAAACTCAGAAACTTTATAGCCAAGTAAATTCACTGACACTATGCCGCTCAATATCACTTGTTGAGGCTGTCATAACAGCCACTCATTCGTATGATTAATATTATTCATATCCTCGGGTTCAACATCATCATCTCTTAAGTTGAACATTATACAAAGAAAAAAGAAACCTTACCTGAATCTTTGCCGACGGTGCGTGACGGATGGAAGGGATCCAGATGGCCACCGATATGCGGAATTTCCATGAATAAAAATTGATGAAGAGGAAGATAACGGGAAGATAAACATCAAATTTAACATCAAAACATGAACAAATAATCGTCGATCAAAACCCTAACGAATCAAGGCATACAATAATCGATCATCAAATCGTCGATTAAAATCCTAACTTGAAGCAATCCCGTGTACGTCAAAAAACTTTCAGAAAAATAGAACATATTAATAATCAGAAAAATAAGAATGTTTACCTAATGCTTGAATCGTATGGATAGTAGATGACTGAAACCAGAAAACACAAGGTGAGATCTAGGGTTTTCATAAAATGGTGAAAAAGAACTGCACATTGATAATCTGAACCAAAACTCTGATTAATAATGGTAGCCGGAATATACTTACGATTAATATCGATGAATCGATGAAGGAAGAACTGGATTAAGAAAAAGAGAAAGCGTGAAGGAGAAGAATGGAAACGGCTGAAGAATTTAGGTATGCGGAGCGGTGAAAGAGATGGAGAATTAGCTTTTCAGAATATTTAAATAGCTTTTCAGAATATTTAAATAGCAGTTCATAATATGGATCCCGTGTCTACCCGTATAATGAAAAGGTTTGACCCGAATTTTGGAGCCAAAAAGCAAAATTTAGAGCCCTCATAGCTTGACACATCAGCAAAATTTAACACATTTATTATATATAATAGATTTTAAAGAGGCATGTTATGCCCTAATAACTAATTTATCTTATGAAAAGTTTTAAATAAATCATGACGAATAGGATTGTAAATAAATAAAAATAAAACTTAATAAAGAATCTTGGAAATCCCGACACTCTATGACAAGCCCAAAAACCTTCTTCTCTACCCATTCCATTTGGGAGTGTAATAGCCACATATTAAGGAGTTTTGCTTGAGGACAAGCAAAGATTCAAGTGTGGGGGTATTTGATGTGTGCAAAATGCAACATATAAATTTCATCAATTGTGGCATAAAACTAACCCTTTTAAGTACTAATGTTGGAAAAAGTGTGCTTTTGTCTTCCTTTTGTATTTTCAGGATTAAATGAGCTCAAATTAACAAAAGAAGCAAAAAGACATCAAAATCTAACATAAATACAAGAAAAGGAACAAGACGTGACATGCCCGACCCCACGACAGCATCTTCCCAAGCAAAACAAGAAGACAGAAGACTGAACACGCCCCGTGCTCAGCCAGCACGGGGGCGTACCCAGGTGTCAGCAGAAAAGACAAAGTGGTAGAAGCTTCTATTGCCCACCACGGGGCCGTGCTCAGCGGACACGGGGCCGTGGTCAACTATAAGATTCGCACAATCCAGGCAAATCTTCATAGTACAAAGATTCTTCTGCACACGGGGTCGTGCTCAGCGGACACGGGGGCGTGGTCAACTAATAAGACAAGCTGCATTAAATGAAGAAAGAGAAGGATGTGGACACGGGGCCGTGCCCGAGCTTCTGTTCAGCCTATAAATAGGAGTGCTTGGCTCAAGCTCAAACCATCCCTTGGCACTACCTCTCTCACACTTCACCCACCACCCACCACCACCATAACACCATCATCCACCACCATCATCCATTGTCCATCATAGAGTGTGTGAGTCGTCTCGGGATCCAAGATTGATCGTAAGAGTTCTTGACAATCAAGGCCATGTTTGCCTAAGTCTCTTACATCACTTGGTGAAGACAAAGTGTCTAGTGTAATACTTTTTATTTTTAATCTTTTCGCACCTTTTACTTGGTTTTGTATTAATGACTTTAATAACTAGTTTCTTATGTTGAAGGTGATCTTTCCTTATCGTTTGTCCGTGGTGTCTTGACATTATTTTACTGTCTATATAAAATAAAAGATTTTCACCATTCATATCTCCACGGTCTATATGGAGGTATGTTGGCTACCTGGTCGGGGGTTAAGGGAACGGTTTGGTAAAGGTCTTGCCATTGTTCAGCGTTTAGAGGTCCTGCAATGGACCTGGGTCAAATTTAGTAGGACCTCCTTCAATACTTAACGGTATTGGATGGCGGGGGTCCAAACTCTTTGATCCCCTCATAAGTTAACTACTATTAATACTATAACCCGGCTATTTAGGACTGTATCCCTGCTGACTCAGACTACTTAGTCGAGGGTAACGTCACCTCCAAAAGAGGGGCCTACCATAATTTGCGTTAATAACTTAATTAATTATCTTTCAATAATCCACCCTTTTAGGATTGTATCCTTGCTGACTCAAACTACTGGGGTGAGGGTAACGTCACCTTCAAAAGAGGGGCCTACTACAATAACTAAGATAATCTCTTAAAAAGTGCAAAAGTGCGGAAATAATCAAAGGTTACACTAGATACGAGTCGGAACAAAGTGATTCATCTTGTCTATCTGTTTTTATTTTTATTTTCAGCATTTTTAGTTAGTTTTTATTTTTCTTAGTTTAAAATATTTTTTCTAAACTTTTTGATTTGATTAGACGTTGAGGATAAACCGGTACTAAAAGCTCTTGTGTCCTTGGACGACCTCGGTATCTTACCAACACTATACTACGCTCACGATGGGTGCACTTGCCCATATGTGTGTCTAGTGTTAGTAAATATCGTGTTTTATAAATTTAAAACTTGACTAAAAAAAGTGTTAAAGGGGCTTAAAATATACACCTAATATATATAACACTTGACACCCATCAGTATCCTACTGATATCACAACATATTTAAGGCATATTAACTTAGGAAATCTGTTCATGCCTTTTTTTGTTACCCGTTACGCACTTTTCGCGTTCGGATCGGCTTATGTAACTAGTTTGCATAAATTAGCCGAAACAGGTCAAACCTTATCATTTTTATCTCAAAATACAGAATGTGTTTAGTTTACCCTTGTTACACAAGTATACAAGCTTGTCGGGTCTAAACCACATTCTAATCCGGTTCTCGCTTAATCATGCGTTTTGAACCGTATCCTCTTTTAAACCTAACCGGTCTAAGCATAGGCTTAATTAAGACCGTTAGGAATCTAATAGGTTATTAAAAACCTTCGTTCCAGATTTAGGAGCCCAGTAAAAGCTATTTGTACTTGCTTGGTGGTATACGGCTGGGATAAATTGTATAAATTTGCTCAGGTAAATACTTTTAACTTATTTTCCCTTATACGGGCTTGGGGTACGGTATATAAAATACCGCTTGGTCGGGCATTGAATTTTTAATCGTATGAAGGTTACTTTATTGAAATGATCCGTTTAAATTGTTTTGTTTGCTTAAAACCTTTGGGGGGTTAATGACCATGTCCCGGATATCCTTGGCATCATTCATTGAATGGCCACGACCTTAGCACGCGGGTGTAGCCGTACACCCGCCAGTGTATATATAAATAATAAGGTATAACCGCCGGTTACGAGAATAACTCGCCGCGGGACTATGCCATGTGGTGTGTCTATTAATCTTTAACCTGGTATTCAGCCCGGGCTATTGAACGTATAACGAACATGTAATTCTTTTACAAGTTTATATATAAATAATTATCCCAGGTTATAAAAATTTTTGTGCCATGTGCATTCAAATCAGTTTTCTAAACCTTTTTCAAAAGGAGTCAGTTAAATTGTATTTACCAGTGTAAACTGACGTATTTTCCCAAAAAGGCTAAGTGCAGGTACTAATCGGAATAGACTGGCTTCTCCTAGCATCAAATAACAGTCTCGCAAGCTTAGATGCCTTAAAGTCTGTTGAACAAAGTTTCTTTTTATCTTTTGATCCGCCTGTGGATCTTTTACAACCGTATTTGTAATACTTGATATTACTCTTTATCGGATTGTAATATATTTATCTTTAGCTTTCGCTGTGCATTTAAATTGTGTTGTTTGACTATGATGATATCAACTACGTCACGATACTCCCCACCGGGCCCACCCGTAATACGTGGAAATATCAGGGTGTGACAACAGGTTTGAGTTCAAGTATTTATCTCCTCATACTTGATTCACTCAAACCAGGGCTCTGATACCAACTTGAAACGCCCTCACACGTAATAACTAAAAAAAAATGACGCAGCGGAAAAAGAGCCTTAAAAATTTCTTTCTCTATTAGACACATTTCTTACATGAAGGCTCAAATACGGAATATCAAACGTTAACTAAAAGAAATATATAACATTCACTTTCAATTAACACTTTAAGGCGTTACATAATTAAAGCTATGTGACCGTTCTTTTCCGTACAATCCTTGCTCTCGACTCGATTTATGTCTGCTTCTCTTCATTTGTGGTAGAAGAAATCCGTGTAGTACCTGTGAACGTTACATACAACTTAACCATTAGTCGTTAAAAACATCATACAACATTATTCTCATGTAATTTAATATCAAATATCATTCAGCAATATAAACTTTGATTCATTCAACTATCCTCTCGTATTTTCTCATTCCGAGTTCGACTTCGATACCTCATGAACCCGATGTTCTTTTACCTGCATTACATTTCAACTTCAAGGCACACCATTAGCAACGTCAATGCCCAAACATAATGAAACCATTCCTTCGTACATTTATAACATCTCGCATTCATATATGTATACTAATTCCTACGTGCATTCATAGCATTACATCCATACATGCATACATTCGTAAATCATACATGTACACAAACATATACACCTACATATATACGCACACATTCGTACACGCACACATACATACGTACAAGCTCTTACATACCACTTACATTCCCATATAATTTTACTAACATATCCTAGTCACAAGCGTCCATATAAACAAGTCTCATACGTACAAACTTACGTGCATGTTCATTTCTATTCATGCTTACCTATGGATTCTGTCACTAACATGTATGTAGATCTATACACATATATATCTCCAAACTTATTTCTTTCCCACACATACTTTGAGTGAACGTTCTTGCTTATGAGTGAACATTTCAACTGTTGAGTGAACATTCTTGCTGGTGAGTGAACGTTCCAACTGTTGAGTGAACATTTTTGCTGACGATTGAACGTTCCAACTGTTGAGTGAACATTCTTGCTGACAAGTGAACGTTCCAACTGTTGAGTGAACATTCTTGCTGATGAGTGAACGTTCCAACTGTTGAGTGATCATTCTTGCTGAAGAGTGAACGTTCCAACTGTTGAGTGAACATTCTTGCTAACGAGTGAACGTTCCAACTGTTGAGTGAACATTCTTGCTGAAACGAACTAGAAAAAAACAAGATTTGCCAGCTAACTGGCTCTTGCGGGGCGCGACATCTGTCGCGTTGCGCAACGGTGAAACTGAATTGCTGTCGCATTGCGCGACAACCCTATTTTGACAGAATACTTCCCTTTGCTGCTGCATAAAGTGCCTAGCTATGTTTTCAACCAAAACTCAACTTGAAACTTACATAACTTTTGAGCTAAGCGTCCGTTTTGTGTAATTCTTGTTTCTGCGCGTCCGTAATTTAATTACGGATGCTTTCACCATCCTAACTCACATCAAAAGCTGAATTATAAGAAAACGGCTTAAAGATCCTTCATGCTATTATTCAACCCATTCGATTCCACCATTTTATTTCCGACATAACTAGCTACTTTCAGCCCTGACAATCATTCCTACCTTAGTATTTCCATTTATTAATTAATCATACATGACCTTCTCACATTTATAAGCATTAAATAACTCCCTAAACATACTAATAAGTGAGTCGGAAGTCACTTACCTTAAGCGTGCATATTAGAGCTTACTTCCTTCCTCATCTCGCCGCTCTAGCCCTCCGTGCTTGAGTCAATTGATACGATTCCTTTCCTTACATGTTATCACGTTCGTATCAAAGTTAGCATATATGATCATACATACAAACATTCATTTCCTTTTATTTACACATTATTTGACTTTCATTAGTCACATTTTCGCATACATGAGACACATATCAATAGTTACCTTATTCAAATCTCACGCAATCCGATTACCATCATACATAGCACATAAATCATCTAGTACATGACACACTAATTCTCTACTCTAACATTTGTGTTCAAAAGCCCATCCATTACATTCATACACTGTTGACTTTCAAAAGTCAATGATCTAACTTACATGCATACCTTCAAATTGTTATTCTTAATAAGGTAGACCATAGTAATAACATCGTGTGCATTTCATACTCATGTGGTGACGCACATACCACATGGTCACCTAGTTATATCCACATATAATCACATAGTAAATCCTACATATGCGGATTCTTCATGATCCCACCAATTGACCAACACATTCTAAATTGACCCATTTACATAACTCCACCGTCTTTACTCGCTAGTGAGTTCACACGCTTAATATTTAGTACATGATTATTTACTAGTTATGATCAAACACCTAATCCCACATACGGTGTGCATCACACCCTCAAAGCATGTAGTACAACTTTCTAATGCAAGTATCTTAACATATCATCTTATCACACTAATTTCCCACTTTTAATCCATCTAAAACACATTCCTTTTGCAAACCTATTAACTATTACATCATTATCACATTCTACATATAATTATCCAGTGCTAGCATACAAATTTCACTTATCATTTTCACCTAAGCATTTTATCGAACACTTGGTGTGCATACCACTTTCTAAGCATAATGTACAAGTGTTTTGAGCATGTTTTTCCCAACTTCATCTCATGAACCACCACATTCAAACAAGACCTCATAATCATCAATTTCACATCAAGTTTGTCTATCAAAATCTATCATATAATACCTTGCTCATCACAAAATCACAATATAACATCTACAATTTCTTCATGATCATCCTCTTCACATTCATGCATGGGTTTCATTCTAATTCATCCAAATAACTAAAATTTAACCATGATTCAACTTCAACATAATAGCATCAACAAGTATTCATTCTAATTTCAACCAATTTCACGGATTAAACATAACCCACTTCATACAAGGTCACCAATCTAAGTTTAAAACATACCTCATGATCCCTTGTGAAGGTGATCATTAATCCATGCTCGGTTATGAATTTAAGCTTTATCTAGCCTTTCAATTTGATGATCTTTCTTGATTAGGGTTTGGCTCTTTAGAGCTCCTGAACATTCACGAACACACACGAAGTGTGTGTTTGTGTGTGTGTTGATTTCTTTTAAGTTGATAATTCAACTTTCATTTTATCCTAGTTTAGTCCCTCGTGTTTGCCACTAAAACATATTTGGCACAACTTTCATCATTTAATACTTTTGACCACACACTTAACTAGGTTAAATAGCCTAGTTATTTATTTCATGCTATGTCATATAGGAACATATGGCAAATATAAACAATCGGGTTTTGGGGTGTTACATTTTTTAAACTGCATTAAATTCTTCCGGAAAGCTGATACAATGCTCATTACTTTCATTAAATGTGTAGTAGTGTAGTATACAAGTTATGAATAAATTAAAGAAAATGACGAAAAACCATCCCAAACGACAGTTCATCTATGCTAAGACTATAAGTTAATGGGCATTATAGGGTCGTGAAGTGGCTTGTAACGTCTCTAGCATTATCTTCGTAGGCTTTATAGTGGCATAAAGAGGGATGATGATTTTTAGTATAACACCAAATGAGGAAAACAAAATTGGAAAGTAATGATGGAATGAAGGCATTAAGGGGAGTTAATCATTACACATTTTTAAAAGGCGTTATGATACTGATGTGCTGAAAAAAGCCTCTTAGGGGCATTAACTATTACGGATGGACTTATATATATATATATATATATATAGGGTCAGGATTTAGAGAAAACGGTGAAAAGTGTGAAAACAGTGAGAACGATTATGGATCGTCCGATCAAAACAATCTATGGACTAGATTGACGCGATGACGTTTTTGTAAATAACACCAATTCTATTAAGTGGACGCGCTTCATTAAGGGTAAAAAGGTCTTTAGACTTCTCTACCCAAAACGCCAAACTCATAAATAAAATGCCATTACGGGCCAAAACACATCCTATATAAACAAACATCTCAGGCATTCATTAAACACACCCGAACCCCAAACAACATATTTACTACTATTTACCTTTCATATTAGAAATGCCAAAAAACCGAAAAACATCAAACACACCAACTCAAAACGCCATATTTTACTATATACCAATCATCTTAGAAAACGCTAAAAACCCAAACATCAAAGATTCCAATCGACGTTTCTTTTAGATACACTATTTTCTCAGTAAAACGCCAAAAATGGCAAACATCGTTTCTTGTATATTCAATATTGTTCTACGTGAGGTTTCGCAGAATGCATTCTTAGCTGAGGGGGTGTAACACATTAACATTTTGCTGCATCAGATGGACAAATCTTCAAGAAAAAGATGTTGATGTCAGACTTATGTCATTTTCTGTGCTTTGTTCTTGATGAGTATTTGAATGGCATGAAGAGACGGATGGCACTGATGAGTGGGTTGAAAATAAAAATGAAGATAAAGATAAACTTCAAACAAAAAACTCACGTCATTTGTGCTTCCAAACGGCGACAAAAAGACTACTTCAACAACAAAAAAACAAAATGAAGCATACCAAAGTCAAACCGCAAGTGAAGATGTTTCACAGAAGAAAGAGACTAGTGATAATGAAGATTTGGAAGATGAATTGTTTTTATTTTTATTTTTTTTTATTTTATTTTTCAGTTGTTTGTTATGTATTTTTCAGCTAAGAACAAAAATACATTATATTAATAAAAACGCCACACGGACAAAATGCTTGTGAAACGCCTTCATGCCATAAAACGCCAAAAACTCCCAAACTATAATAAAATTACTTTGGACAAGTATTATTAAAACAAGGTAGAAGAGAATCGAACAAAGTGTCTTCTTTATCTAAACCATATTAAAAAATACAAAACACGCAAAAACTACATAACGCCATTAAAAAAACGCCAGACTTGGAAGATGGGACATCTATCACCCTAAACTCATAAAAAGCTGAACAAAACAGTAAAATACACACAGTAACTGAACAGACGGTTACTTTATTAATATCATTTATTATAATAAAATCCCACCTAAACTACGCGCCAAAAACATCCTATAAGAGAGACATCTTTGCACAATCAATTGATCACACCCCAAAAAACAACGTCATGTTTCCTAGAAACCACTCACTTTAAAAAACGCCAAAAATAGTTAAAAAAGCCACAGATGGGAAACCTCGTTTCTTCTATATGTATTGTTCTGGATGAAGTTTCACTGAATGGATTCTTCTTTGAGGTGGGTATCTTTATAAGCTTTTGCTGAATGAGATGGACAAATATTCAAGAAAAAAAGACTGATGACACTGATATGTCATCATGTAACTTTTTTCTTGATGGATATATTGATGACATGAAGAGATCAATACCAGTGTAAAAAATGCTATTTTGGACTATTATAATAGCATTCGAGCAGGCGTTGATCTTCAACATGTCACCAACAAGAATATATCAAACCAAAATACAGGATGCCACTAAAATAAGCTTCTTCTAAAGACTGACATTATGTAGGAAAATTGGCATCTACCTAAGGTATTTCAAAAAGGTTCAAAACGCCAAAAAGGTTCAAGAAGAAGAGGCTAATGACAGTGAAGATTTTGGACGAGAAATTAGATTAGCATTTTTAATTTTTCTTTTGCATTTTCTATTGTTTGTTATCTAATTCTCTGTTGTTTATTATCTAATTCTCTACCAATAAAAAAGTTGAGTATAAAACGCCAAAAACTACAAACACCAAAACACCTGATAGTATAAAAACTGTGAGAACGGATGCTAGCAAAGCACGTTGTTGCTATATAAAACACCAAAAAATGTCAAACAATGTATTATTAGAAAACAACACTAATTGACAGATGAAACTGAACGAAACAGTAACTGCAAACAGTAAAATGAAGAGACGGGAACATTATTGCTAAACATTTATTATCTTAAAAGCCACTACATGGGAAATTGAATTTATTTATCTTTTCAAAACGCCATAATTGCCTGTCACGTTATAGGCCTGCATCCTATATGTGTCACACCTCGATATTTCCACATATTTTCGGTGGGCCCGGTGGGGAGTATCGTGACGTAGTTGATATCATCATTGTCAATTAACACAATTATAGCACAGTGAAAGGCTTGGAAGTTTAATTACTATTACAATCCATAGTGTCCGAAAGTTCAAAACAAAAGAATATACAGACTGATTGTAATAGAGATCCACAGGCGGACCATAAAATCAAATACATAAAACTGAGATTAACAGAATTCAGGCATCTAAGGATTTGCAAGATCCTCTTAATTGAGACCAAGTAGCTCCAGCCTAATTTCGAGAGGTACCTGTCACTTAGTCTTTGGAAAATACGTCAGTTTTCACTGGTAAATACAATTAACAGACTCTTTTGAAAAACATTTAAGAAAATTGATTTAGGTGCACAAGGCACAAAATCATTTATAACTTGGGATAATTCTTATTAAAATCTTGTATACAGATTTACATGTTTGTCATACATTTGGGGCCAGTTTGGAAGCCGGACATGATTAACTGACTCGCCACTTATAAACCCACAAAGGAGTTATCCCTAACATGTGGGTTAATTAATATTTTAGCATTTGCATCTGTCGGGTGTATGCCTACTGATGCGTGTGTAGCGTTAGATGTTTTTATTGATATTTTAATCCCTTTTTAACACATTAGTCAAGTTTTAAATTTATAAAATACGATATTCTACTAACACTAAACACACATATGGGCAAGTGCACCCATCGTGAGCGTAGTACAGCGTTGGTAAGATACCGAGGTCGTCCAAGGACACAAGAGCTTTTAGTACCGGTTTATCCTCAACGTCTAATCATATCAAAAGTTTTAGAAAAGGTTTTAAACATGAAAAATAAAAACTAAAAATGCTAAAAAAATAAAAATAAAATAAAACAGATAGACAAGATGAATCACTTGGATCCGACTCGCCTTTAATGCAACCTTTGATGATTTCCGCACTTTTGCACTTTTTAAGAGATTATCTTAGTTATAGTAGTAGGCCCTTCTTTTGAAGGTGACGTTGCCCTCAACCCAGTGGTTTGAGTCAGCAAGGATACAATCCCAAAGGGTTGGAATATTGAAAGATAATTAATTAAGTTATTAATGCATAATATGGTAGGCCCCTCTTTTGAAGGTGACGTTACCCTCGGCTAAGTGGTTTGAGTCAGCAGGGATACAATCCCAAGTAGCCGGGTTAATGTATTAATAGTAGTTTACATACGAGGGGATCAAGTCATTCGCACCCCCGCCATCTAATACCAGTGGGTATTGAAGAGGTCCTAGTAAGCTTGACCCAGGTCCTTGCAGGATCTATAAACTGAACACGGCAAGAACCTTACCAAACCATTCCCTTAACCCCCGACCAGGTAGCCAACATATCTCTATATAGACCGTAGAGATATGAATGGTGAAAATCTTTTATTTTATATAGACAGTAAAATAACGCCAAGACACCACGGACAAATGATAAGGAAGTTTCACCTTCAACATAAGAAACTAGTTATTAAAGTCATTAATACAAAACCAAATAAAAAGTGCAAAAAGATTAAAAATCAAAAGTATTACACTAAATGCTTGTCTTCACCAAGTGATGTAAGAGACTTAGGCAAACATGGCCTTTGATTGACAAGAACTCTTACGATCAATCTTGGATCCCGAGACTACCACACACACTCTAAGATGGATGATGGAAGATGGTGGTGGATGTGGGTGTTGTAGTGGTGGTGGAGTGGTGGTGAAGTGGGAGATAGGTGGTTTGCCAACGGATGCCTTTGAAGTGAACCAAGCACCCCTATTTATAGCCTGTACAGAAGCTCGGACACGGCCCCGTCTCCGCTGGACACAGCCCCGTGGCAATCCACTTTCTCTTTCTTCATTAATTGCAATTGTCTGCATTAGGCTCCACACGCCCCCGTGTTCGCTAGACACGGCCCCGTGTGCAGAAGCGAATCTGTACTATCATGATTTGCAAGATTCTGCGAATCTTAGCGTTGACCACGGCCTGTGTTGAGCTGGGCATGCCCCCGTGCTGGGAATAGAAGCTTCTATTACTTTGTCTTTTCTACAGACATCTGGCCACGCTCCCGTGTCTGCTGGGCACGGGGCCGTGGTCAGCCTTCTGATCTCTTGTTTTTGCTTGGGAAGATGCTGTCGAGGGGTCGGGCATGCCATGTTTATTCCCTTTCTTTGTATTTATGTTAGATTTTGCTGCATATTTGTTCCTTTTGTTAATTTAAGCTCATTTGGTCCTGAAAATACAAAAGGAAGACAAAGGCACACTTTTTCCAACATTAGTACTAAAAAAGGGTTAGTTTTGTGCCTCGTTTGATGTAATTTATATGTTGCATTTTACACACATCACTTACACCCCGTGCATAGGTCGTGGCCATTAATAACTTAAATGAGCCAAGGATATCCAAGACACGGTCGTTAACCCCCAATGTTTATGTTATCAAACAAAACAAATTAAAACAGGTTATGCGGATTTATTTAAATCACAATCTGACTTAATAATCGTATACCCGACCAAGCGGTAATAATTTACCGTATCCCAAGCCCGTATAGGGAAAATAAGTTAAAAGTGTTTACCTGAGCTAGTTATGTAAGGATGTTACTCAACCGTATGTTTCCTAAGACCTTATGCAAATATCTTCTACCAAAGCTACTTAATCTGTAAGGAAGGTTTTATTAACCTATTAGAATACTAACGGTTCTTATTTAAGTCAAAGACTTAGACCGGTTAGTTATAAAGATGTTTTACGGTTCGAAACGCTAGATTAAGCAAAGACCGGAATGGAATGTGATTTAGACCCGACAAGTTTGAATACTTGTATAATATGGGTAAACTAAACAAATTCTGGATTTTGAAGTTTACATGATTAGGTTAAACCCGTTTTGGCTAATTTATGCAAACTAGTTACATAAACTGAACCGAACACGTATAAGCGTAACGGGTAACCGAATGAACCATATACAAGTCCCATATATTATTATGCTTAAAATATGTTAAGACATCAGTAGGATGTCAACATATATGCCCAAAAACAATTTAAAACCGAATTAAGTCCCGTAAGGGCATTTTGGTCATATTAAGATTTATAAAAGAAGTTTAAAGGTAAACTGATGTTCTGGTTAAAAACATTCAGTAGAAATATTTATTTTAGTATTCCATCATTGCCAGGTGACAACTGATCAGCATATCCTACCATTTAATCTGAGGATTCCATTATTATATGTTAATCTTTATTAGCATGCATATAACTATATTATTGAAAATATTTAATTCATACAAATTATATGTACACATGTAGGGCTGTAAACGAGCCGAACGAACACGAAAAAGGCCTTGCTCGTGTTCTTTCATTTAAGAAACAATGTGTTCACAAACGATTCATGAACGCTTAGCGAAAGAGATTTTTTCGTTCGTGTTTGTTCATTAAGGAAAGGAACGTGTTCACGAACAATTCACGAACACAAACGAACAAGATAAAATCGGTGAAGACGACGGTGGCTAGAGGTGGATGATGAGATGGAGTGGTGCTAGACCTTAAAGCCCTAATTGTTGAACGAAGATCGATAGTACTTTTCGATGTGAATAATGAGAAGGAAGGCGAAACGGTGCATAAACAAGGCGGAGATATGGTTTTTTATTTTATTTGTTTGGGTATTGAGATAAATAAGAATTAGAAAATATCAAAATATTAGATAAAATAAATAAATGCTAAAAAATCTTTAATGAACAACATAAACAAACGAACATGAACGAATGTTCACGAACACATTACCAAACGTTCATGAACACAGTTGAACGAATGAGACATTTGTTTGTGTTCGTTCATTTAACTAACCTAACAAAATTTCTTGTTCATGTTCGTTCATTAATTAAACGAACGTAAATAAACTTTCCGCCGAACAGTTCACGAACTGTTCGTGGAACGTTCAGTTCGTTTACAACCCTAAACACATGAATATACATGACCCAACACATGAGGGACATATATGTCCTTTTATACTTTTTCTCATTTGTAACTCTCATTAATTCACCACCCTTTTAACTTCTTTTTAACCTTAATATGAACGATTGCAGGAGTTCATTCAACATCTTGATCTTCGACTTTAACATCAACAAACAATGGTGCTTGGCTCCTCCTGTGGATCATAAACCATCATTTGCACGTCGTGGACATTTTTAAACCTTGGTCATATTTTATTACTGTAAACCCTTCATGTACACCTAAATTACTTTATAAGTCTCAGCATACTTAAGCACACTAACAACATCATCATTGTTCACCAAGGGGTCTTAAGTCAAAATCCATGTCCTCTTCTAAATCTTAAAATGGTATTTCATTACATCTAGTTAGACTTGTGAACGAACCGAACGTTCAGTGAACCGTTCATGAATCATTCGACATGAAATTCGTTCATGTTCGTTTATTTAATAAACGATCGAACGTGAAGAATTTTTTTTGTTGATTTAAATAAACGAATGAACATGAACAATGTCCCGTTTGTTCATTTACGTTCATGAATGATCGTTTATGTTCGTTCATTTATGTTCGTTCGTTCGTTTACGCTCGTCTATGTCCGTTCATTTAAATTTGTTCGTTCGTGTTCGTTTATATCTGTTTGTTTATGTTCATCTTTTAAATTTAGTTATTACTAATAAATTTAAAAATCTATTTAATTTTCTTTATCATCCCATGACTAGCTTTGACTTTCCGATTTCAAAACTTTCTTTTATATGGTATTAATATATTTAATTTATATTTTCCAATTTAAAAAACAATCTTTTCTATCATATGAAACGTGAATTAAGGTTTGCCTATATTTAGGTTCTTTTTCTCCTCTACTATTGCTATACAATTCAAAGCCTTGTTCAATTGTGTTCGTTATGATTTATTATGTTCTTTTATGTTCAATTATGTGTGTTTGTGTGCATTTATGTTCGTGAACCTTTCATTTATACTTTTAGCGCACGAACATAAACGAACATGAACATGTTCATTTTCTTAACGAACGAACACGAACAAAAAAATCCGTTCATTTAAATGTTCATGTCCGCTCGTTTGTTTCGTTAAAGGTAAATGAACGAACATGAACATGCCTCGTTCGTGTTCATTCAGTTCATTTTCAAGTCTACATCTTGTTTGAATAACCAAGTTCAAGTACCAAATCATTCCCTATAATCACTGAAAAAAAAAAGTGCAGAATTAACTTTGTCAACAAAATCAACATTACCCCTTACCATAGTGGCGAAAGTCGCTAGACGCTCCCCAGTCGGAGTTGAGAGTACTTGGCCTAGGTGGAGAGTACTCGGGCCCTGGCCGCCTGCCTTGTAGCAATTACTCGGGAGGTACTCAATCTCCAAGACCCAGTTTTACACCGGTGCCCCTTACATATCTTTTGTATGGAAACATGCTAAATTCTCCTCCATGGCGGAATTCCAATGTATACACGTTATGGTTATTTTCGGGAAGTGTAAAATAAACATATTAGTAAGGATTTATGATCCGAATAAACATACGAAATAATAAAATGGAACAACCATAAACGCGTTTGTTGGTGCATATCTGTGACAATAGCTTAGATTTGGTCTTTGGATATCTTGTAATTAGTTTAAATGATAAACAGTTAGCGGGTTTAGCTTTGTAATAGTTAAATTATAGAGTTTGGGCTAAACAAAACCCAGTTGGGTCATAGGGGGATGAATTGGGCTTGCCCATGTAGGAATCGCTAGCCCAAGTAGCAACCTTGTGTTATATAAACAAGGCTTTGCTTTAGGGTTTAGGTTAATAAGCCAAAACAGTGTTTATGAGAGAGGATTTTCGTGAGAGCTATAGCTTGGATGAATTAGGGTTGGATTGATTGTAATACTCGTGTTTGATAATCAATAGAAACCCGGTTGATTGTGAGTTGCTGTTTCTACACGTTTTCTGTGACATTCTGATCAAGAGGATTCCGCACTCTTGATTGAATTGACAATTCTGTGACGATCCGTATGAATAGGGGACCTACAATTGGTATCAGAGCGTTAGGCTCTTGAAGGCTCGGTTCAGAATTGTGCTTGGCAGAAACAGGAAGTTTTCGAAAATTTGAAACCTGAAAAATTAGGGTTTCAAAATTTTTTGTTGGTTTGATACAAATTTTTTGGCTGTTTGATCTTCTGCATTGTTTGTTTGCTATTTTGCAGGTTTTAGGATTCAATTCTGGTTGATTGGTTGAAGAATTTTGGCTGGAAAGGCTTGAAGATTCGAAGATTTTCTTCGTGTTCTTCACGTTTTTCATTCTGTTCTTCGCTGTTTTTTGAAAACTACTGATATTTTGCTGTTTCGATTCTGCAGGAAAGTGTTAGGAGAATCTGAAAAATCTTCAGAATTTCGATCAGATTGAGTTTCCGATTTTACTGGACCAGCGAATTTGACTATCAGCGAATTTAACAAATTCGCAGACTGGACTAGCATAATTAACTGATCAGCGAATTTGGGACTTAATATCTCGGTGACCGGCGAAGTTAAATCCAAAGGCGACTTTGGTAACCGTATAATTTTCCTCAGCGAAATTATTACGGTGTTCGGCGACTTTACTGGTCGTCGTAATTGCGAAATTAACCAGCGAAGTTGGAAGCAAATTGATCAGCGAACTTGAACTAGACACCGAAATAGACCAGCAAAATTAACTAACTGACCTAGCGAAATTATCATAGGAATTAAAACCTGCAAATTTAAAAGTGGTGGAATATTTTCTGGCAAGCGTAAGAACAAATTCACGTTTTCGTGAATAGAAAGTGATCCGTAGCTCGTTT
Organism: Helianthus tuberosus; assembly: GCA_030545235.1. NCBI lineage: Eukaryota > Viridiplantae > Streptophyta > Magnoliopsida > Asterales > Asteraceae > Helianthus > Helianthus tuberosus. The sequence continues at coordinate 52,228,763 of CM060425.1, forward strand.
GACAAAACCGTCTGCACCGTTGAATTCCTTGCATTTCCAGGACAAAAAAAAACTTTGGAAATCCCGAATTCGGTTTTCGACATTATATATCATTGGATTCGTCTTTTCGAGACGATTCTAACGGTGTAATTTGGTAACCACTGTTTTCGGAGATATTTTGTACGGTTTATCAGTCTGCAACGTTTAAAATGTCGAACATGTCTACTTTGAATGAGCTTTTGGAAATGGAGCATGAGGTTGGCACTACCAACAAACCGCCTAAGATGGTGAAGGTGGAAAATTATTTGACATGGAAGGATCGTTTTCAATCCTTCGTTGAATATCAGGACACACGCATGTGGATATGTATTGAAGATGGGTACACAAACCCAACACACGACTTTGAGGGCAGACCACGTAGAACAGCCTATGTGAACATGCAAGAGGCTGATAAAAAGATGTATGAGGCTGAAAAGAGAGCCTTGGCTGCAATAAAAATGTCCTTACCTGATAGCATCAAGCATACCTTCAAGAAGTACACTAATTTAAAGGATATGTGGGATGCATTAGAAAAGCTATATGCGGGAAATGCAGATGTCAAGAAAAACAAAGTTGATTTACTGAAGAAGCAGTTCGCTGTTTTCAAGTACATGAAACATGAGTTACTTGAGGACATCATCACTCGATACTACCATCTGATGTCGAAAATGGAAAATTATGAGATAGATTGCTATACTGACATAGAAAAGAATGACAAGCTGCTCGATGCCTTACCTACTAAATGGGATATCTACACTCTCATGATCAAGGGAGAAGCAGATTATGAGACAAAAGAGCTTGAAGAAGTGGTGGAAAGCTGAGAGCTTATGAGCTCAGTATGAAGAAGAAAGACACTGGATATGATCAGGTTCAAGATCCAGGGATTTACAATGGGCTTACATCTTCTTCATCTCACAACGCTTCTAGCGACTCTGCTACTGCATTTCTATCGTGTGAGAATGAGCAGGTCACAGTGAATGAGGATGGTGATGTTTGTTTTGTAGCCGCTTCAGGAGGATCAATAGGAGCCAAGAGAACATCAGCTTCTAAGCAGAGTAGTAGTGCTAAATCGATGCCTATGAGTGTGAAGTCTGCTGAAGAACATCTTGCTCTACTTGCCTCATTCGTTGCTTCTTATGAGAACTACATTCAGGGGAAGATATCTGATCCTGCTACTTTAGATGAAGATTATGATCAGATTAACCCTGATGATCTAGAAGAGATGGATTTACAATGGCAGATGGCCATGATTTCAAGAAGAGTGAAGAGATTCATGAACAAAACAATATTTGTGAGAGAGGATTTTTTGTGAGAGCTATAGCTTGGACGAATTAGGGTTTGATTGATTGTAATACTCATGTTTGATAATCAATAGAAACCCGGTTGATTGTGAATTGCTGTTTCTACACGTTTTCTGTGACATTCTGATCAAGAGGATTTCGCACTCTTGATAAAAAGATGTATGAGGAAGGAAGTTTGTAGGGAGGACTGTTGGTTTTGACAAGACCAAAGTGAGGTGCTTTAACTGTCAAAGTTATGGGTATTTCGCTAGGGAATGTCAAAAACAAAAGCAAGAGACTTCGAGTCAAAGTTCAAACAATAGGAATGCATCAAACAATTCTAGCTCAAAGGCTTTGATCTCTACAGCACGAGAAGGTTCATATGATTGGAGTATTCATCTAGAAGTTAATGAGAATGCCACTCAGGCATTCATGGCAGAAATAGTGCCAGTTGATGATGATGAAGCTACTGTGGGAGATGCTGAAGCAAAAGTGGATGCTGAGGCTGAGATAGAGAGTAAAGCTGAAGAAAAGAAGGTTGATCAGACAACAGATGCTGAAGAGGAAAAGCAAAAGTCTGATCATGAAAAGGAAGCTGAAGAAAAGGATGCCAAATACAAAAGAATGGAAGCTTAACTTGCAGCTCTAATGGCCAATCTTGACATACAAACAGGAGAAGTGTGTTCTAACTCTGTGTGTTTGAAATGTCGTGAATTACAGGGTGAGGTTAACAGGTTGTCAACACAAAACCAAAGTCTGGTAAGCGAGATGTCTAACATAAAAGAATCAAACTTTTTTGCTAAAAGAAACGAATCTCTATACTTGAAGAAAATAAAAGGTTATGAAAGTGAAATTGAAACTTTAACCTGCAAACTAAATGAAAAGACTTCAAGTCATAGACTTAGCTCATGACATGATGGCTGAGAAAACAAAAGAGATTTCTGAAAAATGCAAAGAGTTGTCAGCTGCATAATTCAAAATTGTTGAACTTGAAATGAAATTAGGTCAATTCAGGGACTCTACTTTTGTTATGAAACACATGATGGGTGGCTTGAAGAAAAGTAATGACAGCACCAGTGTGGGATTCCATGGTTTCAATGAAGTTCCACCTGCTGTTAGTCATGACTATTCTTTCTTGCCTGATGAAGATGAGCTCATAGACTTTGTGTCAACATCACCAAGTAGTTCCACATCAAGTCAAGGAAATGTGTCTGAGAGTGATGATGCTAAGAAGGATAATAACAGCAAACCTATTTTGAAAAAGAAAACTTCACATCCTAAGAATAACAATCGAACTTTTGTTAAAAAGGTTAATATTGTTCAAGGAAGTGACATGAAAAATGAAACAACTGTTATTGAAAACGAATCAAATGTAGAATTTGCTAAAAACAAAAACAAACAAAATTTTGAAACTAAGCAAACTGAACCAAATCCTTCTAAGGCATCAACATCAAAACCTGAATCTAGTTCAAAGGCTTCAGATAAGAAGTCTTCGAAAAAAGAGATCGTGCTTCAAATGTCACACCAAAGGACATGTAGCTAGCTGCTGTCCTAACAAAAATAATGAAGCACAAGTTAGTGAGAGGAAGAGAGAGAAGTCACCAGAGAAGAGTGGTGATAAAAAGGAGAGAGAGTCAAACTCTCCAAAAAAGTCAGCGTCTAAGCAACCAAAGAATGTTGCTGTTGGTGTAGATAAGGCTGAAAAAGGAACTCCACAAGTTCCTCGTTTTCAAAGAAATCAACCAAGATTTCAGCCTAAATCTCCACCAGGCAGATATGAGAGACCTAGAAGCAGTTCACCAAGAATGAACAATTATAATTCTAATAATTTCAGAAGTCAAGGTCAATATCAAAATCGATACCAAAATAATGGTGGTCGAACTTTTTATAACAATGGCTTTAGAAATTACAACAATCATGCTTCTTGGAATCAAAATTCAACGTACCAAAATCAAAATTTTCAAAGGTCAAATAGTCCAAACACATTTAGGAACCCTCAGGACCAAAGACCTAGTGGAAATCAAAATCAAATTCCATCAACAGGTCTGAGATCCAAGACTCCAGTTAGGAGTAATGGATATTGGATGGATGTTCCAGTAGTTGGTGAATTTGGACGACCCAAGACCATTAAGGATTGGGTTCCCCAATCTAACTAATTTTTTTGGTTGGTGTGTGCAGGAGCTGCTAAGGAGGATTATCAACTTATGGTATGTTGATAGTGGCTGCTCCTGGCACATGACAGGGGATGCGAGATTGTTAACTGAGTTTGAAGATTATGATGGTGGACATGTGAATTTTGAAGGTGCTAAAGGTGGTAGAATTACAGGACGAGGAAAAGTGACCAATGGGAAGATCACACTGGACAAAGTGAACTATGTTGAGCAGCTTACGCACAATCTAATGAGCGTGTCACAAGTCTGCGACAAGGGTTACTCGGTCCATTTTACCAAGAATGAAGCATTAGTGTTGAAACCAGGTTTGGTGATTCCAGACGATTGGATAGTGATGCGAGCGCCAAGGAGAAATGACACGTATGTCATGGACATGGGTTCTAAGGATCCGACTGCTGTGGTGGCGTGTTTACTATCAAAAGCATATAAAGCTGAATCGATGTTGTGGCACAGACGCATGGCCCATATTCACTATCGAAAAATGAACTATATTATTAAAAATGAGCTAGTGAAAGGGGTTCCAATGCAGAGGTTTCACGTGGAAGATAAATGTCTTCCATGTCAAAAGGGAAAACAACATAAGAAACCTTACAAATCAAAAACAGTAAATTCCATAAATGCCCCCTATGAATTACTTCACATGGATTTATTCTGTCCAGTGAACGTGAGGAGCAGGTGGAAAGTACTATTGTTTAGTTGTCACAGATGATTACTCACATTATTCATGGGTTTTCTGTTTTAGGTACAAAAGATGAGACAACAAAGATGTTGATAGATCTTTTTACAAAATTGGAAAACGTACATGATGCAAGGATCAAGAGGATAAGGAGTGATAATGGCACGGAGTTCAAGAATCAGATTCTGGATCTCTATTGTCTTCGCAAGGGAATAGAACATCAATTTTCTGCTCCTTATACCCCTCAACAGAATGGAGTTGCTAAGAGGAAAAACAGGACGTTGATTGAAGCCGCTAGGACTATGCTTTCAGATTCAAAGCTACCAGTTCTTTTCTGGGGAGAAGCTGTGAATACAGCTTGCTATGTCCTAAACAAAGTTTTGACCGTTAAACGTTTTAACAAAACTTGTCATGAATTAATGTTTAACGAAAAACCAAGCTTGAAAGGCTTTGAACCATTTGGATTACCCTGCACCATTGTGTGAAATAAAGATAAACAAAAATTCGGAGAGGTGGCTGACGAAGGCTACTTTCTAGGCTATGTGCCTGGCACACCGAATAAAAGGGTTTTTAATCTAAAAACTGGTAAAATTGAGGTTGTTTTTAATGTTGAAATTACTACATACAAACCTCAACAATCAACGAGTGGACCTGCTATATTATATGATTATGAAAGCATTTTTAAATCATTTAATATTTATGAGTTTTCTGATGCAGATGAATCTCAGCTGATTTAAACAGTGATAAGTGAAGATGATGAAGGCGAGTTCATGCCTAGATCGAATGTTGATATGACAGATGCTCCGGAAACTTCCCAAAGTGCAGTAGATCCTGATTCAAGCGATAGTGAACCTGAACCCATTCAGGGGGAGGATTTCATTAATCCGTTTGCAGATCAGAATATTCAGGGGGAGGTTGGATCAATCCTAGGTGACAATCTAGAAGTCGATGCCGTTGCTACTACACGAGCAAATAGAGATCATCCAGTTGACATGATACTTGGAGATCCTACTGCAGGTGTTCAGACGAGAAGAAGTATAGCAGCAAATTCTGGCTTATTTGTTTCGATTGAGAAGACTGGGATTGTAAACGAGTGCTTGTATAGTTGCTTTATTTCCCAAGAGGAGCCGAAGAACATTCATATGGCTCTTAAAGACAATTCATGGGTTGAAGCTATGCAAGAGGAATTGGCCCAGTTTGCTAAGTTAAAGGTTTGGGAGTTAGTTGACCTTCCTAAAGGTGAAAGAGAAATTGGCACTAAATGGGTATTTAGGTACAAGAAGGATGAAAGAGGAATTGTAACGCGCAACAAAGCTCAATTGGTGGTAAAAGGTTTCAATCAACAAGAAGGGATTGATTACAATGAAGTGTTTGCACCAGTGGCAATGTTGGAAGCAATTCGTTTGTTCCTAGCCTTCGCAACATTCAAGGGATTTAAAGTTTACCAACTAGACGTGAAGAGTGCATTTCTTTACGAGAAAGTCCAAGAAGTGGTGTATGTCTCACAACCAGATGGGTTCGTTGATCCAGATTATCCAGATCGGGTGTACAAACTTGATAAGGCTTTATATGGATTACATCAAGCTCCCAGGGCTTGGTACGAGACACTGTCTACACATCTGATCAAGAATGGTTTTGAAAGAGGTCAGATTGACAGTACACTTTTCATCAAGAGAAAGAAGGAAGATTTTCTGCTGGTACAGGTGTACGTGGATGACATCATCTTTGGGTCATCAGATGAAGATATCTGTAAAGAGTTCGAGCAGGTGATGAAGAGCAAGTTCAAAATGAGCGCCATGGGTGAGCTGTCTTACTTTCTGGGATTACAAGTTGAACAGAAGGAGGATGGGATGTTTATTCATCAAACAAAGTATGTGTATGACATTTTGAATCGGTTCAAAATGAATGATTGCACTACTTTCAACACACCTATATGTGAAAATCACAATCTTGGCCCAGATCATGAAAGTACTGAAGACATTGATCCAACTCAATACAGGGCAATGATTGGTTCTCTAATGTACTTGATTGCTTCAAGACCCGACATCATGTTTGTTGTATGTCTGTGTGCCAGATATCAGGCTAATCCAAAGGAGTCACACATGAAAGCGGTGAAGCGTATTCTTTGTTACTTGAAGGGGAAACCTAAACTTGGGTTGTGGTATCCAGCTGATAGTGATTTGATGTTTGTTGCTTACACTGACTCAGACTTTGGAGGATGCAAGTCGAACAGAAAGTCTACAACAGGTGGTTGTCAGTTCTTAGGAGGCAGGATTGTGTCTTGGCAATGCAAAAAGCAATCTTGTGTGTCTACCCCTATGTGTGAAGCTGAATATATTGCTGCTGGTAGCTGCTGCTCTTAGGTTCTTTGGATACAACAGCAGATGCGCGATTACGGTTTGGATTTCACTCGTACTCCTATTATGATAGACAATAATGCCACAATTTCAATAACAAATAATCCTGTGAAACACAGTCGCACAAAACATATTGACATTCGTCATCATTTTATACGGGATTGTGCTGAAAAGAGACTAATTGAACTACATCGAGTCGACACACAAGATAACCTGGCAGATCTTTATACTAAAGCATTTGACAGGGCTCGCTTTAAACATTTAGTCGAACTCAACGGGATGAGGAATCCTGAATAACTGGTTTTCATAAAAATAAAAAATACAAAAACATTAAAAAATTAAAAACATAAAAAAAATAGAAAATCAAAAATGAGTTATCACTGTGTGAAAAAGAAGAAATGATTGGGGAACACATCAGTGGTGTATGGTTTAATGACCTTAATTCTTGCGTTGATAGATTGCCAAAATCTGAGGTTTTGGGTCTTTATACTGTTATTTCATCAGGGGATATCAGGGTTGTCCTTTTGCTGCATCCAGATAAATGCTGACCTAGGCACAACCAGTATATCTTAAAAGAGCAAAAAATGCCAAATCCCATAAATGAAGCAGCTCTCCTAGAGAGTCATTCAAATGTGCAAAATGCATAATTCGTACCAAAAATGGTATTTGTCTTAGCCCTCGTTAGATATTTTGGTCTCTTTGCTGTACGGAAGTACTGACCTGATCACTAATTATCTAAACGTTGAAAAACAAAACGGATGAATTCAGTATAGTCACCTACTACGACGAATCTTTGTGCATACCTTGATCGTGGGGGTATATCCTGAAGTGGAACACACTAATATATCAGAAATAAAATTACCTTAACGTATCATATGGTAATGGTACTTGAAATGTTCATGCATTTTGTTTAAGTGGACAATCATACTGGTAATCGTCTTGTACTGCTTTTCATGAAAAATTAAATAAAGAATTATCTAATAGTGTGAAAACAGTTTGATTTTGTTGATATGATCTTCTTACCAATTATTCTCACAAAAATAGAGTGTTTATTGCTTTTGTTATTTACTTGCTTTCAGAAAATATAAAAATCCAAAAATAGTGTCTTTTTCTGTTTAAAATTCTTAATGTACGGAAAACTGTTATTCTTGGAGGAATTGTTACCGATAGGGGGAGACGGTGTTAGAAAGTGAGTTCAAAATTTTAAATCATGCAGGTTCTTGTGTGTTGAACAAAAGTTTTGCGTGTTGATGATAAATTGAAAGTGCTTAATCTGTGATACAGTTTAACTATCTCTTGAATAATAATAATAATAATAATTTATTTAACTTTGTTGAAAAATTCTTATGGTTTCTCGAGATGTTTGTTTTATAGTATACAAATTGAAGTAGTTTATTGCTGAGAAGTTGCTGTGAAGATGAGAGTTTGATTGGATGCATGGTAGAACCTCCTTTCTATATTGCAGACAAAGTTGAAGAGTTTGAAAATTGCTTTGCAAATGCTAAACTGGAGTTTACTCAAGTGCTAACGTTTTGAAGATTTGGTGATTGGATGCATCAGCTTAGGGGGAGTCTGTTGCTGACAGAAGCTGTTAAAGCTGAAGCTATCCAAAGACCAAAGACAATGCAAGATTACATGAAGAATGCAAGATGACTGAAGACAAAGTGGTTTTATGAAGCTATTGTCAAGGGGGAGTTTGTTGGTGAATATCTGTGACAACAGCTTAGATTTGGTCTTTGGATATCTTGTAATTAGTTTAAACGATAAACGGTTAGCGGGTTTAGCTTTGTAATAGTTAAATTATAGAGTTTGGGCTAAACAAAACCCAGTTGGGTCATAGGGGGGACGAATTGGGCTTGCCCATGTAGGAATCCCTAGCCCAAGTGGCAACCTTGTGTTATATAAACAAGGCTTTGCTTTAGGGTTTAAGTTAATCAGCCAAAACAGTGTTTGTGAGAGAGGATTTTCGTGAGAGCTATAGCTTGGACGAATTAGGGTTTGATTGATTGTAATACTCGTGTTTGATAATCAATAGAAACCCGGTTGATTGTGAATTGCTGTTTCTACACGTTTTCTGTGACATTCTGATCAAGAGGATTCCACACTCTTGATTGGACTGACAATTCTGTGACGATCCGTACGAATAGGGGACCTACATCGTTAGATTTAGGTGTCCAATTATCGATTATTTAATGTTGCCATTAAGGTACGATGTAAAGAGTTACACTTTTGATGACCAACAAAGAATAATATTTAATTATTAAATATTATAAATCACAACAGCGGATTAATTGTGGAGAACGAGTATTTGGTAAAATACTAGAGATATTAATTGTTTTCAAAACAATTAATTTATTGGAAATAATTGGTGTCGTTTAAAGAGTTAAACGATTAATAATTTATTATTTAGATAATAAATTAAAGGAGTTATTTTATCGAGAATAAAATAAAGTCAAAGCATTTTGACTAGTGATTTAATTTAGCAGTGAATAATAGTTATTCGACGAAAATGAGGATTGGTTATTATTAGATAATAATTAAAGAAAGTTGGTTTTATTATTGGATAATAAGATCAACGGTCAAAGGTTAATCTAGGATTAATTACTTGGAGGGAAAGTCAAAGGTTGATGGGATAGATTATAATTAAAGGATCTATAAATAGAACATTAACCTGTAACCCTAATCGCACACAAGATACTGAACAAGAGAGATTAAGCATAAACCCTAGCCCCTTCGCTCCTCCTGTCACACCCCAACCGATGACGGAAACATCGGGGCATGGCACTGAGCGAAACAGATTGTCAAGAGAAATTCCATAACGACTAAATTACCAAATAGTTAATATTATGTCCCATACCATAACCCATTAAGTAATCTAATTATTACAGACATAGATATTCTCAAAATAAATCATGTTCCGACAACTCAGATTCAATAAAGTAAATTGTCTTTGTTTCTAGACTCCATCCTACTTGATTTCCACAAAAGCAGATAAAGCACAGCAATCCTAGCATTCAAACACCTGTCACATACGTTCAAATAAAGTAAATACACATAGTGTAAAGGTGAGCATACAAGTTTGATAATAGCATAATAGAGTTCGAAATCGTTTACGCATAACCAGTATGTACAATGTATAATGTGAAGCATGTAAGTTATCGACAAAGATCCTATCAATACCAATGACTGCGAGTAGCGAGTGTGCATCACATGTTTACCACTGCGAACACGTGAAGTATTGTCCTTAACAACCCCTAAGTAAACAGGTGCTGAGTCCAAACTACAGTACTATCGTTGCTAAGGTAGGTAGACAACAATCAATGTGTAAACATAACAAACAGGCATTCATCGAGTCACGTATAACATGCATTAATGGTCAGCGTATAAATAATGTTGCGTTGTGTGGTCGATGTGATTTAGAATAAGTAACGTATGTAACACCCAAAAGTGCATAAAGCGAAAAGGGATCGAGTATACTCACAGATTGTGTTTAACAAGTAAACACTCTCTTGTATTGAAGGGAGCGCTGAGAGAGATTAGCCTGGACAGTTAACGATAGCATAAACGATGAGCGACGCGTAAAACGGTGCAAAAGTACCAAGTGTCGGATGGCAATCCGATCGGATGGCCAGTCGATCGGATGTCAATCCATTCGGATGGTCATCTGATCGGATGGCCATTCGATTGGATTGACACTCGTTTTGGTAGGGATGTGTTTGTGTATGATGGTTTGTCCTTTGAAGTTTTCGTTGTAGCATTTTGAAAATAGAGAAGTATCTCTGCCCTTTAGGTCGGTCGATCGGACGACGGTTCGATCGGACGGCGATCCAATTGGCGAACCTTCTCAGTTGAGAACAAGTTCACAGCAGGACGGTCACTCGATCGGATAGCTATCCGATCGGGTGGCAATCCGTTAGTTACTAATGATCTTTGAAAATTGATCAAGTACCAATGTCCCAAATGTCACACGATCGGACGGTCGTTTGATCGAATGGCAATCCGATCGGACGACAATCCGTTCGACGTTCAGAACCTTGGAAGTTTGAGTGAAAAGTTTAAGTGTGGAACCAAGTGCAAGCCGATCGGATGGCAGTCCGATCGGATGGCAAGCCGATCGGATAACAATCCGATCGGACGGCAATCCGTCCCAACGACCTGATCGTCTTTGACACTTGATTGTTTTGAAGATTTTACAGTATTTAACGAGACGTTATGATTACTTGCTTAAACAACGGAAACCCCATCTCGACCCAAGTGATCCAATCGAACAGGAACCACCCTAGTCCGACCAGTTCACAGTTTGAGACGGTTGTTCATGTTCAAACCCAAAATCGGTTGTCTCTCGGATAGAATTCAGATCTTGAACCAACCCATCACTATGAAAGAGTAGAAGATCAGAACGAGCTCCGATTCTATCGGTTTGGAGTGCATTGAGTGTAAAAGAGTTGAAAGAAGGTTGGAAAACCTTCTTTCAATCCTTTTAATCATGAATAAGTGTAGATCTATGCGAAAACATTGATCATTCATGTGGAAATCCTTCATATCTAACTTGTTCTTGGTGGAATGAATGAAGCCAAACTTTGAAGTTCATAAGAACTCCATGACGACATCACCCTAGAACACCTCAAATCCGGTGATCTCATGGTTAAAAGTTAAGATTCAAAGGTGAGAATGATGAAGAAGTGTGTGCAGATGATAGAAGGACAAGATTTAGGTTGGAAACTTACAAGAATCAAGAGAAATCGAGAGAAATAGAGCTTGAGTGCGGCTGGTTCGAGTGAGGAGCTGTCACATCACAAATGATGTGACAGGAGGGTATTTATAGGGTTTCCCAAAAAGGAAAGTGGTGAAGTGTCGAGTAGGTCACCGATCGGATGGCTGTCCGATCGGGTGGCAACCCGATCGGGTGACAACTCGATCGGGTGACAATCCGATCGAATGGCAATCCAATCGGATGGCCACTCGATCAGTTGGCCACTCGATCCTGGTGTCTGACGCGTTGAGTTTTGTTGCTTCGATTCACGTGTTGAGTGATGCGATGCGATACGATTCGAGTGAGCGATGCGATAGTATTACCCATTAGTTACACTAATAACATAACTATAATATCTAACATACAATCACTATGAATAACTTGCGTTTAGCGTTTGCGTTTTAGATTGCGATGCGATAGAATTGCGATTGCGATTTCGATTAACACCTCAACATAAACATAACATGCACAAGTAACACATAAGTAGCACACACACGTAAAACAATATTCAGAACACATAATTCGAGTTGCGATTGCGATAGCGATAAGCGATTAAACATGCGATTAAATAGCGATTAAACCTCGATTATTAATAGATACTCCACATAATACAACTAAAGAGATTAAATAAATAAATTCGATTACAAGTCAAAGAAGTCAAAACAGTAGCTGAGCAAGGAGTGACAGATCGCAATTAGCAATCTTTTTTTCCTTTGACTTCAATCCTGACTTTGACTTTGACTTTCGAAACACGGGGTGTTACAGCCTTCCCTACTTAAGGGAATTTCGTCCCGAAATTTGGCTTTAGCCGTAACAAACAACTGCGGGTACTTCACCTTCATGTCGCTTTCAAGGTTCCCAGGTGAACTCGGCGCCTCGTTTGCCTTCCCAGCGAACCTTCACAATGGGAATGCGTGAGCTTCTGAGCACCTTGGTTTCTCATCCCACGATCTTGACATGCTTTTCCACGAAGTGTAATGTTTCGTCCACTTGCAAGTCCTCAAGGGGGACATGTAATTCCTGGTCAGCCAAGTACTTTCTGAGGTTCGAAACGTGGAAAGTCGGGTGGACGTTACTCAGTTCCTCGGGTAGTTCGAGTCTGTAGGCCACTTTCCCAATCCTTTCCAGAATCTTAAGGGGTCCAACATATCGAGACGCGAGCTTTCCTTTCTTGCCGAATCTGATCACCTCCTTCCAAGGTGCAACCTTTAGGAGTACGTGATCGCCAACGTCAAATTCAAGGGGCTTGCGGCGTCTATCAGCGTAACTTTTCTGTCGGCTCTGAGCTTTCAGTAGATTGTCTCAAATTTGGAGGATTTTGTCAGTCGTTTCTTACAACAACTCGGGATCAGTAATTTGCGCGTCTCCGATCTCGTGGCATACAATAGGAGATCATCATTTCCTTCTGTATAAAGCCTCATATGGTGCCATTTGTATGCTAGAATGATAACTGTTATTGTACAAGAATTTGACCAAAGGTAAGTGCGCGTCCCAATTACCACCGAAATCTATGACACACGATCGAAGCATGTCTTCAAGGGTACGAATCGTTCTTTCAGTCTTACCGTCAGTTTGGGGATGGAAAGAGGTACTTAGATTAAGAGTAGTACCGAGAGTAGATTGAAACGTTTCCTAAAGACGCGAGGTAAACCGAGCATCGTGGTCAGATTGAGTACGTTGAAGTTTCGTTATGAAGTCCATGGCTATACTCTCCCATTTCCACATCGGGATCTCAGGTTGAACGAGTAAGCCAGAGGGTCTTTGATGCTCAGCCCTGACTTTAGAATAGGTCAGGCATTTCGAAACATAGATTGCGATATCCTTCTTCATGCCCGGCCACCAGTACTTGTAGAGCATGTCCTGGTACATTTTGTCAGCACCGGGATTAATAGAATATCGAGATTTGTGGGCTTCGTCCATCAGAAGTTGTCGCAAGTTCGTACGCTTGGGAATCCAAATTCGGTCCAAATAATGAAAGATACCATTTGATTTATTCTCGAGTTAGGTGCCATCGTTTAGAATCCTTTCCTTCTTTAGAGTTCGCTCGGTAAAACAAGCATGCTGCGCGTCACGGATAAGAGTTTCGAGATGAAACTGGGCTTGGGAATTACGAATGCTATGCAAATAGCTTCGTCGACTGAGAGCATCGGCCACGACGTTTGCTTTGCCTGGATGGTAACGAATCTCACAGTCGTAATCATTGAGCAGTTCTACCCACCGACGTTGACGCGTATTCAGTTCCTTCTGGTCAAAGATATGTTGTAGGCTCCTATGATCGGTGAAGAGCGTACACTTAGTACCATAAAGGTAGTGTTGCCAAATCTTTAACGCAAAAATAACTGCGCCAAGCTCGAGGTCGTGTGTGGTGTAGTTCTTCTCGTGGATCTTGAGCTGTCGAGAAGTGTACGCGATAACCCTGTCTCATTGTGTAACACCTTGAAAATTCACGTCCTATAATGTGTAGACACGTGTCAAATGTTTAAACGTGTGAAAGAAATATTATAGAAGGACTAAAGTTGACAAACATGGAAAGTATGTGAATATACGTATTCTAAGTGTCAACTGTGAATAAATATAATGTACATTAACCCTACATGGTGCTCATACCTTCAAACGAATAAATCATGGATCATACGAAGCTAAAAGTGAGAGATTTCAAACTACAGGGGCTAAATGTGTCAACATGTTTAAATTATACCTCTGAGTGACCTTTTGACAAACCCGAAGCTTTGTAACGGTAAATTATGCTCACTAGAATGCACGATTAAAATTTCATAAAGTTTCGTTATCGTATGAGAAAGTTATGATCAAATTCGTGTGCGAAGGGTTAAAGCGTAAACGTTGAATGTTAGGACTTTTCGGATGACAACGAAGTTAACCGGGGACCTAACAAAGTGGGTATATGTTTTAAAGCCTTTATAGATCAACATTGAGGGTTTAAAATGCAAGAAAACAAGTGCCTAATCAAGTTTTGAAGAGCCAAGGATCAAAATGAAATAAATCACAAAAGCTGATCAGGGAGGGCCTAGCGCGACGCGAGGGAGGCGTGGCGTCGCACGAGGGGTGCCCAGCTCCGAATTAAATGGGTTGTTGCCTGCTGAGTGAAATCTGCTTGATTTTAACTCGTTTCTCCACATCTCTTGACCCCTAAAACACCCCCTAAGCATCTAGGACACATGTGGGAAGGTTGTGGTGTGTGCTAGACCTTGTTGTCAACACCTTGTGGTGATTGAATTCACTATAAAAGGCCGCAAGTGTTCAACACTTTCTTCACACCTTCATCTGCATTTGTGGATCACTTCTGGAGCTCAACTTCCTCTCAAGTGTTCCCTAATCAAGCTTAGGACTTCAGTAAGTGTTCTAATCCTTTCTAAATTGAGTTTAGCTTAGTTATTTAGCTAAAAGTCAAACCGTCGTAATTACAGTTTGACTTCGAGATTAGTCAGCAATGGCTCAGTCATATCTCGAATTGAAAGTAGGTATAAGTTGGTATTTATGTGGGTAATAAACCCTCAAAAGGGTTTCCCCTGATTACCACTCTAACCAGGTCAAAAGTCGGGTCAAACTTGTACTTAAAAAGTCAACAGAAAGTTTAAAATGCGATTTATGCATAATTAGCAATGTAGACCATATACAACCTGTTTGATCATTGTTATAACTTGGTAATAAGTGTAAGAACATGTCTAAACATGTTCAACCCGACAATTTCCTGTTTAGACCCGGTTCGGAACCGAAAGTCACATAGTTTGACTTTCACTTTGACTTTCAGTTCTGACCCGTTTAGGCATGTTTTAGAAATGCCTTAGAGCTTTAATTGGACTAGGTTACATGTTAGTACAACCCTCTGTGATTGTACACCTTGGTTCATTAGTTATCCAATTAATATGCATATTTCCGTTAATTGCTCATATGTTGACCATTATGCCCTTATTAACTTAAAACGTGATTTTTGGAAATGTAAAAGAGTAGAAACTTAAATTACTGATATATAAACTTGTATGCAAAGTTTGACATCAGTTTGAGGTGTAGAATGAGAGTTATGCTCAATATCGCAAATTTAAAGCTTTTTGTTAATAAAATGGCGTAATTAGCGTATAGTCTAGTCAAGCCTACTTTTTGATATCCAAATCTTTACCCACTGATGTAATATATTATTTTGGGAATTTTAAAGATTTTTAATTAATTTTAGGCTGAGCATAACTAGTAGTCGTAGGCTTAATCCGGTAATTGTCGGTTTTGCCCTTACGGGCCATAAAATGAGTTTTACATATCAAAACGACTCCAAACCTTTTGCTACTGATTAGTTATGATAAATAAACTATTTTAGTACTTCTAGAATAATAAAAATATCAGCTTTAGGTATTGAACCCGTAAACGGCTCCTAATACTATTTTTAAACATACAAGGGTGATACCTACTGATGTTTTAGTCAAATTATAACATTTTAACAGTAAGCAAAAGTTGGTTATCTCAGACTTCAGTTTTGAGCTTTTCGGCTTATGTGAAATTACCAAAATACCCCTACGGGGCATAGTTTGGTTATAATTGATCAATTTCACATAGCTAAAACACCTTACTGTTATAAATCAGTAAACTAATTATTTTTGCTGATTATATCAGACCTGTAACTCAGTTAAACATTTAAACTCTTTTATAATCTTTTAAATGACCAAACTACCCCTACGGGGCCTAGTTTGTGTTTAAACACGTTTCGGGCATAATGAAAGACATCTTACTGATGTCACAACATATTTGAGGCATAATTAACTTAGGAAGCCTGTATATAGCTCTCATGAATACCCGTCACGCTTATTACGCGTACGGTTCGGTTTATGTAACAAGTTTACATAAATTAGCCGAAACGGGTCAAACCCTATTGGTTTTATCTCAAAATACAGAATGTGTATGAAATACCCATATAAGACAAGTCTCTGAACATGTTGGGTTTAAATCACATCTTATTCCGGTTTTCGCTTAATCATGCGTACGAACCGTATCCTCCTGTAGGACTAACCGGTCTAAGCTTAGGCTTAATTAAAGACCCGTTAGCATTCTAATAAGTTATTTATACCATCATTCCAGACTAGAGCCTTCCGGTAAATGGTACCTACGCTTACTTAAGTGAATACGGCTGAGTTATTAATTTCTTACTATTTAAGGCAGGAGCTAGCTCAGGTAAATACTCTTAACTTATTTTCCCTATACGGGCTTGGGATACGGCACTATAAAAGTACCGCTTGGTCGGGTGTATGTAGTCATCTAAATCGGATTGTGATTGGTGTATTTACATAACCTGTTTAATATGTATTATTTGGTGTATGGCCTTTGGGGGTTAAATGACCATGTCCCGGATATCCTTGGCATCATTTTACGAAATGGCCACGACCTAAGCACGGGGTGTAGGCATACACCTGACAGCTGCATTATGTAAAAACTGGTAATCCACTCCGAGGTATCATCCTTGTGGGCATTATACCGGAACTGGTAATCCACTTAGAGGATGATAGCATGTGGGCATTATACCTGTGGCATGTCAGTTAATCTAGTCCGGCCCTACAAACCGGCCCTAACGGACGACAAATAAGTAAAACTGTATACAAGATTATATACAAATAATTTTCCCGAGTATAAAAGGTTAATTTTGCCTCTGTGCATTTTAATCAAATTATAAAAGATATTTTGTGCCACGTGCATTCAAATCAATTTTCTTAAACTCTTTTCAAATGAGTCGGTTGAGTGTATTTACCAGTGAAAACTGACGTATTTTCCAAAAAGGTTAAGTGACAGGTACTGAACGTAATTGGCTGGAAGCTCAGGGTGCTAATAAGGAATCTTGCAAGTTCTAGGCGTCTAAAGTCTGTTGAACAAATGATATGTTTTAAGATCCGCCTGTGGATTCTTTACTTTCCGTTGTAATACTAGATATTACTTTATATTCGGAATGTAATAATATTTATCTTTTGCTTCCGCTGTGCATTTATATAATTGTGTTGTTTGACTATGATGATATCAACTACGTCACGATACTCCCCACCGGGCCCACCGGTGACACGTGGAAATCGGGGTGTGACACATTGTATAAGAACACAACCAAGACCAAGGTTCGAGGCATCGCAATAAACTACAAAATTGTCGTTTCTGTCGGGCAGTGAGAGCACGGGAGCATTGCAAAGCATAGCTTTGAGAGCTTGAAAGGCTTCCTCCTGTTTAGTTCCCTAAGCAAAAGGTTTATCCTTATGCGTAAGGGAGGTAAGCGGCACGACGATTTTGGAGAAACCTTCGATAAAATGGTGATAATAGCCTGCCAGTCCGACAAAAGAATGGACTTCAGACGAATTCTTGGGTGTAACCCAATTCTTAACAGCTTCGATCTTCGCAGGGTCAACGTGGATACCTTGACTATTGACAATGTGACCCAAGAATTGAACCTCCTCCAGCCAGAATTCACACTTGGAGAATTTGGCATAGAGACGGTTTCCCTGGAGTAACTCAAGAATCAAACGTAGATGCTGCAAGTGTTCGGCTTTTGATTTGGAATAGATTAGGATATCGTCGATGAATACGATCACGAAGCGATCAAGAAAGGGTTTGCACACTCGATTCATTAAATCCATGAAGACTGCGGGGGCTTTGGTCAAACCAAAAGGCATGACAACGAACTAATAGTGACCATAGCGGGTTCGAAAAGCGGTTTTGGGAATATCCTCCTCTTGAATGCGTAACCGGTGAGAGCCTGAACGTAGATCGATCTTTGAAAAACACGTAGCACCTTGTAACTGGTCAAATAAATCATCGATTCGAGGCAAGGGATACCGATTCTTGATTGTTAGCTTATTCAACTCTCTATAGTCGATGCACATCCGAAACGAACCATCCTTCTTTTTGACGAAAAGGACAGGCGCGCCCCATGGAGAGGTACTAGGGTGAATAAAGCTTGGTATTCCTTGCGGAGATACTTACTAGCCTGGGCACACGACATGAGTTGGAGTTTCTTCGACGCGACTTCACCGTAAACACACAACTTATCACCATAAACACATAACTGATCACCATTAGCGAGCAAGAATCGAATCATCTTATCGAAACAAATAACTTCAGCATGATTTTCACGAAGAAAGTCCATGCCTACTATGACGTCAAAACTACCAAGCTGCATCGGAATAAGGTCGATAGGGAAGATGTGATTGTTTAGTTTGAGAATACAATCACGAAGAACAGAATTGACAGTGACGGTTCTTCCGGTGGAAACTTCAACATCGAACGTCGAGGGGAGATGAGCGCGCTTACGATTGAGGAGCTTTTCAAATTCAAACGATACAAAACAGTTATCGGCTCCAGTATCAAATAAACACGTAGCATATATACCATTCACAAGGAATATACCATTTACCACATTGTTGTCTTCTTGAGCCTGGCGAGCGTTAATGTTGAAAGCACGTCCGCGGGCTACTGGTTGTTGTTGCTGTTGCTGAGGCTGCTGCTGGGGCTGCTGCTGTTGTGGCTCTTGCTTGACCACTCGGTTCGGGCACATATTCGCGAAGTGGTTGGGATCACCACACGCATAGGAAGCTCTAGCATTGATCGCGGATGCATGAGCCACTTGATGGCCTTGAGGAGCAGTAAGTAGAGCTTGTTGAGCAGGAGCTTGACCTTGTGTTGGAGCAGGGTTTTGACGTGGACCTGTACGGCAGTTGGCGGTGAAATGGCTGTACATGTTGCAATGCGCACAGTATCCACAAGCGATTCCCACAGGGTGGTAGTAAGTACAAGTAGGGCAAACTGGGTGAGGACCAGTATACGCACGCTTTGCTGGCGGTGCGTTGGTAACCGGGGCCGCTACTTGGCGGTGTTGAGGTTACTGGGGTTCTGGAAATGATTGGAGCGGGGCAGCATTGGTCACAGCGCAGTTCTTGTTGCTGGAACTGTTGTTATTCTTTCTCTTGCGTCTCGAGAACTTGGATGACTGAGGAGCGGCGGCGGTTTCAGCGGTGGTAGCTTGATGCAAATTCTTGGGAGCTTTATCCTAGTAACTGTTTTGGTCAAAAATTACCGAAGCAATTAAGTGATCAAATTAGTTAAGTGAGGTAGTGTGCTAAGAAAGTGTATCGAAAATATGCTAGTTTAGTTGTTTACAAAAACAGTTACCAGGATACGGCTTAGGATATCGAGCTGTATCTACAATCAAACAATGAGTAAAAATGTAAAGGGTGTCACGGGATGTACGAGGAAAGCCCTTGATCAATCTAGATCACCGGTACAAAACCTCAGGAGCTGACAATCACAGCTGCCTTGTTCTTCTTATTACTTCAAATGTCAGGATACAGTGCAGGATATTATGCGGATCAACTAAGTGTTACAATGCGATTTCGGTATAAGTGTGAGTGTGTTGTGAGTGTTTGTAGCTAGAGAGAGAGAGAGAGAGAGCTCGAGAGATTGCGTGTGTTCTTATCTGATCCGATCACTCCAATTTATAGTAAAATAAAACTAACTAACTAGCCTATAAATCCAGGATATATCGAATATTTCCCATGTGAACGTTATAGTCCACGTCTTCCGGCTTCAACGTCCATAATTCAATAGATTTGCCCGAGTCTCAAGGAGAAGAAGTCCACCTGAACGTTATAGACTTGTTCCAATAATCTGCATGTGAATTAATTAGTTATAACCAGGATATCGTATCGGGATGTTACCAATATCCTGATCCGGTACCCTGGTCACAACAAAAGAAACATAGTCAGAATATTAGTCAGGATATATGAGCAGAAAACAACCCATAACAATTGTCCCCAAAATATATCTGTTGGTATACCAATTCCAACGGATATATTTTAAGACTTATCTCTCAAATCGAGGTTGTTAAGTTGAAGCGACGATTGATGTGACACGCTACAACTTCCCATGCGATATTTACTCCACACCCCCTATATCCAGCCTACATTTAGCCGAATTATTCTGCATTATGATCATCACTCTTCAAGCAAATTTTCAGGTACTCTTCCTTTTACTCTTCTCTGCTTTTCTCTGTTTTTATTTCTTATTCCTTAGTCGAAATCTTCCATGGCCTCACGAACAAGATCTCGCACAAACGAGCCAACCCCAACCCTCGAGAGTCAGAATCTTCTTCGGGAAGCCGAGAAGGAGATTTGCTCTTTTAATAATTCCGACATCGCCACCTTGAAAGATTCCGGTGCCTTCCCTGCAGGAGTGATCATCCGTCCCTTCAACCGAGAGGTCCGTTCAGATGCAGCATCAAACGAGTGGGTGTGTTTCTTAGCCTATCCTTTCTCCTTGGGACTCCAGTATCCTTTCCCGCTTTTTTGAACTTACTGGTCTCAGTTATGCTCAGACCATGCCAATGGTGTGTCACACCCTGGCTTTTGCGGAAGCGTGGGTTTATTTGGTGTGACTTCTTAATACCATAGCAACAATTATAACATTGTTGTATGAATAAAAACGCAAGATGTTCATCCTTTAATATAGATTTGAAAATACCATAACATAATTGTCTTGAATCATCAACCCAAAATAAATTACAACCATGACTTGTTTAAAAACGAGTTCTCAACGGACTCAACAAAAGACCTTAAGTAAAATGAGGTTTGGAGACATGTGACCCGTCTAGGAAAAGGTTACACCTCCCAAACCCTACACCCTTGGATGACATCTTTTATTTAAATACGCAGCTTAACGTGCATCGCCCGCCAGATCCTATCAATTCCCTGAAATACATGTAGTTTGAAAAGTCAACAAAAAGTTGAGCGAGTTCATGTGCATGTTTGTGTGTATAAACCGTTTAAGTACGTCCCAATGTAAAAAGTACGTCCCAATGTATAAAGTACGTCCCAATGTATAAATTTCCCTGGTATGTAGCAATTAAGGAAAAAGAGATCACCAATGGGTTGCAAAGCCACCGGTATGTGTGAAGTGATGCAAGAAAACTCAAACCTAGCAAATCTGTAACGGACCTCGACTGTAGGACACAGTCACCTCTATGGGTCACCCTGACCTCACGGGTGTGGGCTCGCTACACCCAAATAGATCTATCACTCATGTCCCTCAGTCCTACGATGAGGATTAATGGCTTTAAGTGTTGTACCCACCACTCACATGATCTAAATGTCCACACCCTCCTTAAGCTAACCATACCATGTATAAAAATATCCTTAATAATTGTAACATGCATTTCACCCCCGAAGTTATAAAACTGAAAACAGTTAAGAGAAAAGGGGGACATGAACTCACTGTAGTGCGTCCTGAATCGGATCGTCCACTCAAACTGGACCAGCTACCCGACGACCTACAACGTACTAATGTCTATTAGACGAATGGGCCGTGCCTTGCCTTGCCTTTGTATTTGTGTTTGAGTTACGATACCTTGATATTATTCCAAGTTATAACTTATTGTTAAAATAATAGTTATTTTAACTTACGTTATGTTTTGTTAGGTCTTGAAATAATAGTTAGGCAACTATTCCGTATTCATACTTCTCAAGTATTTTTATGTGCGTATTTCTTTCCCAAGGATGGGGGTATTTATACATGTATTCTGGTAGTTTAATGCCTTGACATTATATATTTTTAAGTCCCACTCTAGAAAATATATAATAATTCATTTATCAAAAATAATATGTCCCAAAATATATAATTTTCCCAAAAACAACATATTTTCATGCTTTGTATCCAAACAAGGTTTACCCCAAAATATATATTCGTAAACGTATTTTCCGGATTTATAAGTGTGATGGTATTTTACTAAGTTACATTATTTTGTCCTAAATAATGTAACTAGTTCCCAAAATAAACAAATAATCACACAAGCGTTTTAGTATAAAATATATATATATATTCTATATATATATTTATCCGTTTTTATTTTCGAAAACCCACCTCCGACACTTTGAAGTTTGTAATAATACTCATGGCGAAGTATACTTCCGAAAAACAAAGTTAAACACATTTGTAAACACTTGTTAGAAAATAATTTTCTAAGTCTTGGAATTTTTAGAAAATTTCGCCAGAGTTTCCCCTAGAACGGGAGTGTCCATGCTAATAAGCATATTGTTTTCTTTTCGAAATCAATCAACAATCGTCAACAATCAATCTTTACATTACCAAGAGTAAAAATATATGTTTCACACACTAAGCATGAACTTGATATATCCCGAAAATGCGTAGTAACTTAGTAAAGCTTTTAGTGAACTTGGTTACCTTCCAAAGTGTAGTTATTCCTTTAAAAATCACTTTCTTAAACGAGTTACAAGTTTACAACTTGTAAACAATATTTGCAAAAATTAACTTCTTGAACTCTTCTTGTAAATAAATGTTCTTACATTTATTTTATTTCTAAAAATAATGTAAGTATATGTAAAGTCATGATTTTTCCAAAACCCGATTCTCTAAGTTGGTTTACTTAGAAAGCTTCTAGTAAAACTTGAATCAACATGATCACCAATCTACTAGTTCACTTATTTTTTTTAAAAATCATTCTTTTTCATGTTCATGACTAAACTAGAAGGTGGTTATTTTTATATATCTCATAACCACTTTCTACTCTTGTTAAATCATGGTTCTAAATATGATTTAACAAGATTCTTATGGTGATTACATCACACAACCAAAAATCATCACAAATTTAACAACATACTAATAACAACATCCTACTAGTCATATTTCATCTTCAAGTAACTTTTATGTAAAGCTTCATGTAAGGTTTCATGTTCGTCTTCTTGTTCTTGTTACTTTAGTGTTTAACATAAGCATCATACTACAATTTTTTTTGCCATAAAAATATGATGAACAAAGGTGTAACACAGAACTTACTACTAGCACAAGGCTAGGGTATTATCTAGTGAAGATGATGGTGAGAAAAAGATTATGAACAAGCAAGAACATGGCTCCTTTGAAGCTCCACAAGTTGCAAGCTCCTACAACCCTTCTTCTTCACTTGAATGATGCTCAAAGATGGATGAATATGGTGGTTATGTGGTGGTGATGGTGGCGGTTTGGGGAGGGCCGAGAGAGGGAGAGAGAGAGTGAAGTGAGGGAGTGAATGATGAAGAATGATGGTTGTGATATAGGCCATGCTCTTATAAGATTACTTCAATATTTTGGTTACTTCCACAGGCCATAATCTAATAAAATAATGTGTTTAAATCTTTCACAAGATTAGGGAGTATGGTGGATGATTTGTGTGGGTCCACCTTGGGACCGAAAATCGGTTGGGGGGGGGGGGGGGGGGCTAAGGGTAACATTTGCAACTAAATTGTAAACATAAGTTAGATTTCAAGTATTATGAAGATATATGTTAGTTAGTTGCTTTTTAGTGGGTGTTATGGTAAACGGGGACCACGACTAGTCAAAAATAATAAAACAAAGTATTTGACAAAAATTTGGTGTCCCGGGTAAAGTCCGGTTGTCCGGTTAGACACCGTTCCGTTAAAGCGTTTAATTACACCATAAAGGGTCTTTTAAGTATATTTTTGTAACGAAATTTATTCCCGACACTTAGGAAAACATACAGGACCATTCTGCCATATTTTTGTACCCTACAAGCATTTTACAATGCTGAATTTTGTAAATAAATGCAGAATTCTGCATTTAAAGTGTGTTTTAGGCACTTCCCGGCACTATAACTACCACCTAGTAACGCAGTTTTATGGTCCTCACATCCCTACACTCCATACTAGTGTAGTACCCTGTCCCTGGCTCATACTGGCCATAATAACATTGTCTGTCTATGTGCTGGCATTGTCCGCATGTTTTTGAATTGCCCGTTCAGTGTGTTAACTGTGCTTTGTGCATCAAGTATGTCACTAATGTTTGTATGTAATAAATAGAGTGACAGCATGAAATGTGATGCATATGTATGTATGATATAAAAATCATAGAGTAGTTTAAGTTGTCAGTTGTAATCAAGCACAGTCATTAAGCACATAATTAAAATTAATTAATTGTACAGTACCTGTAATTGTGAGGGTTGTCACATTCTCCCCCCGTTAAGAAAATTTCGTCCCGAAATTTTAGGTTCTGCTTCTAGTTGCAGGGGTCTTGGGGAATAAATGTGGGTACTTGGCCTTCATACGATCCTCACATTCCCACGTGAATTCTGGGCCATGCCGTGCATTCCATCGTACCTTGACGAGCTTGACGCTACTCCTGCGCGTTTTGTTAACCTTCCAATTCGTAACCTCAACCGGTTCTTCAATAAAGTGGAGTGTGTCGTCAACATGGATTTCGTCGGTAGGAATGACAACTGTTTCTTGAGTTGGACTCTTTTTCAGGTTCGATACATGGAATGTATCATGAACACCATTAAGTTCAGCAGGTAAGTCCAATTTGTATGCTACAAGCCCAATCCTTTGCAGGATTCTGAATGGGCCAATGTAACGCGGATTCAACTTCCCACGCTTTCCAAAGCGTGCCACACCCTTCCAGGGTGAAACCTTCAATAAAACCATATCTCCCACCTCAAATTCCAGAGGTTTCCTTCTTTGGTCCGCATAACACTTTTGTCGATCGCGAGCCGCTTTGATGCGTTCTCGGATCTGTGCAATCTTATCTGTCGTTTCCTGGACCAACTCCGGACCAACTAATTGTCTGTCACCTGCGTCAGCCCAACAAATCGGTGATCGACATTTACATCCATAGAGAGCTTCGAACGGTGCGGCTTGAATGCTTGCATGGTAACTGTTATTGTATGAAAATTCGAACAATGGAAGGTGAGTGTCCCAACTTCCACCTAAATCCATTACGCAAGCTCGCAACATGTCTTCCAATGTCTGAATTGTTCGTTCGCTCTGTCCCTCTGTCTGCGGGTGAAACGCAGTGCTCAGATTCAACTGAGAACCAAAAGCTTCTTGAAAGGATTGCCAAATCCTTGACACGGAGCGTTCCTCTCTGTCAGAGATAATCGAGAGAGGCACTCCATGACGTGCAACAATCTCTCGCATGTATATTTCAGCAAGTTTACTCGTGTGGTCTTTTTCCTTGGTTGGCAAAAAGTGCGCAGACTTCGTTAGACGGTCTACTATCACCCAAATCGTATCATGGCCCTTGGGCGTCCTTGGTAATTTTGTTATGAAGTCCATGGAAATCTGTTCCCATTTCCATTTGGGTATTTCAGGTTGCTGTAGGAGACCTGAAGGTTTCTGGTATTCGGCCTTAACCTTGGCGCAAGTTAAACATTTGCCAACATATATTGCAACATCGCCTTTCATTCTTGGCCACCAATAAAAATCCTTAAGATCTTGGTACATCTTATCCGCTCCTGGATGGATCGAGTACCGCGACTTGTGAGCCTCGTCAAAAATAACGTTTCTTAAACCACCAAACAAAGGAACCCAAATTCGTCTCATGAAGCACAACGTCCCTTCCTCGTTTGGTATCAACTGCTTCTCCATCCCACGGAGATATTCCTTTTCAATATTCCTTTCCTTGAGTGCTTCTCTCTGCGCGGCACGAATGCGCAATGAGAGGTCCGTTTGAACGATCATTTCTAAAGCCCTAACCCTTATGGGCTTGATCCTTTCCTTCTGACTTAGGGCATCGGCGACCACATTCGCCTTCCCTGGGTGGTAATTAATCTCACAATCGTAGTCGTTCAACAATTCAACCCAGCGTCTTTGTCTCATGTTAAGCTCTTTTTGATCGAAGATATGTTGCAGAATCTTGTGATCAATGAAGATTGTACATCGTGTGCCATATAAGTAATGTCGCCAGATTTTCAAAGCAAACACCACTGCGCCCAGTTCTAAATCATGAGTGGTGTAGTTTTTCTCGTGGACTTTCAGCTGGCGAGACGCATATGCTATGACTTTTTGTCGCTGCATCAGCACGCAACCTAAACCTTGACGCGAGGCGTCACAGTATACCACGAAGTCATCCGTGCCTTCGGGTAAGGATAAAATCGGTGCGTCACAAAGCTTGTTCTTCAACAACTGAAATGCCTCTTCTTGTTTGTCTCCCCAATCAAACTTCTTATCCTTTTGCGTGAGAGCAGTCAGAGGTTGAGCGATTTTTGAGAAATCCTCAATAAATCTGCGGTAATACCCAGCCAACCCTAGAAACTGTCGAATCTCGGTCGGTGTCTTTGGAGTTTCCCATTTTTTGATTGCCTCGATCTTTGTGGGATCTACATGAATCCCGTTTCCATTAACCACATGACCAAGAAACTGGACTTCTCGTAACTAGAACTCGCACTTTGATAACTTCTCGTATAATTTCTCCTTCTTAAGCAGCTCTAAGATGGCTCTTAGATGGTGCTCGTGCTCTTCCTTTGTTTTTGAGTAGATCAGGATGTCGTCTATGAACACGATCACAAACTAATCAAGGTAGGGCTTGCAGACTCTGTTCATTAAATCCATGAACACGGCTGGCGCATTCGTCAACCCGAACGGCATAACCAGGAATTCATAATGTCCATAACGAGTCCTAAAGGCCGTCTTTGGGATACTTTCCTCTTGTATCCTTAACTGATGATATCATGATCAAAGGTCGATCTTTGAATAAAAACTTGAACCTTGTAACTGATCGAACAGGTCATCGATCCTTGGCAAAGGATATCTGTTCTTGATGGTTAACTTGTTCAACTCCCAGTAGTCTGTACACATGCGAAAACTACCATCCTTCTTCTTAACAAACAAAACCGGAGCTCCCCAAGGCGAGAAGCTTGGTCGGATAAATCCCTTGTCTAACAACTCTTGAAGTTGCGTCGACAATTCCTGCATTTCCGAAGGCGCAAGTCGATAGGGTGCCTTAGCTACAGGCGCGGTGCCTGGAACTAAGTCAATATGAAACTCGACTTGTCTTTGAGGTGGCAATCCTGGCAAGTCTTCTGGAAAGACTTCAGGATACTCTTTAACGACTGGAATATCTTCTAATTTTGGCTCAGCGGCTTCCTTATCTACGATGTGTGCCAAGAATGCAACACATCCCTTACTCAAACACTTTCTAGCTTTTAGACAGCTAATGATCCTTAAAGGCATATCACGCTTCTCTCCGTGAACTATAATCGTTTCTCCATCCATCATTGGGATACGAATGGTCTTCTCGTGACATACAAATTCGGCTCTGTTGCTTGACAACCAATCCATCCCTACTACCACGTCGAAGCTTCCCAACTCGACTGGTAGTAGATCCAGTGTAAACTCGTGCTCTCCCAATTCAATCACGCAACCCTTGACGACTTCATTTGTTTCTACTAGTTTTCCGTTAGCCAGTTCAATAGAGTAAGGGATATCTAACTTACTAGCAGTTAATCCAAGTATTTTCTTAAATTCTAGTGATATGAAACTATAATCGGCACCAGTATCGAAAAGCACAGATGCAAAGCGTTGATTAATAGGGAATGTACCAGTGACAACATTCGGGTCCTGGCGTGCTTCCCTTGCTCCAATATTGAATACCCTTCCCCGAGCTTGATTGAGTTTTGGGCATTCACGTTTGAAATGCCCGATGTCTCCACAGTTAAAACATCTCGGTCCTTGGCCATCACCATTCCCACTACCTTGATTGTTGTTGCAGTTCCCACCTTGATTACCACGATTCCCAGAATTATCCCTATTACCATTCTTGCCATTGCGGTTTCCATTTCCGTTACCTCCTCGATTGTTGTTCCTATTACCAAAACCTCCTTGGCCACCCCGGCCAGCACCAACCCAGCAAGTATCTTTCAAGTGACCAATTTTCCCTCAAGTTTCACATTTTCTATTTCTGCACTGGCCAGCATGATGATACTGGCATAATTCACACTTGGGCAGAGTTCCCATGTAACCCTTCCCTTTGTTTTCGACACCGGTTGCAGCTCTAGCCGGTGCGCTTGACTCGCCCTTCTGGTACCTTGCTTGAAGTTGGAAAATTTTCATTTGTTTTCACCAGACGATTCAACATGTGTCTCCTTTTTCTTCTGATCAGCATTTGAAAACTTGTTTAGCCTGATGGATTCTTCAGTTAAGGACACGCTCAGGTCGATGGCTTCAGTAATCGTTGCAGGCTTGGACGTGTGCCAGTCCCCAGATGAAGCGCTCAATGCGTTTAAATTCGGGATTGACCATGTACGGCACTACATGGGACAAATCATGAAACCTCTACACATATTCTGCAATCTTAGGACCCTCCATTTTTAGGTGCCAGAACTCAGTTTTTAGCTTCTGTATCTCAGCCCGTGAACAATACTTCTTCCTCATGAGCTCTTTTAGCTCAGCCCATGTTAGTGCGTATGCTGCCGCTTCTCCCAATGTTTGCACTTGCAGATTCCACCACGATAGGGCACCATCCAGAAAAAGCCCCGAGATGTATGTGACTTGTTGCTCGGGAGCACACTTGCTCATTCTTAGAACAGAATCTGTCTTCTCAGCCCACCGGACAAATGCAACGCCACCTCCAATGCCGTTGAAATTTACGGGCTTACAGTCAAGGAATTGCTTGTAGGTGCACCCTGCACATACGTTAGAATTTACAGATGGTATCAGCGGACGTGTTAGACATATCCAAAAGTATCGTAATATGTCTCAAGCTACTTAGACATTACCATTGGGTGGATTGTTGTCGTTGTTGTTCGAGATACTCCCGTTTGTTCCTGCTTGGGAGGCCGCGTACTGTGCTATAGCTGCGGCAATTATCCCTTGTAGTTACGCCTCGGTAGTAGGCATGCGTGGGTCGCGTCGTGGAGGCATCTTCTAAAAGATGATTATGTTGGTCAGGTCATAGTAAGTATAATAAATATGAGTACGTAATAACATTCATCAATCACATAACATCACGTGTTATAACATAAAGTAAATAACTCAACAAAGCATGTAGTGAGAACGTTGCCATTGAGCTTTTCATTAACACGACCACGATATTGTTTTTACAAGTTTTGTAGTACATCATACATCCGAATGATATCAATGGGTCACATCACCCTCAAAAATACAAGTCAAACTACAACTATCATATACAAAAAGTGTGATCTCTCAAAAGTCTTCGTAAGCTGGCTCAATCGCGACTTTCTCACCAAAATGATCGACCTGCATCAAACCAAAAATATCTATGCTGATGGCAGAGGAGGAGGAGGAGGAAGATAAGAGAAAAGCAACCGGCGCATGTGCACCCAATCCTCCTCTAAGGGATGAATGACGCGCAACAAATAGGCAATCTGCTGCTCAGATGTAAGGAAACGAACATCCGAATCGGGTGGAAGTGGAAGGGGAGTGTGCGGTGCAGCAAAAGGTGTCTGACAGTGGCATGGAGGACGTGGAGCTCTCTCTAACTCCTGAATGCGATGACTCAGTGCGTCCTGCTGTAGCTGAAGAGAGATGAGTATGTCCTCTGTCGTGTACCACACATGATAAGGATGGTATGGATCCGATAATGGCATAACATTGGGCGAAGCCCACAGAAATGGCTCGCCCAAAGGTACGAATGATCGTGCAGTGTGAGGGAACTGGGACATGTAAGGAACTGATGATGGTACAGGTGGAACAAAAACAGGCGGCTGCCTCGATGAACCCTCCCCAGGACAAGGTGGCGGAATGTCCTGGAGGAATGTGATGGGAAGATCAGTGCGATGGACGTCAGTGGTGTGCGGGTGGAACAATGGAATCTCAGTAGGTGCGAAAACAGGTGCTACGGGAGGTGTGACGGGTAGCACATACGGTGGGTAGTCATCGTCGTCGATCCACCCGTTGAGGGTGTCGGCGTATCGAGGGTCAACATGCGTGGCGAATGGCGCATGGTCGACAACAGGTGGTGCAAAAATTTGTGCATCAATAATGGGAACATCAGGAATCGGTGGTAACTCGACGGGCGCAACAATGACGAGTGGTGCTATGTCTGGCATATCGACATGACCAGGCTCAGGTAAAGGGTCTGGTAAATGTGCAACAGCTGGGACCTCAATGGGGTCATGAGCAACGACTGGCCCCGGACCAACAGGAGTAGGCTCATCAGGTAGAAACTCGACCTCTGGCTCAACGTCGAGGGGAACAAGGGGCGCCACAGACATCGCCATGTCTGAGTCGGAATCAGAGGAATAGTGTTGTATGCCCTGGGCGTGTAGTGAAGCAGACGCTACAGACTCGGATGAATGAGGACCAAACGGATCAAAAGAAGCCTCCTCAATGGGAGCCTCAACTGGAGCAACAGGATCAGCAATGGGCACATCAGCAGGAATCTCAGCCAAGGGAACAACAGGGTCTACCACAGGATCATCAGCAATAGGGACATCGGCATCCATGAGGGCCACTCCATCTTGGTCACCCTCCGGGGTACCCTCTATGAACAAGTCGATGTCGTCATCAGCGAACTCATCATGAGGCAGATCCTCGAGAGGAACTGCGGCAAGCGGTAGGGGATCCGGGACCTGAATAAGAGGTAGGTCCTCACCGAAAGGGCCATCAGCAATAGGAATATCATCTCCAAAATCAGGAAGAGCAAATGGCTAAAAATCATCCTCATTCGTGCTAGTAGTGTCTGACGTGTAAACCTCTCCCTCAGATGGTATCTCATCGTCTGATACAACCGCCATGGGGTCCAATGTGTCTGATACTCCTGTATCGGAAGAAGATACCATAGTGCCTGTAACACAACCACACACATGCACATATATCAACATGAAATCATGTAAGTCACAATAATGCAAGCAAGTAATCCTCCTAGTCTCCCCAGACTATTCCTCCCAGCCTCTCAGACTGAACTCCCTAGCCTCTCAGACTAACTCCCTGGCCTCTAAGACCAACCTTCCAGTCTCTAAGACTAAACCTCCCTGGTCTATAAGACCAAACTATAAATTTTGAAATATGTGCTTGTGCCCTTTTTTTGTAAAATTTCTGTGCCCCGGATCTGGACTTTTAGTGTATGTAGTGTAAAAATGTTTTCGTGAGAGCCCTAGTGATCATAGTCTAGACTCGAGAAAGAATCCTAGTTTGCTATGATCGAGGCTCTGATACCAAGCTGTCACACCCTGGCTTTTGCGGAAGCGTGGGTTTATTTGGTGTAACTTCTTAATACCATAGCAACAATCATAACATTGCCATTTTCGTCCCTGTGGTTTGGTCACTTTGGCCATTTCAGTCCATTTTTCAAAAATGCGCCATTTTCGTCCCCCACGTTCTGGAAAGGTGCCATTTCAGTCCAAAAATCATAACCCAGTTAAGTCAGTTTGTAAATAAGGACTGATTGTGTAAATTTGTAACATAAAGGACTGATTGTGTAAATTTGAAAAATGGACTGAAATGGCAGTTAACACCACCACCACTAGCCCTGCCACCACCACCACTCCGCTGCCACCACCACCACTCCGCTGCCACCACCGCCACCACAGCCCTGCCACCACCACCACTCCGCTGCCACCACCACCACTCCGCTGCCACCACCACCGCCACCACCGCCACCACAGCCACTGCCACCACCACCACCGCCGCCGCCGCCGGAACCACCACTATCAACGTCATGGCAAGACCCATATTTTCAGACGTTTGTATGTAATATTGAGTCAGAATTTATTGTATTTAATCCAAAAAGTAAACGAGCAAAACAAAGGAACGAGAACGGTATACCGAAACAAAAAGCTTGCGGGTTACGGGGACGTCTTCGTCTTCTCCGGTCGTCTTCTCCGATGAACTCCGAACTCCGGCGAGTTGCAGATTACATCGATCTTATTGCAGGTACAAGTACAGGTGGTCTTGTAATGCCTATGTTAGCCACTCCAAATAAAGAAGGTCACCCTGTTATTGAGGCTAAGGACGTTAGAGATTTTTACCCAATCAAGAATGGCCTTAACTCTCCTATCCCAGCTGCCGGTTCACATCCCAATCCAGTACCCGTACGCCGAAAGGTTTGTGATCAGTAGTACTTCTGTAGCTTGCCCTCAAAGTACCTCATGTTGCTATATGTAATTCTTAATACGTACATCAAAATCTGAAAATTAATTATATATACATATATTATCAACCATGTAGTTGCAGATGAAATATTCACATGTAAGCCCTAAAGTAATCACGATCCTGAGCATCGATGGGGGTGGGGTTCGAGCACTCATTCCATCTGCTGCCCTTATTTTTCTGGAAACTAGGATACAGGTTTAGTTTCTGAGTATAGTTAATCGCATTAAATTTTTGTGTTTCATTTAAGAACCATCGTAAGTTAGTTACTGTTATCAACACCTGTTTAAATTGGACAGGCTTTACTTGGCAAGAATGTCATGCTTGCAGATGTTTTTGATGTTATTACTGGTACAAGTAGCGGTGGTCTTGTAACGACTATGTTAACCACTCCCAACAAATGAGAAGACGGAGTTCGGAGTTCATCGGAGAAGACGACCGGAAAAGACGAAGACGTCCCCGTAACCCGCAAGCTTTTCGTTTCGGTATACCATTCTCGTTCCTTTGTTTTGCTCGTTTACTTTTCGGATTAAATACAATAAATTCTGACTCAATATTACATACAAACGTCTGAAAATATGGGTCTTGCCATGACGTTGATGGTGGTGGTTCCGGCGGCGGCGGTGGTGGTGGTGGTGGCAGTGGCTGTGGTGGCGGTGGTGGCGGTGGTGGTGGCAGCGGAGTGGTGGTGGTGGCAGGGTTGTGGTGGCTGTGGTGGCGGTGGTGGTGGTGGTGGCAGCGGAGTGGTGGTGGTGGCAGGGCTAGTGGTGGTGGTGTTAACTGCCATTTCAGTCCATTTTTCAAATTTACACAATCAGTCCTTTATGTTACAAATTTACACAATCAGTCCTTATTTACAAACTGACTTAACTGGGTTATGATTTTTGGACTGAAATGGCACCTTTCCAGAACGTGGGGGACGAAAATGGCGCATTTTTGAAAAATGGACTGAAATGGCCAAAGTGACCAAACCACAAGGACGAAAATGGCAGTTAACTCCAAAATAAATTACAACCATGACTTGTTTAAAAACGAATTCTCAACGGACTCAACAAAAGACCTTAAGTAAAATGAGGTTTGGAGACCTGTGACCCGTCCAGGAAAAGGTTACACCTCCCAAACCCTACACCCTTGGATGACATCTTTTATTTAAATACACAGCTTAACGTGCATCGCCCGCCAGATCCTATCAATTCCCTGAAATACATGTAGTTTGAAAAGTCAACAAAAAGTTGAGCGAGTTCATGTGTATGTTTGTGTGTATAAACCGTTTAAGTACGTCCCAATGTAAAAAGTACGTCCCAATGTATAAATTTCCCTGGTATGTAGTAATTAAGGAAAAAGAGATCACCAATGGGTTGCATAGCCACTGGTATGTGTGAAGTGATGCAGGAAAACTCAAACTTAGCAAATTTGTACCGGGCCTCGGCTGTAAGACACAATCACCTCTATGGGTCACCCTGACCTCACGGGTGTGGGCTCGCTACACCCAAATAGATCTATCACTCATGTCCCTCGGTCCTACGACGAGGATTAATGGCTTTAAGTGTTGTACCCACCACTCACATGATCTGAACGTCCACACCCTCCTTAAGCTAACCATACCATGTATAAAAATATCCTTAATAATTGTAACATGTATTTCACCCAAACTGAAAACAACTAAGAGAAAAGGGGGACATGAACTCACTGTAGTGCGTCCTGAATCGGATCATCCACTCAAACTGGATCAGCTACCCGACGACCTACAACGTACTAATGTCTATTAGACGAATGGGCCGTGCCTTGCCTTTGTATTTGTGTTTGAGTTACGATACCTTGATATTATTCCAAGTTATAACTTATTGTTAAAATAATAGTTATTTTAACTTATGTTATGTTTTGTTAGGTCTTGAAATAATAGTTAGGCAACTATTCTGTATTCATACTCCTCAAGTATTTTTATGTGCGTATTTCTTTCCCAAGGATGGGGGTATTTATACATGTATTCTGGTAGTTTAATGCCTTGACATTATATATTTTTAAGTCCCACTCTAGAAAATATATAATAATTCATTTATCAAAAATAATATGTCCCAAAATATATAATTTTCCCAAAAGCAACATATTTTCATGCTTTGTATCCAAACAAGGTTTACCCCAAAATATATATTCGTAAACGTATTTTCCGGATTTATAAGTGTGATGGTATTTTACTAAGTTACATTATTTTGTCCTAAGTAATGTAACTAGTTCCCAAAATAAACAAATAATCACACAAGGGTTTTAGTATAAAATATATATATTCTATATATATATTTATCCGTTTTTATTTTCGAAAACCCACCTCCGACACTTTTAAGTTTGTAATAATACTCATGGCGAAGTTTACTTCCGAAAAACAAAGTTAAACACATTTGTAAACAGTTGTTAGAAAATAATTTTCTAAGTCTTGGAATTTTTAGAAAATTTCGCCAGAGTTCCCCTAGAACAGGAGTGTCCATGCTAATAAGCAAATCGTTTTCTTTTCGAAATCAATCAACAATCGTCAACAATCAATCTTTACATTACCAAGAGTAAAAATATATGTTTTACACACTAATCATGAACTTGATATATCCCGAAAACGGGTAGTAACTTAGTAAAGCTTTTAGTGAACTTGGTTACCTTCCAAAGTGTAGTTATTCCTTTAAAAATTACTTTCTTAAACGAGTTACAAGTTTACAACTTGTAAATAATATTTACAAAAATTAACTTCTTGAACTCTTCTTGTAAATAAATGTTCTTACATTTATTTTATTTCTAAAAAATAATGTAAGTATATGTGAAGTCATGATTTTTCCAAAACCAGATTCTCTAAGTTGGTTTACTTAGAAAGCCTCTAGTAAAACTTGAATCAACATGATCACCAATCTACTAGTTCACTTATTTTTTTAGAAAATCATTCTTTTTCAAGTTCATGACTAAACTAGAAGGTGGTTATTTTTATATATCTCATAACCACTTTCTACTCTTGTTAAATCACGGTTCTAAATATGATTTAACAAGATTCTTATGGTGATTACATCACACAACCAAAAATCATCACAAATTTAACAACATACTAATAACAACATCCTACTAGTCATATTTCATCTTAAAGTAACTTTTATGTAAAGCTTCATGTAAGGTTTCATGTTCATCTTCTTGTTCTTGTTACTTTAGTGTTTAACATAAGCATCATACTACAATTTTTTTTTGCCATAAAAATATGATGAACAAAGGTGTAACAAAGAACTTACTACTAGCACAAGGCTAGGGTAGAATCTAGTGAAGATGATGGTGAGAAAAAGATGATGAACAAGCAAGAACATGGCTCCTTTGAAGCTCCACAAGTTGCAAGCTCCTACAACCCTTCTTCTTCACTTGAATGATGCTCAAAGATGGATGAATATGGTGGTTATGTGGTGGTGATGGTGGCGGTTTGGGGAGGGCCGAGAGAGGGAGAAAGAGAGTGAAGTGAGGGAGTGAATGATGAAGAATGATGGTTGTGATCTAGGCCATGCTCTTATAAGATTACTTCAATATTTTGGTTACTTCCACAAGCCATAATCTAATAAAATAATGTGTTTAAATCTTTCACAAGATTAGGGAGTATGGTGGATGATTTGTGTGGGTCCACCTTGGGACCGAAAATCGGTTGGGGGGGGGGGGGGGGGGCTAAGGGTAACATTTGCAACTAAATTGTAAACATAAGTTAGATTTCAAGTATTATGAAGATATATGTTAGTTTCTTTTTAGTGGGTGTTATGGTAAACGGGGACCACGACTAGTCAAAAATAATAAAACAAAGTATTTGACAAAAATTTGGTGTCCCGGGTAATGTCCGGTTGTCCGGTTAGACACCGTTCCGTTAAAGCGTTTAATTACACCGTAAAGGGTCTTTTATGTATATTTTTGTAACGAAATTTATTCCCGACACTTAGGAAAACATACAGGACCATTCTGCCATATTTTTGTACCCTACAAGCATTTTACAATGCTGAATTTTGTAAATAAGTGCAGAATTCTGCATTTAAAGTGTGTTTTAGGCACTTCCCGGCACTATAACTACCACCCAGTGACGCAGTTTTATGGTCCTCACATCCCTACACTCCATACTAGTGTAGTACCCTGTCCCTGGCTCATACTGGCCATAATAACATTGTCTGTCTATGTGCTGGCATTGTCAGCATGTTTCTGAATTGTCCGTTCAATGTGTTAACTGTGCTTTGTGCATCAAGTATGTCACTAATGTTTGTATGTAATAAATAGAGTGACAACATGAAATGTGATGCATATGTATGTATGATATAAAAATCATAGAGTAGTTTAAGTTGTCAGTTGTAATCAAGCACAGTCATTAAGCACATAATTAAAATTAATTAATTGTACAGTACCAGTAATTGTGAGGGTTGTCACATGGTGTGGCGAGTTTTAATGGTGTTAGACCGAATTAAATCTCGTCATATCCCTGATTTGTGTGTCGAAGATCTTCCCATAGCATATCGACTGAGATCCCATGGTCATAGCCGCTTTCTTCTATTCTCCACCTCTAAGAACCCCCTCATCCTCAAAGCCACTAAGAATGAAGATCAGTGGCAACGAAAGTTCTTTTTCATAAAAAAGGATTCTATCGTCAAGGGTTTTGACCTGCCAGTTGGATAGTTGACTTCGGGTAGGATTTAGGGTTTTAGGAATATCCCCATATATATCTTAAAACTATATCCTTGACTGATATCTTCATTTCTTGTGCAGCAAATTTCAGAGATTTAGCCCCTCCAAGTGCAGAATCGGAGCTCAGGATCAAAGAGATCTACCGTCTTCCTGACAGTGAAAGAACTTTCTCCCTGTCTCTCATAAGTTCAAGCCAAAAATCAAGTTCAGAGATGTCTGGTAAGTATATTATTAGATTAATTACAGAATATAAGGATTAAGAGTTAAATATTTCTCCCTTCTTTTTAGTGCCGGTTATTAATCTTGATGGCTTCCAGCTTAATGAGTTGGACAGTTACTCTAGCCTTGTGCCCGTTAAGCAAGAAACCAATCCTAATCCAGCAGTCATGCCAAAGCCTACTACTTCGAAAACCGCTACTGCACCTAAAGCTCCCCCAGCATCCAGGACTCGAGCCTCCAGCTCCCGTAAGAGGAAGGAAGTAGACTACCCTGCTACACCCCACATATTCCCATTCGAGAACTTATGGATTTACAGAGTCCAGCAAATTCATGACCGGCTTCCTTAACCAGGTCCGTATCCTTGACCTACATCCTGCACCATATGCTGGTTATAAATGTCAACAAAGGTTAATACCTATTTCCTTGTTTTACAGGGTCTTGAACGCCTAGTGTTCCTTTATGAAGACGCATGTGGTTTAAACACGATGCTAGAGAGCAAGCTGAAAAAGGCTGAAGCCACCATTGCAGACCAATCAGCGATTGCCACTGCCAAATCAGAACACTACGAAGCCAAGTACAAGGCAATGACCCAAGAGCACCAGTCTGCCATCCAGAAGATCACCCACGAGGCCCAAGCCAAGTCCGATGCTGCCCAAGTTCAACACGAGCAGGATATGGCTTCATATCGGGAAAGCCTCAAGAACTCTGTTGTCATCTCCCTCCTCCAGGCTAGACTGAAAATGGCCTATGAGGCTATGGCTCTGGGCTTTGAATGCCCTTCATGGAACATTAAGGCTTGAGAGGTGAAGCTGAAAGATCTTGGTGGTAACCCTGTGGAGCCTCCTGTGAAGTCTGCTGCGGAGGAGCCTACCAAGGTGGCCGAGAAGGTGGATAATGTTGGTGCTTCAAAGGATGCTGGTGGCGATGCTGGGACGAATGCTGGAGAGGATGCCGGGAAGGAAGCTGGAGAGGATGCCGCCGATGAAGCCATGGTGGAAGAGGGTGCTGCCCCTTAAAAGCAGCGAAGTGGGCGATGATGGATATTCGTGCCTAGGCCGGAGCCCACTTTTTTAAGTTTGATGGTTGTGGTTTGTGATCCCTGAACAATTTACTTTTCCTGTCTTTGAACAATTTACATTTCCTGCACTAAGACAATATGATGGTCAAAGGTGGATGGGTCCTGGGTTTCAGGATGAAGCCCTTGGTTTTCAATTAGTATCGTTTATTTTGAACAACATAACAGTTGGAGGTGGATGGGTCTCGGGTTGAGATGAAACCTTCAACTGTTAAGTAAATATTAAAAAAAACTAACTGTGCTTTTGGCGGATGGATCTCGGTTTGAGATGAAACCAAAAGCATAACTTTTGCTATGTTAATAATATAACTTTCTTTTGACCTTATTTATTGTTGTTTTTCAAATTTTGTAATGCATTGCTTAGTTTGAATATCAATGTTCCAAACTTAGTGCAATTATTTCTTATAAAAATATCTTGATCAGCATACTCGCAAATATCCTATAAAGAATTTCGTCAAATAGGGTTTTTATAACTCAAACAATTCAGATAAAGTTTTCAAAGAAAAAGGACAGTTCATTTTTATTTTACAAAGTTTGTCTCGATAACACTTGTTTGACTAGAATACAGTTTTAGTTTTTAATCCAAGTATCATGTCCCAAATATTCTAACCAAATATCTCGAAACATATTCTAAAAATATATTCTGAAAATATATCCTGAGAACATATCCCAATCAGGATATTCAAGCTTTTGTCAAACATAATTTCAAAAACTTAACCGATTTAGACAAGGTTTTTTTAAAGGAAAGATTATACTAGAAATAGAGTGTAACTCCACTCTCATTCTTCGATCCTTTTGCAATCTTTCCAACGAAGATGTCCCCAGTCTGGGACACTTAGTGTATCGGGTCCAAGCTTGATCCTTTAAGCTTTGCACAATTGGCTTGGTAGGAATGTCCCTTGTGAATTATGCCTTCGAATACTTAGAAACCAATTGCAATCGTTTGTATAATTTTTGTATCACAGGGGATAAACCCAAAAATATACTGGAGATAAATCCTTAGTGTTCTGGGGATAATCCCAAATTTTCATACGCTACAGGCGGGAGTGTATAAACTCCAAGACTTAGAAAGGTGAAAACCTTTAAACCTTAGAGAGTATGAAAATACCCTTTCATGAGAGAGGGTGATCTATCCTCATATACCTTGAGGATCCAGGATATAGCCAACAGTAACGAAATTGTCAGCCGCTTTTACATGAACTGGTCCCGCCACCTTGAACTATCCCTGGATAACTTGCGCTCCAGGCGGGGTGTCTAAACCCAATTCGTGAGAAAGGTGAATACCTTTAAACCTGTGAAGGGATCAGTATCCCTTAAACGTGAGAGAGGGGGCCAATCCTCTAATCTTTTGAAGTATCCCGAGTGTGTATCCTGGAGCTATATCCCGAAGCATATACTGCAAAACAACTGTAAACTAAGGTGGGTGTTAGCCTGGCTAACACCCCTCCGATGCTTAAGTCATTATTGGGTTCAAAATAATAAATAATATCAAATATATTAAAAGAGATAGAACTCATACCAACCTGAGTTAGAAATTAAATTCTAAACTCACTTGAAATAGAGCTTTAGGTGTATAGCATTCCAGGATCTTGGTAGCATATCCACCTCTATATTCTTGAGTTGCACTCTTTATTGTTGTTCTACCAGCCCACAAAACAAAGGGGAATTCTTCTGCCCATCTTCCTTTCTTGGCTCCTAGTCTCCTCTTCAAGTTGTTGACAATTATCTTGTTCGAGGATTCTGCTTGTCCATTTGCTTGAGGATGTACTGGAGTAGATGTGATCATTTTGATTCTTCAACTCTTGCAAAAGTCAATACTCCTCCTACTTATAAACTGAGAACCATTGTCACAAATTATCCTGGCTGGTACCCCAAACCTGGTCAGGATATTCCTCTTTATGAAGGATACTACTTCCTGGTCTCTGACTTGAACAAATGCTTCAGCTTCCACCCATTTAGAGAAATAGTCGGTCATAGCCAGCATAAAGACATTTCCTCCTGGAGCTTTTGGCAATTTTCATCCTATGTCCATCCCCCACTTCATGAATGGCCAAGGGGAAGCAATAGGATAAAGTGGTTCAGCAGGTTGATGCAATATGTTACTGTGCCTTTGACATGCATCACACCTTCGGGCATATTCTGCAGCATCTTTCCTCATCGTTGGCCAGTAGTATCATGTTCTTAATACCTTTGGGAATAACGACCTGCCCCCAGTATGGTTACCACAATCTCCTTCGTGTATATCCTGAAGCACTTCTTTAGTTTCAGGATCCTCCAAGCACCTCAGGTATGGTCCTGTAAGAGATTTCTTGTACAAAATATCATTTATAATAGTGAATCGTGATACCTTCATTCTAAAGGCCTTAGGATTTTCATCCTTTGGGATGTGTCCTTCCTTTAGATATTTCATGATTGGAGCTATCCAGGACTTAGGATCCTCATCAGGATCATGACCAGAATCCTGAATGCTTGTTACCTCCTTATCCTGAGTCTTGACAAGATCAACAGCAGGATGTAGGATGTGAAGTATTGGTATCTGGGTTCCTTCAGGTATCATGACTGATGATCCAAGGTTCGCCAAGGCATCTGCTTCAGCATTATCCTCTCTCGGTACATGTTCAAGTTTAAAAACATCGAAATATCCTGCTAATTTTTTGAGAATTTCGAGATATTCAATTAACTTCTCACCTTTGACTGCATAGGATCCATTAAAATGATTAGCAATTAACAAGGAATCAACATATACTTGCAAACTCTTAATATTCATGTTTCTAGCCAACTCTAATCCTGCGATCAAGGCTTCATATTCTGCTTCATTATTAGTGGCAGGAAATTCACATCTAATAGCCTGGGGTAATATGTCCCCCTGTGGCGATTTTAGTAGTATACCCAATCCTACACCTCTAACATTAGATGCACCATCAGTATATAATGTCCAGGATTCTGAGGTTTCTCCTAGTTGTTGAACTTCTAGGTCTACTTCATTTTGAATATCACTACTGAAATCAGCCACAAAGTCAGCTAGAGCCTGAGACTTTATGGCATTTCTAAGCTCATATACTAGATCATAGGCACTTAATTTTACTGACCATTTAGCCATTCTACCTGACATCTCAGGTTTTCTAAGCACATTTTTAACACGATAATTGGTTTTAAAATGAATCCTATATGTTTCAAAGTAATGTCTAAGCTTTGTTGATGCCATAACTAGGGCTAATATTAATTTTTCTAAATGAGAATATCTAGTTTCAGCATCTAATAAACTTTTGCTAACACAATAGACAGGATACTGCTGACCTTCATGATCCTTTACAAGAACAACACTTACAGCATTCCCTGATACTGCAAGGTATAGGGATAATGGTTCACCATCCTCAGGCTTCATCAATAGAGGCGCAATTGAAAGATACTGCTTCAAATCCTGCAAGGCTGCTTCATGCTTCTCTCCCCATTCGAACTTCTTATTCTTCTTCAGGATATCATAAAGTTCCTTGCATTTTTCTAAGGATCTTGAAATAAATTTGTTTAATGCTGCTACTCGTCCCGTCAGTCTTTCAACATCTTTCATATTGGAGGGTGACTTGATATCCAAGATGGCTTTGATCTGTTCTGGGCTCGCTTCTATCCCTATTTTAGTCACCATATATCCTAAAAACTTTCCTGTCCCTACTCCAAAATGGCACTTGGAAGGATTTAGTTTCATGTTATATTGATCCAGGATATCAAATGCTTCCTTAATATCCTGGAGGTGATCCTCAGCCTTCTTAGATTTCACTACCATGTCATCGATGTACACCTCCATGGTGTCCCCCAGCTTGTCTTTAAACATCATGTTTACCAATCTTTGGTATGTTTCACCTGCATTTTTCAAACCAAACGGCATAGCAGCATAACAATAAATACATGTTGGTGTCATGAAAGCAGTATCCTCCTGGTCCGAAGGTTCCATTTGGATCTGCTGAAATCCTGAGGATGCATCCATGAAGGTTAACATCTCATGGCCGGCAGTAGCATCCACCATTGAATCAATATGAGGTAGAGGAAATGGGTCTTTGGGACAAGCTTTGTTCAAGTCTGTGTAATCTACACAAACTCTCCATTTCCCATTTTTCTTCTGCACCACAACTACATTTGCTAGCCATCTTGGAAATTTGACCTCCCTGATCATCTTGGATTTCAATAACCTCTCTACTTCTTCTTGAATAATCATATTTCGTTCTGGAGCAAATTTCCTTCTCTTTTGTTGTACAGGCTTGAATGACCTATCAATACCGAGCTTATGAGTTATAATATCCTTGGAAATACCTGTCATATCCTCATGTTTCCATACGAATGTTGACATCCTGCATTTCAAAAAGTTAGTCAACTGATCCTCAATATCATGAGGGATATTGGTTCCTACGAGCACCGAGATATCTGGATTATCCTGATCCAGGATAATTTTCTTTACATCATGTTCTGAAGCCTCCATGATATCCTGGGCCCGCATCTTTAATTGCTATGCTGCATTAGGCTTGGTTGAGGATTTCATCGAGGATGAGTAACACTCCTTTGCCTCCTGTTGATCACCGTCCACCTTGACAACCCCCAAGGAGTAGGGATCTTGATGCATTGATGATAGGTTGACGGCACAGCTTTCATATCATGGATCCATGGCCTACCCAATATAATATTATAGCAGGATAAGGAGTCCATCACACAAAAGCGTTGCATTGAGTTGACCCGTTCAACATATACTGGTAACTTTATCTCTCCCACGGTATTCCTAGCTTCTCCACTGAACCCAACAAGTACAGTCGACTTTGAAGTGGTATCCATCGGGGATACATTCATTCTCTTCAGTGTTTCTAGCTGAATTATGTTGACGGAGCTGCCATTATCTACCAGTATCTTGCGCACAAAATGATTAGCAACATATAAAGTTATTACCAAAGCATCATGATGAGGATCTTGGATAGTATCCCTATCATCATTATCGAACGTGATCACTTTATCAGTCATGAGGGTTGACATCCTGGTTGGCTTATCTCCCCTCCCTGCCTTAGCCTCCTTTGCATGTATTTTTGCTGCAGAATAAGAGGTCCCACAGATATCGGATCCTCCTGAAAGAAGTTAATTATCTTGGCATCCGCAGGAGGTGATGATGCTCGTTCAGGATCCTTCTCAGTATCCTGACCCTTATTCTTCTTTCTTCCCAGGAGATCCTTCAGGAATCCTTTGCTCAGCAAATAGCTTATTTCCTTCCTCAAGGCAATGCAATCTTCTGTAACATGTCTGAAATCCTCGTGGAAGGCACACCATTTGGACTTATCCTTCCAATCAGCTTTTTGTTGATTCTTCCGGGGCCACCTAGCCTTGTCTCCTAAACCCTGCATAGCATACATCAGTTCAGGTATATTTACAGAAAAACAATATTCTGACAACTCAGGATACTCCTCAGGATCCTCGTCTTCAACAGCATTCACTTTCTTGCTGTCATTCCTGCCATATGGCTTAGAGCGATATGGTTTATACGAGGATTCTGATTTCCTGTTGGTTGACTCATAGGTTGTGGATGAATTCATCCTCTCTTGCATCTTTTTGTCATCCTCCAGTCGAATATATCTTAAAGCCCTGTTCCGAGCTTCATCCAGGTTCCTGCAGGGATTCATTACAAGATCCTGGTAAAATTGAGAATCTTTATGCAATCCCATCTTGAAAGCCTGCACAGTTGTTGCAACATCAAGATGTGGGATATCTAAGGATTCCCAGCTAAACTTGTTCACATAATCTCTCAAGGATTCCTGAAGTCCTTGAGTTATCCTGTAGAGATCACTGGTTAGTTTTTTTAAAACTTCGACTGCAAGAAAATTGACTATTAAATAAATTTACTAAATGAGCAAATGATGTAATCGAATAAGGAGGAACGTTTAAAAGTCATTTTAAGGCTGATCCTGTTAAGGTAGAACCAAAACCCTTGCAGAGGCATGCTTCCTTGAGATCTGAAGGGATAGGGTTAATTTCCATCCTTTCCCTATACTGGGCAATATGCTCTTCAGGATCCGTAGTTCCGTCATAGAGCTTCATGTTGGGGGTTTGAAATCTTTTTGGGATTTCAGCATCACAAATAGGATATGCAAACCGAGATATCTTGTGGCTATCCTGGGATACTTCTGGGATTGGCTGGACTACTCCAGGTACACTGGATATCATGTCCTTTAACTTTTGAAGCTCCCTAGAAAGTGCTGACGTCATACATGTATCCTACAAAGATCCAATACCATTAGTAGCAAGAGTATTATTATTATTAGATACATTACCAGTCTGAGGATTCTGGCCATATCCTGAAGCATATCCTGAGCTTCTCACAGTTGACACCTTGACCGAAGAGGGTATCTCAGGAGTATGATTCTGAGAATAGCTAGGCACAATATTTCCCCTGTTATCCTTAGTATACACTGCAGAACTGAAGTTCAAAGCTCTAGGTTGCAAGGGAGTGACAGTATCCTCAGCAGGCCTGCT
The DNA here is from genome assembly GCA_030545235.1 of Helianthus tuberosus. Classification (NCBI taxonomy): domain Eukaryota; kingdom Viridiplantae; phylum Streptophyta; class Magnoliopsida; order Asterales; family Asteraceae; genus Helianthus; species Helianthus tuberosus. The sequence goes on from CM060425.1 coordinate 52,273,348, forward strand.
TGAGCTAGATTTCAAGAGTTGTATCTCTCTCATCAGCATTTGGTTGGTCTCCTACTGTTGCCTCATCTGTTCCTGTACACTACCAAATAAAGTTAGAATTTCTTCATTAGAGGCCAAAACAGAACCAGATCCCTGAATATTGCGAGCGGGGATAACATCCCAAGCCACATGAATTTCAGTTCCTTGTGAAGAGGTTTGCATTCTCGGAGGAGGTGGTGGAAACACCGAACCAATTGTTGCAGAGGTTGTAGCAGACACGGTAGAAGAGCTCATGTTTGATCTCGAGGCCATTGAGAATAGTGTAGCAAAAAGTTTTGAAAATAGAAAACCAAGTAATGATTTTGCAAAAGCTTTTAGTAGAAATAGCACCACTTGCCCCACGGTGGGCGCCAAATTGTTTTGGTCAAACATTACCGAAGCAATTAAGTGATCAAATTAGTTAAGTGAGGTAGTGTGCTAAAAAAGTGTATCGAAAATATGCTAATTTAGTTGTTTACAAAAACAGTTATCAGGATACGGCTCAGGATATCGAGCTGTATCTACTATTAAACATTGAGCAAAAATGTAAAGGGTGACACGGGATGTACGAGGAAAGCCCTTGATCAATCTAGATCGCCGGCACAAAACCTCGGGAGCTGACAATCACAGCTGCCTTGTTCTTCTTATTACTTCAAATGTCAGGATACAGTGCAGGATATGATGCGGATCAACTAAGTGTTACAATGCGATTTCGGTATAAGTGTGAGTGTGTTGTGAGTGTTTGTAGCTAGAGAGAGAGAGAGCTCGAGAGATTGTGTGTGTTCTTATCTGATCCGATCACTCCTATTTATAGTAAAATAAAACTAACTAACTAGCCTATAAATGCAGGATATATCGAATATTCCCCATGTGAACATTATAGTCCACGTCTTCCGGCTTCAACGTCCATAATTCAACAGATTTGCCAGAGTCTCAAGGAGAAGAAGTCCACTTGAACGTTATAGACTTGTTCCAATAATCTGCACGTGAGTTAATTAGTTACTACCAGGATATCGTATCAGGATGTTACCATTTTCCTGATCCGGTATCCTGGTCACAACAAAAGAAACATAGTCAGAATATTAGTCAGGATATATGAGCAGAAAACCACCCATAACAGTAACCAGACTTGACTCGCTTGTCGTTGATCTCAGCAGCGAGTAGAAAAGTTTCCTCGATTGTCGTAGTCTTTGCAGCTTGAACGAAATCAGCCACGCAATCCGGAAGAGCACGGATATACTTCTTGATGGTGATTTCAGGCGTAGTCACTTGGCTCGGACAGATAATACTCAACTGCTTGAAGCGCGCAGTCAAACCAGCGTTGTCACCATCCTTCTGCTTAATATGCTAGAATTCATCCTCCAGCTTTTGGCGCTCATGGGGAGGGCAGAACTCTTGCATCATCACGTCCTTCAACTCGTCCCATGTTAACCCGTAAGCTGCATCATTTCCGTGTTTGTTTCTCTCGGCCGTCCACCAGTCTAAAGCGCTGGACTGGAAGACGCCAGTTGCGTTAAGAGTACGGAGATCGTCAGGACAGCCACTACGGCGTAGGGTGACTTCGATAGAATCAAACCATTGGAACATGGCTGTAGGACCATCTTCACCAGTAAAATCTTTCGGGCCGCAGGCTTTGAACAGCTTTAGGAGCATCAGTCCTGGATTCTTCAGAAGATTTGCTAGTGTTTTCATTCAGCTCACTAACAATCTGGGGAATGACTTTCACTATCTGCTTAGCGACCAAAGAGGCAATGCGTTTATCATCGTGATTGCGGCGAGCGGAGCGAGAATGAAATGATACGAATGACGACATTGTCTACAACAGACAGCGCCATAGGATTCAGACACCATGTGATTAATCATCAACTACACTAGGATCCAAGGTAGACTATCGATTCACCGTAAAGCTCAGGAACACATCCATTCACAAATCCATATAAGCACAAAATCACAGAATCACATAAGCACATAAACACATAAGCACATAAGGTAGTCAGAACACAGAACCCATACTATATGTTGCACATATTCCCTATCCTTCACATCACATATAGCGATTAAGTACAGCAATTGCGAGTATTGAGTAACGATTGCGAATGAAGACCAGGAATTTGTTAGCGTGTTGAGATAGAAGTGCAGTGCGAGTGGTGCGTGTTGATCGAAATGAACAGCGAAAATGAATAAATCACCAAAATCGAAACATGTGATCATATAAAACACATAAAATCCATATAAAATCGATAAATCACAGAGTTGGCAGTAGCAAATCCAGAATCGAACACATAAAATTTGAGGATAGATTGTCTGGGCTGGATAGACATTGACTACCCAAAGTGATTCGACTATTCACAAGGACTTTTGGTACACACTTTGGCCTTTGGAACTGTGCTCACGCTTTGATTTGAGCGATCAACACGCATCCTTCCAGTTACAGTGTGACCTGAAATCGTTGGAGTCCGTCGAGACTTTGGTGAGAGTTTTGTAAACCAAGAAGGTAGCACGGAATGTGTCATCAAGGTTCGGGTTTCACCCCTAACTTAGCGACTCCATCCCTGATTGTATGATAAAATCATGAGATAGATAAGAAGATTTGCGTAGAAGTATGGATTTCACTCCTGATTCAACGCAAATTCTCTTGTTTTATAGTAAAAGTAGCAATTCGAACGAGTAATCTGGTCGAGAGTTTGCGGTTTTCACACCTAATCTCAACCAGATCATTCGTTTATGTGTGTAATCAGCCTTAGGAAAGGCTGATCTTGCGCAGAACTGTAGTATGCGATGTTCGCGCAAGTGTGTAGTGTCCAGCGAGTTTGAGCGAGACATAGCGAGTAAGCTTGTACAAAACCCCTACTGGGCATGCACAAATCGGTCTGTTGATACTTAGACTATAGACTAGGTTGTTCTAAGACATTGACCCGGACTAGGTCAAGTCTTGCCTAATTCCCTATAGTTATGGCTCTGATACCAATCTGTCACACCCCAACCAATGACGGAAACATCGGGGCATGGCACTGAGCGAAATAGATTGTCAAGAGAAATTCCATAACGACTAAATTACCAAATAGTTAATATTATGTCCCATACCATAACCCATTAAGTAATCTAATTATTACAGACATAGATATTCTCAAAACAAATCATGTTTTGACAACTCAGATTCAATAAAATAAATTGTCTTTGTTTCTAGACTCCATCCTACTTGATTTCCACAAAAGCAGATAAAGCACAACAATCCTAGCATTCAAACACCTGTCACATACGTTAAAATAAAGTCAATACACATAGTGTAAAGGTGAGCATACAAGTTTGATAATAGCTTAATAGAGTTCGAAATCGTTTACGCATAACCAGCATGTACAACGTATAATGTGAAGCATGTAAGTTATCGACAAAGATCCTATCAATACCAATGACTGCAAGTTGACTGCGAGTAGCGAGTGCGCATCACATGTTCACCATTGCGAACACGTGAAGTATTGTCCTTAACAACCCCTGAGTAAACAGGTGCTGAGTCCAAACTATAGTACTATCGTTGCTAAGGCAGGTAGACAACAATCAATGTGTAAACATAACAAACAGGCGTTCATCTAGTCACGTATAACATGCATTAATGGTCAGCGTATAAATAGTGTTGCGTTGTGTGGTCAATGTGATTTAGAATAAATAACGTATGTAACACCCAAAAGTGCATAAAGCGAAAAGGGATCGAGTATACTCACAGATTGTGATTAACAAGTAAACACTCTCTTGGATTGAAGGGAGCGCTGAGAGAGATTAGCCTGGACAGTTAACGATAGCATAAATGATGAGCGGTGCGTAAAACGGTGCAAAAGTACCAAGTGTCGGATGGTAATCTGATCGGATGGCAATCCGATTGGATGGCCAGTCGATCAGATGTCAATCCGTTAAGATGGTCATCCGATCGGATGGCCATTCAATTGGATTAACACTCGTTTTGGTAGGGATGTGTTTGTGTATGATGGTTTGTCCTTTGAAGTTTTCGTTGTAGCATTTTGAAAATAGAGATGTATCGCTGCCCTTCAGGTCAGTCGATCAGACGGCGGTTCGATCGGACGGCGATTTGGAGTAGAAGATCAGATCTTGAACCAACCCATCACTAAGAAAGAATAGAAGATCAGAACGAGCTCTAATTCTATCGGTTTGGAGTGCATTGAGTGTAAAAGAGTTGAAAGAAGGTTGGAAAACCTTCTTTCAATCCTTTTAACCATGAATAAGTGTAGATCTATGTGAAAACATTGATTATTCATGTGGAAATCCTTCAGATCTAAGTTGTTCTTGGTGGAATGAAGCCAAACTTTGAAGTTCATAAGAACTCCATGACGACTTCACCCTAGAACACCTCAAATCCGGTGATCTCACGGTTAAAAGTTAAGATTCAAAGGTGAGAATGAAGAAGAAGTGCATGCAGATCATAGAAGTACAAGATTTAGGTTAGAAACTTATAAGAATCGAGAGAAATCGAGAGAAATAGAGCTTGAGTGCGGCTGGTTCGAGTGAGGAGCTGTTACATCACAAATGATGTGACAGGAGGGTATTTATAGGGTTTCCCAAAAAGGAAAGTGGTGAAGTGTCGAGTAGGTCACCGATCGGATGGCTGTCCGATCGGGTGGCAACCCGATCGAGTGACAACTCGATCGGGTGACAATCCGATCGGATGGAAATCCGATCAGATGGCCACTCGATCGGTTGGCCACTCGATCCTAGTGTCCGGCGCGTTGAGTTTTGTTGCTTCGATTCGCGTGTTGAGCGTTGCTATACGATTCGAGTGAGCGATGCGATAGTATTACCCATTAGTTACACAAATAACATAACTACTATATCTAACATACAATCACTATGAATAACTTGCGTTTAGCGTTTGCGTTTTAGATTGCGATGCGATAGAATTGCGATTGCGGTTTCGATTAACACCTCAACATAAACATAACATGCACAAGTAACACATAAATAGCACACACACGTAAAACAATATTTAGAACACATAATTCGAGTTGCGATTGCGATAGCGATAAGTCGATTAGCGATTAAACATGCGATTAAATAGCGATTAAACCTCGATTATTAATAGATACTCCACATAATATAACTAAAGCGATTAAATAAATAAAGTCGATTACAAGTCAAAGAAGTCAAAACAGTAGCTGAGCAAGGAGTGACAGATCGCAATTAGCAATCTTTTCTTCCTTTGACTTCAATCTTGTCTTTGGCTGTGACTTTCGAAACACGGGGTGTTACACCTCCCTCGTGACCACCGACCACTATTGCCGAGCCGCCACCGCCGTCCGGCCACCCGTCGACGACCACCACCTTTGCCAGCCACCTCCGCCACCACGTCGCCGTCGTCTCGCCTTCGGTGATTCAGTTTCGATCCATTTTCGCGTGTGGTATCTAGTGGTGTTCTTGGGGATTTGTGATGAAGTTTAGGCCGTTCGTTGCATCCATCGTGTGAGTCTTTGGTTTTCGTCTAGGCATAACCCTAAACCCACTATGGTTGTGTTTTAGATGGAATGTCATTTTGAATTATCCTGATGGAGATAACTGTTGAACAGAATGGTGGATGGTGTTTTATATGTGCTTGATTAATGAGGACCTCAGTCGTTCGTTTTAAGGTTTAAAAATGGAGTTAAAATAAGTGTAAATTAATAGGAGCTAAAAAATAGAAGAAAAAACATATTCATAAAAAGACAACATTACCCATCATTTAACGAAAAAAACGGATAAGGTTAACAAAAGTGGAAAACGACAATGTTTTCAAATGAGATGGATCCAGATGCGAGAAAAAACTTCTTGGATGAAGGTGGCAAATGGTCAGACCACAGAAGCAAAAACGACAATTTATTCATTAGGGAAAGGTTACATTATACTGAAATTTGTCCAAATAGTTGGAAGATACACATATTTATACCTGTACAAATTGATATAATTCATTGTATATGAAATTGGGAAGGAATGAGCATGTTGGAAAATAAAATGACAACTTACATGTCATTACTATTATAGTCGTACATGATCAACTTGTAATGATCGTATGCGTATGGTGGATTGTAACTCCTATGATGTTATACGTTTGGTCTACATGCTTTAGAGCTATTGTAAACTTACACTTACCTTAGCATTAGAGTATCTATACTTTAAATGATAACTGGGAAGGTGGCTTCATTTACTTCCACAATGGTTGGAAATTGCAATTCAGATATAGTTAGTATGTGCTCACTTAAGATAGGTAATTTGTGTAGGTGATGTTTATAAAATTTGCCTCAAGTCGTGGAAAATGAATGATCAAGCATCATACTGGAATTGAAACATTTATCTTGCATATACTCCGTTAATTACAAATTTTAGTTTGTTTATATATCAAGACCCTCATAAGCCTTCCTCTACGTATTACATTTTGAAGAAAAAGTTGGGACCGTTTTGTAGGATAATATACACCAAATAAATAATATTATAAAAAGTATTTACGAAGATGTGAGTGTTACATAAAAGCCGGTAACGTATATCTCTTTAGTAGTCGTGGTGCATCAACAAGTAGACATGGAGGGGAGGAGGATTGGTACTTGCTTGTGCAATTTGAGTGGGTTAGTTGTGAAGTTAATCACTCTCTATGGCACATTATCTGGTTGTTTATGCATTAAGGACTGATGATAGTGAAGTTATTCACTTTCTTTGGCACAATGTCTGGCTATTTATGCGTTAAGGACTGATGGTAGAAGATGAACCATTAAATGCATGTGAATAAACCATTAGATGGAGGCATGCAATTGTCAATCGGGAGCTATCAAAATTTAAAGGTGATGAGGTGTAAAGATCAATCTAATAAAATGGTAAACCCGCCATCACATACAAGTAGGGGGTGCCCTTCTTAAAAAAAGTTAGTGTAGGGTTTAGGCAAAAATTCCAATTGCACCTCCTATAAAAAAAACCGTAAGTCTGCTTCTGCATACAAGATACCAATTAGGAGGAGATGTCACACCCCTACCGATGGCGGAAACATCGGAGTGAGACGAACGAGATTGCTCGAGACTTCATAACACTAATTGTGACAAGTATTTAATAAACAAGTTTCATTTCATTGATAATAGTGGTCTAATACAATACATGGAAAATTCAAAGTATAACATTCGATGAACGAAATACAACAAATTTAAAGAATCAAAATACAATGACAGCATTAATAGTCTAAGTGTGTATCTAAGCATATCCTACTAGATTCCATAAGCATCAACATCAACAACATGCAACATGTTTAAAAGTATAGTTCAATACAAAAGTATTGGCGAGTATACAAGTTTTGGAGTACTAGCATATAAGTATAAAAGTTTGAACAATCCACATAGCAAACTTAGTTATCAAGATTAACATATAAACTGACATGTGAACAAACAAGTCAACCCAAGGTTTAACGCAAGTATGAATGAATGACTTAACATGACCTCACGAACACGGGCGGTGCGTTACTCCTGTAGCGTTATACATGTTAAGAGTAGACTCGTACGAAGTTAATGACAAGTTTATCACAAAACGAACAAACCTAGAATAACGAATCAAGTATAACATATTAGCATGCATGTATTGGATTGTTTGTATGATTGTATAAAAGTATGTATGTTGAGTGTTTTTTGTATATGTAAACATGTTGCACCCAAAAGTGTAAAAACGGTGAAAAGGGCGTCGAGTATACTCACAATATTGCAACGCTTTCCGATTATCTATTAGTAACGAGTTGTTTATGAATAAGGAATCGAATTAGATTCGGGATTTAGAATTTGAGTACAAAAGTATGTTATGCATAAAAGTATATCTAGTCTAAGTACTCGTTTTTTACACTAAGTTGTATGTGATTTCATGGGTCCTAGTTTGCCCATTAGAATCATCAATGAGAGACTTAGATTTGTAGATAAAGTAGCCTAAGTTTATGACGAATAACCATAAATCGACTATCATCACAAAGTTGGCCATGTATGTTCATATGTGTACTTATATTTAAATAGTTATATAATAATCCTAAAACCAAGTCCATCATAGATTGTCATATAAGTCAAGCATAGAGGGTTATCCTCATTATATGATTCACCACTACACAAATCATCACAAGGATGATTCGGAGGGTCATGAATAACAAGAAATGAAAACTAACTAATACATGCTCAAGTGCCCAAGTAAATCCTAACCCGGGTGAACCACCACGACATGGAAAGAGTTAACTAAGTGTTGGAGGCTAGGCGGGGTTATGCTACTTTGATGCTAGGAAGCCACCTGAGTGTTCATACATAAGTTTTACAAGTGAGGTAGTGGAACTAGATTGGAAAGCCAAAGCTCCCACGATTCATACCTTTACAAGTCACAAGTTCAACATATGAAAGATGATGAATCGTGATTGTCTTTCAACACTTGGGTTATAACACGTATGAACTTTTAAAGTAAAGGGTTTTGAACTCATAACTTGATGGAAGTCACCTCAACACAAACCCACAATAATAGACTAAGTTGTGAGCTTGGTGGGCACAAGATTCCACCAAGTTTTAGCAAGGAAACAAAAGGTACTTGAACATTGTACAAAACAGAAAGTTTAGAGGCGTTTGCACCTCTTAAACTTGTAAGAATCATCCTTACACAGGTCCTACAACCATGAGTTTAATTGAAGAGAAGTTTGGCACAAGATTCACAAGATAAACAATGAAAGAAGATGAGTTTGCATAAGTTTTTAGAAATCCGAAAGTAAATCTGACCTTGGAGCCTTATGTAAGTGGTGTACCACCTGATTACACCTTGGTGAATATTGGATAACATCATTAAAGGTCATCCAAGTAGATAGGTACAAGAAAACGTGAAGAAATGTAGAAGAAAAGTGCTCAAACTCACTGTTTCGAGCAAATGTATAATCTGCCAACATTGGAAATTTGGATGAATTGAGAGGATTTGAAAGTGTTTGAGGAGTTTAGAAAGTGAAAATGGGTGTTAGAATGGTGGTATTTAAAGTGGGGGATTAGGGTTAGTAGTTAGAAGTGTAATAAATGTGATTAAATGGGAGTTTAGGTGCCAAAACCAACCAATCCCATGACCAGAATGAATCTGATGCGGATCGAATGTTCCCGCGCATCACAGAAGATGGTCGGGGCAGCCCCGTGTATCGCCGGGCCTTGTCTCCGAGAAAACTTTCATCAATTTGAAAAACAGTCCCTGAACTTGGTTTTTAAGGTAGTTTAAGTCATACTTTGTATAGTTCACACAATTTGAGTATAAAATATGTACGAAAGTATTGATCGAGTATTGTAAATATAAAATTTAGTACTTGCATGTATAAAGTATAGAATTACATGTATTTAAGATAGCTTGTTTGTAAACAAAGTATGTAATTGCACGTGAGATAAATGTATATCGAATATGTGTGTAACTTGAATATAAAACGAGTATGTATAATCAAGGTGTAAATTCACATAAAATGATCACGTTTTTACTACGATCAAGGCCTCGGGTTAAAATGATTTGAAACGAATACGATTACAAAAGAATACGAGTTTCCATAAATAGAATACAAGGCGAGCTTCCTAAATAAAGGAAGTTATAAAAGCGATGCGTTACAGGAGAGACCAATCACATTATGAATTAGTTAAATAAGGTATGGATTTTATGTAAAAAATGAACTTTTATGTATTTTTAAAAAAAGGTAAATTACTTATATACACACAAAAACCATCGCTGCCATAAACCAACATCGACACCACTGCATCACCTCCACCAAACACCGCTAGCACCACTGCTACCCACCGGCCACCACCTGCTACCACCGCATCCCCGGATTCCTCTCCACCACCATCATCCCCACCCTTCCCCAAATCAAAAGCCACTGCCTCCACCAGATCTAGCCGACAACCACTATTATCTCAATTAAAAACCCTAATAAGCTTCTCCCTTAGTTTTCTTGGCGTTCCACACCATTATGGTTCCAGCGACGAACTGACCAAAGAAAGGATTGCGTATTGTGTATCAAGCTGGAACAGAACAACTTACAGGAGTTTTTTTTCTAGTTGTAGGAGTTAGAGAGAGAAACGGTTGTGGTGATGTTGCTGATTTGAGGGAGATGAAGAAGAAAGGGAGATGAGGCGGTTTGACCTGGGTTTTGGAGGTTTATGCTGTAAATTGAATGTTATCTTCGACTCTTTATTCTATATTTGATTGTTGACTCGAGTGATAATGGGGTGGGGTGGGGTAGTAATGGTGAGGTGGTTGTGGTGATTTGCAGAGACAATGAGAGATGGGGTGTTGGTGATGGCTGGTGTGACGTGCTGAATATTTCTAAGGTTGGGTGGGGTTTCAGATCTGGCAATGGTGGTTTTGTGGCAGATGGGGGGTGTGGCGGTGGTGGCAGGTGTTTAAGGTTGTGTTGGTGAGTCTTGGTTATAAGCGTGTGTAAATGAATGTATGTGTGTGTGTATATATATATATATATATATAGGGTGGGGTTCTATAGTGAACACTAAACTGAGTGAACAAATCCTGGCCATTGATCTACACACGTGTATGGCCAGGATCTCATCATCAAATCGTAAAATACACTAGTGTATTTTAACATCAAATCTTGGCCATTGATCTACACACGTGTATGACCAAGATTAGTTCACTCAGTTCGTAAGCTACACTAGTGTTCACTCTTGAACCTAATCCTATATATATATATATACACTAGGTTTTTACCCGGGATTGCTTCCCGGGCTCGGGAAAGTTATTTAGATTAATTACTATTTGTTATTAATACAACCACATTACATCAACCATCTTATTCTATTCAACAACATTGTCTTAAAATCACCGAATTAGATCATGAACCCATATTATAGATCAAACAAAAGCACAACAGGACCATATGAATAACATCATTTCCAATTTTACTTCAATGCACTTAAATGATGGGGTGATTTGGGATTTTGTAAAAATGTTTGTTCTTGTACTTCTTAACAAAATTATATAGAATTCAAGAAAACAAAACAATGACTTAAAGAACTATATTTTAACCCCCAATGTGATCGAGCAAATAGATGTTGACCAAAAGTCAAACAGTTGTTGACCAAAAGTGAAACAGATGTTCAACCAGATCCATTGTCTTCATATATTTTAGGACTGTTTTCCTCTTCAAAACATTATTTAACCTATCATGGGTTTCCATGAACTGTTGACCTAAAGTCAAACAAATGTTAAAACCACTGTTTGAGTTATTCAAACGTCTGTTGAATACTAAATGAGATGTTGAACAAAAGTCAATCAGATGTTGAACAAAAGTCAAACGGAGTATACTGTCTTTAGTTCACATCTCCACATCGTTTCCGTTAGACATGGACCTAATAATTTACATGTACATATATAGTTTTAGAATCACAACTTCAAAACTAAACAAACAAGTCTAGTATCAGTTTCGAAAAGCAAACAACTACAACCCAAAAAATTGGTTCAATGTATGCTTCTGCATTTGCCTTCTTCAACCCACGAACATTCATCCGAACATAAAAGCTTTTTACCTTTCACAAAGTTAAGTGTAAATGCTTGACCTGGAACCATGCCTTTATCTCTCACAAACTTTCTCATTCCTTGCAGATAATATCTTGGTTGACCTCGAGATGAACCTATAGCAGCTTGAATATTCCAAACATCACCTGCCATGTCCACAATCTTCAAATCCATCTTACGATTCAGTCCAAGATCTTCAGCCTGTTTTTTAAAAAGGCGCTGTAACAAACAACGAACAATTCAATAAACAAAGAATTAACACATCTTTAAAATCTGACTAAAGTATTATATAGTAGTAAACTTATCATCACAAACTTACAAAATGACCGTCCACACGGAAAGAAATAGGTACGATCTGATTATCTTCATTCCCAACAACCATACCACTTTCATTGACATTAACGATGTCCTGTACAGCTTCAGTATCTGAACTCAACACAATCTCTTGTATCACCTTTTCTTTAACAACAGCACAAACCTCCAGTGGAAGCACTAAATCACAGGTAGCACAATTGAAAACCGTGATATGAAAAGTCTGAAGATATATCATCTCAAAGACAATGAGATGATCAGTAGTTAATGACAACTCATTCTTTATCTCCTTCCATCCGGTAATTATGTAAAGTTCATTGTTGATATCTTCCATCCCTACAGACCAGTTCTGGTTTTCAGATCCTTTAATAAGAATCGGATATGAAGGAATAGTGTTTAACATCTTGTGATGAACAAAAGAACGATTAATACTCTACAATCAGAATAAAACACATTATATAGTACATTAGTAAAAATATATCAGAAAATTAAGTAAAAAATAAAACACAATAATTAAACTACTGACAGGAAGTACTTGTATTTCCTGCAGTGTAACCTCCTCAGTTGTTGGTGGGTTAGCAATGATTGAGACACCAGACCCAGTCACTTGTTGAGGTATATTCTCATTAACAGGTGTTTGAGAAGAACTGGTTTGTGTCTGGGCTAAATCAACTGCATCCAACAAAAGTTTTGTTTGTGGGGGAATTTGAGAAGTGAGGATAGGTGTAGAAAGCGAATTTGCCCCAGGCAGTGGGCTGTGGATGATGGAATCAAGTGATTCCAGAGCATCATAATTTGGTGTCCCTATTGTTACAACCTGCTCTTTTTTAGAAGAAGCAGGAGGAGTTTGAGGCTCAGGTTGAGATCTTTCTTCCAACTGCTGTGAGGTAGTAGCAGCAGTGGTTATTGGTGACTTTTGTGTTGTCACTGGTAGTTACTCTGGGATCTCATCTTCCAGAGTTACCTTTGTTTTGGGTTTGGGGGGCTTTTGTGATTTTTTCTATTTTGGTCTTTTGGTGGTTTTAGGTGGGGGTTTAACAGCAGTTGTTTTGTTGCTATCATCACCTTGAGCAGTGGGCTCAACAGTAGGTGCCTGAGGAGCAGTGGTAGCTGCTGAAGTCTGCTCAGGAACCTCTGCTTGTGTTTTGGAAACTTTTGACATCCTTGTAAAGGTTTCAGAAGTGAGGCTCTTAATTGAAAAAGGATTGCCCTGGATAAGCACATGGGCATTATCTTCTGAAAATTTATTTTTAAAATAGTAACTTAAAAACCTTGGAAAGAGCAAAAATGCCTTTTTATTAACATTTGTAACAAGATAATTGAAGATTTCCTGGGAATAGTTAAGATTTTCACCATGTAAGATAGCATAACCCAGATATTGAATCTTCAATGGGATTTCATTGAAAGCAGTGGTCATGTTTGAGACACACATCAATAGGGTATGAAACAAAAACCTTGTGGCAGGAGGAAAACTGCCTTTTTCTAAAGTGTCTTTTTTCATTTCCTCTTCATAACCCCTTTGAATGAAAAACGTTTGATACTCTTCTTTAGGGAAAGATGTTTTACCTTCAAGATCATCGAGTTCAAAAACCTCCGAAATGGTTTGAGGTGTTATTGTGACTGGAACATCCTTTATAGAAGAATTGATGGCTAAGGGCTTTTTATCCTTAGTTTCCAACTTAGCATTTTTTTCCAGAATTCTTGCTGGGTGTCCATGTAGATCGGAGCATCACAAGTCAATAAAGTTTTGTACTTTGAAGACGACAGAGCATCAATGATGGAATTGAAGGTTTCGGTGTGACTGGGTTTTTCAAGTAGACCCAAGTAGTTATGTGTGGATTTGTGTCGGAGAGACATTGTGATTTGATTATGATTGCGAGAGGAAGAAGACGATGAAGAGGAGGAGTGATTTTGAGAGAAATGGATGATAACTGCTTTGAGAAAGGAATTTAGAATTTGATTCGACAGTAAAAACACTGTTTGGGGGTATTCGACAGTAAAAACACTGTTTGGGGGTTTTGATCAGGGTTTTTTTTTGGTGAAAAAGTGAATGCTGACGTGGCAGCGGTTACTAAAAGATCTTACCGCTTTGTACTGTCCACGTGCCAACCTCTGATGATAATGGAGGACAGTTGGTAGGAAACCACTGATGGAACAATATCAGTGGTTTGCAACGGTTACAAATGAGAACAGTGACTAACTTTAAGCTAGCAGTGGATAGCCATCAGTGTGTTAAAACACTGATTTTGAACAACAGTTTTTTTATTTTTTATTTTAACTTTAATTTTTATCACCAAAACAATGTTCGAGGAACTCTTATCTCATTGGAATGTAACGATTAGGTAAAATTGTAATTTCATTGTAATTCTAGTTTTCATTTAATAATTTCATTCTATAATTAATTAACCACATCAACAATAAAAATGTGAGCAGTGGATGATTTTTAGAAAAACCAATGATTGTAAATATCAGTGCATGTCAACAATAAAAAGGTGAGCAGTGACTATTTTTTAACTATCAGTGGATGCCCAACAGTGATTGAAACACAGATGTTTGGTCAGTCAGTGGTCAACATGAAGAATGAAGAAACAGAGGTTGGCCTTCAGCAGTGGATAACATTTAACAACCGCATGTTTGCGCTTAAACAAATGTTTGACATTAAAAAGAAATTGGCCCATAAACAACTGTTTGCAAGAAAAGACCAATTTCAAGAATACTATACCCAAACAATCAAAATTAGGAGCTTAATAATCATCAAATTGTACTTCATTTTTATTCAGTGGATGTCAACTAACAAAATGTGAGCAGTGGTTGTTTTTTAACTAACAGTGGATAGCCAACAGTCATTGAAACACTGATTTTTGGAGTTAAATAGATGTTTAACCTTAAACAGATATTTGCAATAAACAGATATTTGTCCATAAATAGATGTTTAGCCTTAAACAAATGTTTGACCTTAAACAGAAGGTCTTAAACCAAACATATGTTTAAGGTCAAGATGTATTTGACTATTGGTGAACCTCAATTTGACTTTTGATGAACAGATGTTTGATGTTTGGTCAACAGATGTTTGGAAACCCATGATAGATTAAACACTATGAATGAATAAACATTGAAGTATCATAATACTTTAAATGAAAATCGTGAAAAGTTAAATGTGATACAACTGTTGAGAGGAGACGTTTGCATTTTAGGCTTGATTCTTATTTTGATTAACTGTTGATCATGTTGAGAGTTTTTATTCACACTGAGATTATTAAAATAAATTATTACACAGAAAAATAGAAATTTAATGAAATATTTATAAACTATTACACGCTAGAGTTAACACTTGTTAGGATTTCGTAAACTCTGGCCTTTCTCCATGTGATTTCATGCTCTCTTTTGTTTTTCAGATCAGTTAGCATGTTGCAGATTTTCTGATCTTGTTTTAGAAGTTAGGTAACAAACTCTTCTGCATTTTTCTGGAAATCTGATAGAGGAGAGTGGAGGACTTCATCAAGCAATGCTATGTTGTTCCAGGTTTTCTTGTAATTAGTGTCATTGATTATGTCGACTTTCCTGTTAAGTTCTTCATCTGTTCTTTTTTCTTTAAGTGACCACATCGAGAATTGGGTTTTAACATCGCTGGTGTCTGACCAGTGGTAGAAGCTGAAGTTTGCCATGTAGATTTTTGTTGAATTTTCTGATGTGGAACAATCTTTCACAGACAGTGATTTGTAGGACAGTTTGTTGATATTTTGAATGAAATGTAATTATCGATCTTTTATAGAGTTTAAAAACGCGTCTACATGGTAAATGAAGAGGTCAATTGTAGTTATGATAATCTGTTTTTGTTCTTTGAACTTCGAAAATTTGTCCCTTGGGTTTCTTGGTATTTAATTTTAAAGTTTTCCCATAAAAGTTGGGGTTTGGAAACGATTTTGCATTAAAAGACTGCTGCTATGAAATATACATTAATCTATTTATATTAAATCTACACGTTTAGATTGATTAAGTATATAAACTCATGACCACTTCACCTGTTTTTCATCACCATTTCCTACGAAGATTCATACTTTCAAAAAAGTCGAGTAATATAGTTTATTATTGATATGGCGTCATTCACTACTGTAAAATCAGATGATTTAAAGCAGTGTTTTGTCAAGCATATAGAGGAACAGGTGTATGAAGATAGGACTACTCTTCAACAGCTGAAGAGATGTTTTGATGGATTGCAAGTTGGTCTGTTCACGAGAGAGCAGGTTTCCAGAAATCTTATGCGAATGCCTTCAACTTCAGTTCGTGAGCTTTGTGTTGTCAGCAATATAGAGTGCGGTGATAGAGACGTGGAGTTCATGGCGATGCTGAAGGACATACATCAAGAAGTTCAGCAATCGATGGATTGGAAGCTGTCATTTCTTAATTCTCACGGCTATTGTTAGATTTAAAAGTTTATTGGTTCAGTATGTTATTTATGTAATTATTGGACTTTTAAGGTCATGAATAAACAAAAAAAAATAATCTTATGAATCTATGTTGCGCTTGTAGGAAAAAAAAAAGAGAGAATGTCAATTTTAAATTACCATTTTGCATATTTTGAATTTCAAAAGTTATGGATATTGTCAGTAATTACTGATTTGATTTGAAAGCAATTGTCATCATGACATTTCTAATTTTTATTTTAACTTTAATTAAAAGAAAAACACCGTCAATTTGAAATTACCAGTTTTCATATTTTCAATGTCCAAAGCTCAAGAAATTAACATTAATTACTGATTTGATATGCAACAAAATGTCATCGACAGTTATTTTTATTTTTTATGTTAACTTTAATTTTTATCAACAAAACAATATTGGAGGAACTCTTATCTCATAGGAATGTAACGATTAGGTTAAATGGTAATTTCATTGTAATTCTAGTTTTTATTTGATAATTTCATTCTATAATTAATTAACCGCATCAATTATAAAAATGTGAGCAGTGGATGTTTTTTAGGAAAACCAATGATGGTCAATATCAGTGGATATCAACAATAAAAATGTGAGCAGTGACAATTTTTTAACTATCAGTGGATAGCCAACAGTGATTTAAATTAACATTTTGCATATTTTGAATTTCAAAAGTTATCGATATTGTCAGTAATTACTGATTTGATTTGAAAGCCATTGTCATCATGACATTTCTAATTTTATTTTAACTTTAATTAAGAGAAAATAACTGTCAATTTGAAATTCCCATTTTGCATATTTTAGATGTACAAAGCTCAAGAAATTACCATTAATTACTAATTTTATATGCAACAAAATGCCATCAACAGTTATTTTTATTTTTTATGTTAACTTTAATTTTTATCACCAAAACAATATTAGAGGAACTCTTATCTCATTGGAATGTAACGATTAGGTTAAATGGTAATTTCATTGTAATTCTAGTTTTCATTTGATAATTTCATTCTATAATTAATTAACCGCATCAATTATAAAAATGTGAGCAGTGGATGTTTTTTAGGAAACTAATGATGGTCAATATCAGTGGATATCAACAATAAAAATGTGAGCGGTGACAATTTTTTAACTATCAGTGGATAGCCAACAGTGATTTAAATGACCATTTTGCATATTTTGAATTTGTTCAAGTTATCGATATTGTCAGTATTTACTGATTTGATTTGAAAGCCATTGTCATCATGACTTTTCTAATTTTTATTTTAACTTTAATTAAGAGAAAATAACTGTTGATTTTAAATTCCCATTTTGCATATTTTAGATGTCCAAAGCTCAAGAAATTACCATTAATTACTAATTTTATATGCAACAAAATGTCATCAACAGTTATTTTTTTATGTTAACTTTAATTTTTATCACCAAAACAATATTGGAGGAACTCTTAACTCATTGGAATGTAACAATTAGATTAAATGGTAATTTCTTTGTAATTCTAGTTTTCATTTGATAATTTAATTCTATAATTAATTAACCAGTTGAACAATAAAAATGTGAGCAGTTGATGTTTTTTTAGGAAAACCAATGACGGTCAATATCAGTGGATGTCAACAATAAAAATGTGAGCAGTGACAATTTTTTAAATATCAGTGGATAGCCAACAGTGATTGAAACACTGATGTTTGGACAGTCAGTGGTCAACATAAAGAATGAAGAAACAGAGGTTGTCTTTCAGCAGTGGATAACATTTAACAATCAGATGTTTGAACCAAAACAGTGGTTCTAACATACTTTTAAGGATTAATGAAAACTATCATTTTTAACTATTTTAAATATCTTTGACCTTAAACAGATATTTGACCTTCTATATCAGTTGTTTGGAGTTAAACAGATATTTGACCTTAAACAAATATTTGGACATAAACAGATGTTTGCGCTTAAAAAAATGTTTGACCTTAAAAAGAAATTTGCCAATAAACATCTCTTTGCAAAAAAAACACCAATTTCAAGAATACTATATCCAAACAATCATAATGAGGAGCTTATTTAACATCCAAGTGTACTACATTTTTATTTAGTAGTATAAAGATCAAACAACTGTTGTATTTATAATACAGATCAAACAAATGAGGTGATGTGATAAATACTGTTACATATAAACACCTCAATAATATGACATCTAACAATCTAATAGAGTATAAAACAGTGATGTGATAAATATTGTTACATATAAACATTGTTAACATAAACAAAGGTAGAATATCTGTTGTTGATGCTGCACCACTGTTGTGGATAGGCAGTGGTTCTTCATTGGGTTTTAAAGGGTTTGTCTTGAGAGATAAATTCTAGCGAACCACTGCTATACTAAACACTGTTACATAAGAAACACTGATAATTAAATACTAAAGTTGAATCCGTCGTAGATGCTGAACCACTGCTGCTACTGAACAGTCGTTTTCCTTTGATTAATCAAACTCTAGGTACATAAGTGCTTGTCTTTAACAGGGCTTTGTCTTCAACAGTGGATAGGCCTCATTAATCTTTAAGTCCATCAATCTGTATAAGGAGCAGTGGTTAGTTATAACAGTCCTTAGCATGATCAGCTGTTATAACCACTCCATAACCCTTTGCGAGGAAGCAAGTGTCGGTCTATTTTAACTGAAAGGGATGATTGCAGTACATCCCTGTTGAAAAACAGAGTCGATAAATTTAGGGAAAATGAGGTTGAAAGATGATAAGCCAACAGCGGACGATATCATTCTACAGTTTCGATAAATTCAGGGGTATTCTCAAATAATACTTCCTAGATGCTTCAAAAGAAGCAGCACTTTGGACATTTGTCGGTCTTCAAACATCTATTATCTATTTTCTACTATCTATTATCTACTACCTATTATCTATTATATATAATAGACAATAGATATTAGATAATAGGTTTTGAATTGAGTTATCAAACTTTTCACGTGTCAACCCATGCCCCAAACCCCCGCCCCACCATACCCCACGGTCTTATATTCAATGCATACCTAATTCTAAATAAGACATCACTAAATTTTAATATTTGGTGTTTACGTTTTTCTATCCTAAAAGTAAAAAAAAAAAAATTAAAGGACCAGCCTTTAAGAATCATCATAATTATCTTTAGATGTACAATACCCGTCCCAGCAATGGAACCAGGGCTAGACACCCCGTATGTTTAGACTCTTTAGTCATGCTTCCATAAAGTATAGCCCAAGTGCGGACCCTGATCTACTATTTTTTTTTTTTTGGGATTTTGGAGCCTAAGTGGGGACACGATGGTGTGAATTGATTAACATGACGGTGTGTTTCTTTTTTATATATAAAAAACTTTCATCAAAGTGGTTATAACGATTTATTTGATTCTCAATGATAGCCATTTAAGCAAGATCAGTTACGACACTTGATAAAATGAAACGGATTATTTAAGTTACACTGCATTCAACAAAAAGAGTTAATTCCAATTATATGTTTATTTATTGATTTATTTGAGTTTTCAACTCCATGAGGAGTTTGGTTTTGATCACTTGTTACATAAATATATGTTTGAAATATTATTAATTTTATACATTTATCTGATAATCATAAAATATTGATGAGTAGTACTGATGAAAAAATTTATACATTAATCTTAATTATAGGTTACAAAGGTGCCGAAATCACTAAAATGCCCCTAAAGTGTCTTAAATTTTTGGGAAATGCGCAAGTTTACCCCCTCTAAAATAGTTTGGTTCTCTTGTACATGTTGCTTCAAAATGTGTACACAATGTAAAATTATCAAAAGGGTAAAAATCCAAGTTCTCTTAATAAAGTAATAATATTATTAATTTTATACATTTATCTGATAATCATAAAATTTTGATGAGTAGTACTGATGAAAAATTTTATACATTTATCTTAATTATAGGTTACAAAGGTGCCAAAATCACTAAAATGTCCTTAAAGTGTCTTAAATTTTTGGGAAATGCGCAAGTTTACCCCCTTTTAAATAGCTTGGCTCTCTTGTACATGTTGCTTCAAAATGTGTACATAATGTAAAATTACCAAAAGGGTAAAAATCTTAGTTCTATTAATAAGGTAGTATAGAAGTATAGATTGTTTATATTTATACATACTATTAAATCATGAAAATCCCAAAGGTTGCATGTCTAACCTTTAATTTAATTAATTAATTCCTTAATTTAATTCAATTAATGGAAGACATAAGTAGGCATGGATTCCATAGATGAAATTTCTAGATTGCCCTCAAAGTGTCTTAAAACTTTGGACAATGTCCTTGTTTCCCCCCTCAAAAATGGATTGCTTCATTTGTACATGATGCTACAAGATTTGTACATAGACAAAATTACGAAATGGGTAGAAAACCCAGTTCTCTTAATATAGTATTATAGATAAACGTGTTGATCATATAATGTGGTCAAAACTCAAAAGTAACAATATTTTAAGTTGAAGGGGTATGGTCTCTAATCCTGCACCGACCACATGAGACAACCTCTGGTCACACGCGAGGCCATACCCAGAATTAACTAAATCCAACACTTGGTTTATTTTGCAATCGGAATCGGCATAAGCACAAGAAGCGTCGATACCCCTGCGCCGCCAAGACAGTAGTTGATAGTACAAACAATACGAATGTCAAGAGAGTTGGCCAATAGGCGTACTACAAGCGCCTATTTTTTTGTAACAAATTTACACTAACGCGTAAAAAAAACTTACATCAGGCAAAACTACCGACTCGACAATTTTTTTTTGTTTTTTTTACAGATGTATTTATAATAGTTTCATTTACGATTGTGCAAAAAAAATTTGGCCCAACTCGCCCTGGAAGTATGAGTTCTCATGGTTCTCACAACTCGTGGTGGTTCTGATTTGAACCGAGCCCTATATACATATATCTAATTACTTATACACACACAAAAACCATCGCTGCCATAAACCAACATCGCCACCACTGCATCATCTCCACCAACCACCGCTAGCACCACTGCTACCACCACATCCCCCGGATTCCTCTCCACCACCATCATCCCCACCCTTCCCTAAATCAAAAGCCACTGCCTCCACCAGATCTAGCCTACAACCACTATTATCTCAATTAAAAACCCTAATAAGCTTCCCCTTTCGTTTTCCCGGCGTTCCACACCACCATGGCTCTGGCGACGAACTGACTAAATAGAGGATTGCGTATTGTGTATCAAGCTGGAAAGAACAACTTACAGGAATTGTAGGAGTTAGAGAGAGAAACAGTTGCGATGATGTTGCTGATTTGGGGGAGATGAAAAAGAAAGGGAGATGAGGTGGTTTGACCTGGGTTTAGGAGGTTGATGCTGTAAATTGAATGTTATCTTCGATCCTTTATTCTGTATTTGATTGTTGACTCGAGTGATAATGGGGTGGGGTGGGGTAGTAATGGTATGGTGCTTATGGTGATTTGCACAGACAATGAGAGATGGGGTGTTGGTGATAGCTGGTGTGGCGTGCCAGATATTTCTAAGGTTGGGTGGGGTTTCAGATCTGGCAATGGTGGTTTTGTGGCAGATGAGGGGTGTGGCGGTGGTGGCAGGTGTTTATGGTTGTGGTGGTGAGTCGTGGTTATAAGCGTGTGTAAATGTGTGTATGTATATATATATATAATATCATATATAAATGTGTGTGTAGATATATTATATATAATTCAGAAAATAAATGTAAAAGGGTTTTGGATTAAAATGACAATCTAGAAACTTTTTTTTTTGTTAATGCCAAAAATACCCTTGGTTATAACCAGGTTTTTAAACTAAGTTAGGCAATGTGATCAAAATGACAAAAAAATGGAAAACTTAAGGACCTAAAGGAGAAAAAAAAAATTATTTGGACTAAAATGACAATTTGGGACAAACTCAGTGACTAAAATAACAATTTACTCTTTTAAAAACCACATGGATTTTTGTAAACAACTATTTAACAAATAAAAGTAATGGATTTGTTATAATTTTGATGAGGTTAATCTTTCGAGCATTAACATATTAAATTATATTTGCACCTAATGGTACATTATTTATTTATTTATTCTTATAATCTTTTATCTAAAATATAAGAGTAAATTACGTTTTTGGCCCCTGTGGTTATATCACTTTTATTATATTAGCCAAAATAAGAATTTTTAACATATCTGCCCTCATGGTCTCTATAACTAACCATTTTGGCCCCTAAGTCTAACCATTTTGGCCCTCATGATCTCTAGACTTAAGGGTCAAAATGGTTAGTTATAGAGACCATGAGGGCAGATATGTTAAAATTTTTTATTTTGTGCTAATATAGTAAAAGTGATATAATCACAGGGGCCAAAAACGTAATTTACTCAAAATATAATTTAGAATTAATATTTTAATTATTTTTATCTTCAATGCGTTTTCTAGAAGGTAAAAAAGTGAAAGCGTCACTTAATATTCACCTCAAGAACTACTCAACTTACTCGAATCATAATTTTTCTTTCGCAGGACATGGGTCTCTCGTACACGATACATCCACCCTCTTTACTCTATTTAAATATAGGCCGGGTCTATTCGCACACGCCCATAGTCTATTTAAACACTCCAAAGCGCCCCGCTATGGCCAAAGCGAGGCGCTTTGGTGTAAAGTCAACAGACAAGGTCTGACAGGTTCAGTCCTTGTCTGTTAACTTTACACCAAAGCGCCCCGCTTTGGCCATAGCTGGGCGCTTTGGGTTTTTTTTTTTTTTTTTTTTTTTTTTTTACATCAAAGCGCCCCGCTTTGGCCTAAGCTCGGCGCTTTGGTTTTTTTTTTTTTTTTTTTTTTTTTTTTTTTTTTTTTTTTTTTTACATTTTGGGCGTATTATAGTCTTTCACTTTTTACTTTTTTTTTTTCATTAAGGTTAGAGGATGTTTGTGATTACTTATTTAACTTAATAATTAAAGTTGGAGTGTCTATCCAAATGTCACTGTTTGAGTTTCGATTGTATACTTTTGCTTGGACCACTATTGGTTAGGTTTTGTGGGGTGCCGTGATTCAGGACCATGCAGAAGCCAAGCTTTGTTGTGTTGTCACCTCACCTCTACTGCTTATTTGAGAATCTTTAAAACTTGGATAAAATTTGATAATATGACTTTCTAACATTAAAAAAAAAAAAGATTTCTACTATCTTACTTTATAAATATAAAACGTATTCTAACAAAACGACTGACTTAATACAAAGAGGACAATAACCAAAAAAACAAGAATAAAATGCTTTATAAAAATAATGGTTTTAGTGGACAATAAGAAATGCTCAACTTAGGGTATACGGGGCACTATGCGGGGAGGCAAGCGGTGACCTGGCATACATTATACAGGGATCATATCAACTTTATAATCATGATAAGCCCCCATTTTTTTGAAATGTTGAAAAGTGGTTGTGTTTGCATGACATAATTCTGAACCATGTAAGATTGTCATTGTCGAAATTTCAACTTTATAATCATGATAAGCCCCCATTTTTTTATAGTGACGGTTTGTAGGTAAATGAAAAAGAAATTAAACATTGACACTTTTAAAATATTGTTTACAACAAATATAAAAGATAAAAATTGTTAAATTGAAATTTAATAAATTTAATAGGTTAAACAAAATATCATAAATGTATGTTAATTTTAGTTGAAACCAGCTACACTTAGTGGAGTACATCTAGGAAACTACATATACTTGAGTATGCATTGGGTTTCCCTAAAGTAAAAATTTAAAACTATTAAAAAATTCATTCAAATCAGATGCAAGAGGTAACATAATCAAGACTTTAATACACCGGTTCTGAAATGGTTACGGAGGAATCGGTTTCAGGTTGGAACCGATTTTATTTATAAAATGTGAAACCGGGTAGGAACCGACAGGTTTTTTTCAGTGTTATGACAATATACATCATAATACTACAATTAATGAAAAAATACGTCATGTACATGTACGGTAGGCGGCTGATACACATAAAACTACTCATAGGAGTACTTGTGCTTTCAAACCAAAATGATACGATATAATGGAATACGGCATCACACGTAACCGATTTGATCCGGAACTTGCAGTATAGTCCATATATATTAAAAAATGATGTATAACGGAAAAAACGTAAAATTTAGACTATTATCGACGCATTTGTGAATTAAAAACAATTTTAAAAAATTTTAAAAAGGCCCAAAGCGCTGCGCTTTGACCTAAGAGGGGCGCTTTGCCCGGAAATGTTAAAAATGTAAAAAAAAAAAAAAAAAAAAAAAAAAAAAAAAAAAACCTCAAAGCGCCCCTCTTTGGCCATAGCGGGGCGCTTTGATGTAAAGCAACAGACAAGGTCTGACCGCGTCAGTCCTTGTCGGTTGACTTTACACCAAAGCGCCCCGCTTTGGCCATAGCGCGACGCTTTGGGGTGTGAAAATAATTTTCTCCGTGTGTAAATAGCATGACCCTAAATATAATAGTAATAATAAGATAAAATTCAATGTGTGTGTATATTTCTCTCTCTACGTGGGATTTGATCATTAAATTTATAATAATTCGATCTATAAAAGAACCACAAAATCATGTCCCCTCAAAATCCCTTTTTATTTCCTCCATACTTTCTCAAAGCTACTTACTATTTTCTTCTTTCTAAATTCCTACATTCCTGACTGAAGAACCATCAATGGAGGTCGAATACCAAGAGGTGCTCTCTCTCACTACTCTCTCTCTCTCTATATACACACACATATATATAGAGAGAGACACAACACATCCCTCTTGATTTGCTTGGTTTCTCATTTTGTTTTCAAAACTTTCCAACAAAAAAATGAATGTTAATTTGTAATGGGTATCTAAGCTTGAAGGGCCTTATGAAACTCAGATAGTGGAAAAGGTTCCTCACAATAAAAATAAAAAAATAAATAAAAATCAGGTCGTGGATTTGTGAGTTATTATTAGTTTGATCATGGGTTCAATGAATTTGGCCAAAAAAAACTGAGGTGTATTTCAAGTTTCAATAAAAAAAAAAAAAAAAAATGGGTTTTACAAATTTCAACAAAGATTGAATAATAGTCTTTAATGAGTGGAATTTCAGGAATACATAAGGAATTCAAGAGGAGTGCAGCTCTTTACATGCAGATGGCTTCCTCTCTCTTCACCCAAGGCCCTTGTTTTCCTTTGCCATGGTCCCCTCTCTCTCCCTCTCTCTCTCTCTCTCTATATATATATATATATATAATATATATATAATCTTATATAATCAGATCACATTGATATTAATTATTTTAATTTTTTTTTCAGGTTATGGAATGGAATGCAGCGACTTCATGAAAGGTACTAAATATTTTGTTAAAATTGAAGGCAGTTAGTTTCTGCAGGTTGTTGTTGTTTTAATTAAATTTCATGTTGATGTTGAACATAACACGTGTGAACATGCGGATCCACTTAAGATAGAATTGCTTTCTAGAATCACCAAGAAATCACAATTCTAAACACATCACCGTCACCTCACCTGCCCCTCTCCATGTGTCTAAACATCTTGTTTGACTTTCTTTCTATTTTGACTTTGTTTTTTTTTTTTTTTTACGTAACAATAGGCAATCACACACGTCTAGATACATACGCAAACACATTTAGATATGCACGTTAGCTGTGACTATTCTTTTGCTAGTGTTACTTTTTTGAAAACATTACCATAGTCCATATAACATATAAAACCTTTTTAAAATGGTGTTGTGGCGATATTTAATATGTTGTTTATTTTTTATACCGATATAGATGAAGTGGTAATGCCAGTTTGTTACCTTACATGTTGTCGGTGTCACCTCCTCCTTTGTCGCCGCACTAGAGCCACAACCATCATCATCATCAAGAGGCCATAAACTAGTAAAATAATAGACTAACACAATATACAAGGCCGACCTATAGGGACTGTGCGGGGTGGGCGACAACATAGGGCCCAAAATTTTTAAGGGCCAAAGTAATATTATTTTTGCTTGTTTTATGTATATATAACTTTTTAAATGTAGCGAAGGAAGAGCCGGTAAATCTCTCTCCTTGCTATAGGTTAGGTTGTGAGTTTAAGACATGGCAGCTCATCATTTTTTTTCTCACTTCTCATCCCACTTTTTATACTCTTTACATTTTAAAAACCCCACACACTACATATGATGGACTGGATGGGAATGCTCTTAAGGATCCGTTTTTACTAGTCGCACATAGCATCCGAAATCTTGAAGACGATCCTGACAATACACACACATCACACAAATAACGAATTTTGCTAGATGGCCCCCCTTCACCGGAAAAACATGTTATTCTTTGTGGGAATGAATGCTTACTTCCATTATGTGAAGAAAATTTTATGAATTCTTTTCAATTCTATTCTCAAATAAAAACTTATTATTCTTGAAATTCAGATTCCAATCTAAATATATTCTACAAACACAACACGTTACGAATGTCGAATGTAATTGAGATTCTCATTCTGTTGAATTCCACAAAGCAAACACACCCTTACTCTTCTATCATCACTGTTAATGACATCTCATGACACTATCTTGATTTCTTCTTAAAAACACTACTATCTTTCTCTAGACGTTTGGATGTGTTATGTGTATATGGTCATAGTGCGGCGTTCCTTCTGTTTAGTTTATTGTAGGGGTAGGATATGGTGGAACACCCGCCAGAGATACGACAGTCGTCCACCATGACTCCTAATCTTTATCTCTTGACTACTGTAGCGGTGTCGAAGCATTCCAAACCCATTCCCCATCCCCATACCCCCATACTCATATTTTTAGAGAAAGCTAAAGTGAATCCCATATATGGGGAAAACTAAAATGAAAACCATTTTTAGGGATGAGGAATGAAATGTGGGAAGTTTTTAGAAAAGAAGAATAATTTTAAGAAAGGGTGATTTTTAGTTAAATTACAAATTACAAAGATAAAGATAAGGAATGGGATATGAATTTTACCTGGTCCATTTTATTATATTCAATGCATACCTAATTCTAAATAAGTAAGACATCATTAAATTTTAATATTTGGTGTTTACGTTTTTCTATCCTAAAAGTAAAAAACAAAAAAACTGGACCGGCCTTTAAGAATCATCATAATTATCTTTAAATGTACAATACCCGTCCCACCAATGGAACCAGGGCTAGACACCCCGTATGTTTAGACTCTTTAGTCATGCTTCCATAAAGTATGGCTCAAGTGCGGACCCTGATCTACTATTTTTTGGGGATTTTGGAGCCTAAGTCGGGACACGATGGTGTGATTCTTGGACCCCCACTTGCAGTAAACGCCGACAAAAAAAGTTTCGACTCTTTCCTCTTCAATTTATTTGGAGTTCTTCAAACTTGAACCATGACATCAAGAGTTTAGAACCTCATAAGTTACAACTATTAAGACTTTTGCTTTTATTTCTATTTGAACGCGTTTTGTAATTTGTTTCGTATAAAAAGATGGACTCTTTTATCATCATTTGTTGTTTTTTTATCTGACCTAGTAAAAGTTTCTGGATCTGCCACTACGATACAGAAACAATTTTATATATGCGTTTTATTTTCGTGATTTTTAGGCACGTCCTGCCAAAGTATGCTTATGAAACCTAACCTGCCCACATTTGGTTATTTGTCATTTAAGTGTATGCTTATGTAAGGGGAGTAAATGGAATCAATATTGGTAGTTGAAGTAGGTGATCAAACCAGTGATATGAGAGTAATTGCTAGAGGTAGAAAATAAGTGACATGGGACCTACTATATTATTACACCTTCAAGTTTGGTTACCAAACACTCTGTAAATTATGGTTCACTTTTCACCCACCACCTTGTTATCGGATTTTTCTTTTAAATTAGCTATTATATTTTCTTGTGTGAATAAAAACAAAACTAGTTATAATATAACTTATAATATAATATGATATCATGTAATATCAAACAATGTGATATAATATGATATTATACAATACGATAAGATATGATGCAATACGATATGGTACGGTGTGATATGTATTGATATGATAGAATATGATAAGATATAATATGATATGATGCAATTATAGATACCTCTAAAAACCATTTGAATCATAAGATGCAACTTACATTCATTTGTTTTTTAGCTCATACAATGATAAACCTGCATACCATACAATAAAAAAATAACAATGTACATACAATACAAAAAAAAAATACAACCCATATAAGCACAAAACCCATTTATGCAGTGTACAACTACAAGAAGCCAAAACGTGTTACTAATTTATATTATATAAATGTTGGTTATGACTTTTGAGTTGTATTTTATCTTCAGTGAGCAATCGATTAACTTAAAAGTTAAAATATGTAAATAAACAAGTTTAACATTGTAAAAGTCAACAAGAGTGTCCTAAGTATATGCAATTTTTACCGTTGATCATATTCATATGTAAATATTTAGTTATTAGTTTTTTTGTCAACTAGCATGACGCAATCTGTTTTGAATCGTTCGAAAACTTTGTGTATATCACTATATCACAATCTGTTTAGATGATGTTACGATATATAATCGTCACATGCTTTTATGTAAATATACTTTTTCTTAAAACTTGGAGGATTTATTTGAAGTTTTTTTTTGTTTTTTTTTATGCTTTATAGGATGTGGAACCAAGCTTGCTAGTTACGGGTATGCGGTCTTTGGAGTAGACTACGAAGGACATGGGCGGTCCATGGGCGCACGTTGTTACATTAAAAAATTTGATCATATTGTCAATGACTGCTCAAATTACTTTAAGTACATTTCTGGTACACATCTTTCAATCGCCATTTTTTAATGCACCAAAACGTATTACATCTAACCACCAACTTTTTTTCTGGCTCGAACCACTTAGGACAAGTGGGCTACAGGAACAAGAGACGGTTCTTGTATGGTGAGTCCATGGGTGGTGCGGTCTCCCTTCTTATACACAGAAAAGACCCTACTTTTTGGCATGGGGCCATTCTCGTCGCGCCCATGTGTAAGGTAACAGTTTATAGGTGAATCTAACCATTTTTACTCGAATCTTGCAAGAAAATAGCTTATGAGTGTTGTACGCTACAAGTATCTGAAACATGTTCACTAGTGATTTTGAAGCGTTTTTGATGTGTTGACAGATATCTGAGAAAGTGAAGCCACACCCACTGGTGATAAGCATGCTAACAAGAGTGGAAGATGTGATACCACGATGGAAAATTGTGCCCACAAAAGATGTTATTGATGCGGCTTTTAAAGATCCTGTTAAGAGAGAAGAGGTGAGGGTTTTTTTCGGAATTTGTTATCGACAAGAATAAGTAACATGTAAATTCAAGACGATTTGAATACTTGTGCAGATACGTGCAAACACGTTGATATATCAAGAAAAGCCGAGGCTGAAAACCGCTCTAGAAATGCTTCGGGCCAGCATGGGTCTTGAGGACAGCTTAAGCAAGGTCATTTTACATTATTACCCTAGCTTGAATCTCTTCAAAAACGGAGTCAGGTTTTGACTTGGGATTGTTAAAACAAAGTTTCGGCTTTACATAATTCATATAGTAATTTTGTGTGCAGGTGACCTTGCCATTTTTTGTGCTACATGGAGAGGCAGATACGGTGACTGATCCAGAAGTGAGCCGGGCTTTATATGAACAAGCCAGTAGCGAAGACAAAACCATGAAACTATATCCAGGAATGTGGCATGGGTTAACATCAGGCGAGCCTGATCACAACATTGATATCGTCTTTGGTGACATCATTTCATGGCTCGACAAGCGATCAGAAGATGATTATATTCCTGAAAAGCAATTTTCCGACAATGTTGGTGGCATAGAGGTGGTTTCTCCTGTAGTGGAGATGAGTGAGCGCAAACCACGACGGAGTAAAACTCATGGCAGCTATCTTTGTGGGTGGAAGGGGCGGCGGATGCTCCACCACTCCGCCATGTAGTCAACACTACAGTTAAAGTGATCATATGTAGCGGAATGTAATGGAACATATTTTTGTGAATTTAATATTTAAAATTCCAGAACTTTATTTTAAACATACTCGCTTGGATCACAGAACTGTTTGATGTGTATCTACTCTCATGTTACTTGGATCACATAATTTTAAACATACTCGCTTGTTACTTGGATCACATAATTTTAAACAATAAAAACAAACAAACGACATTTGAAATGCTCGATTAAAAAGGGATGTTTCAGTTGATAACTTTTTCTTGACCAAACTCAGAACGAAAGCAAAGAGAAATTACGGGTCCTCATACTACAGAAGGCATACAAACCAGGTTTTTTTTCAACTAAAATACAATGGCTACCGTTATAAGTACTACCAATGACATTTTTCTTGCAAGGCAAGCCGATAAACGACGGACCAAATCCTGCAATAGAAAAGACGAAAATTAAGACGAGCAGTTGGTTTAGCACATGGATATCACTAAAGAAAATCATAACAAAGATGTAAAATGAATATCATATGCCATGTTTATGATGATATGCAAAAAAAGATGTGATTGTGGGCATGGTTTAAAAAACGTTCGAGGCGTCCGTTTTGAGGCGCGCCTCGAGGCGAAACGGGAAGAAACCGTTTTTGAGGCGGCGCCTCGGTGGTTAATTTATACGTACGCCTCATTTGGTCTGAGGCGGTCGTATCTGGTAGAGGCGTACGTTTCTAATAGAGGCGTACGTTTCTGATGGAAGAGGGAGAATTAGGGTTTTATCCTTTGAAGATGACAACTGTATCAACAATTGATGCTTACCAGGTGTGGTGTTGAACAACAAACACAGCAGATGGACATGTAGCATGGACGATCCGAAAGAAACAAAGTATATGAGGATGACGGCTGTATAAACAGTTAGGTTTCTTATGGTAGATGGAGTTTGGAGATAACGATTAGGTTTTTAGATGTAAAACACGCATGCTCTGAGTTTTTATAAAAAAAGTGGGCTCTTTCAAACTTGGGCTCATTCTTAAAACATGGGCTCTCCTAAAAATAAGGAAATTTGACTTAGCCCAATGAATTCTTGAAGTATTTATTGGAATATTGAAGTACTATTTTATTTTCTATAAGATATATAATTTTTATATTTATTTTTTAATTCCGCCTCGAGGCTTACGCCTCGTGAGGCGAAAGAAAAACGCCTCGAAACTCGTTTCCGTTTTTTTAAACCTTGATTGTGGGGTCTCCACTATATGCTCTCTATTCACTAAAATATCCCACGCGTTTATTAAAAACCATATGAAAATTATAAGGTGTCAGGTTGTCTAGACTCTAAAAGTATCATTGGTCCGAAATACAAGTAATGCCCTACCAATCTGCAAATTATACACCAGATGAAAGTTCCACAAATCATCTTTGGGGTGTTTGGGATTTTTGCAAGGTGCTTATTTGCTTCTGTTTATAAGCATAAGCTGTTCGAATTAGCAAATCCCAAAGAGTCTTGTTATGCTCATTTGGGTTTTTATGGTCTGTTTTTTTACCACACAATCATTCTATATTTTCTAATATTACTGAGTGAATAACAGAGGAGTTGGGCTTACTAAACAGTCATAAGAAAACGGGACCAACAATAAGCAGATGTTTGTATCAGTTAATTAGCCGGAACACAACTACTACTAAATTCACATGACATGGCGATATGCTTTTTTAAAAAACGTACAATGGCACGAAAACGAAAAGCCTAAACAGTTCCAAGAAAAAGAACAAAAAAGTGAAAACCAATACCTTTCACTTGGGGTTTCTAAGCACAATGATGACAGAATCGCCTCGAAGAAACATCTTGCTGATAAATCTATCTTTGTTAACCGGAAGAGCCTTTTTCTTGCCTTTCCCTGTCTTGGGCACCTGACAAACAAAAATCCGAATATAAATAAGTGCACAATTTGTCAAGAAATGTAACCAAACAACCGACACATAAGTTATTTTCATAACAAAACCAACCTCAGTCCACATCTCTCTAACATTTTCCAGCACCATATTGCAGTGTCGGTCAAACGCCCTAACACGGCCTAAAAGCTTCTTATTATTCCTGCAGTTAATAAGAACCTGGATGTGCAACAAAATGACAGCAAAAATGCTATTTATAATCAAAGAAACAATGTCAACAGCAGCAGCCTCTTCAAACCCATTTTACGTACTAAATAATAATGGCAACTTTACAAATTGATTACGACTGTTAATCCCATACTAAAATAATTAACACATCCTATGTAGTTAAAAGCGCAAAAGGCACACGTGCCTAGGCGAGGTGAGGGCTTAGCCAAACCGCCTTGACTGCAGTAAAGCGCACTGAACCGGACAAAAAAAGGTCACCCTATGTGCCTTGAGCGTTTAACTACCTAGAACATGTATGCTAACTACGAAACCTTCAAACCGAACATCAAGTTATACGAAAGTATGTGTTACCTGTGTATTATTTTTGACACTCATCATCAATACTGAGAGAGGCCCAGTGTTGAACTCCTCCTCCTCATTCTTGGTCTGCACCAATTATTACCATACAATTCAACCATTCAAAATCAGAAGCACAATTTTATAAAAAATGAAATTCTAACTAAAATAAAGCTATAAATTCAAACGAAAAGTACTTACTGGTGCATCTTCCTCCATTGGTCGACTGCAAAAACAAAAAGAAAATATAGTAGTCATTTACCCCCAAAAAAAGATTTGAAAACTAGGGTTTGCTAAAACGAAATTATGTGCGTAAGATGTAATTAATTAACTCACCTCATGTTGGATGGAAGAATAGAGTGAAACCGCAGAGAGCGAAAAGTATGATCTGAAAGGAGGAACGTAGTGTTAGGGTTATGGATAATAAAACCCTAATGCAAATGTGTGGATATGAATGTGCGGAGTTAAGATAGATCGGAACGGAAGTGAATTCCGACGGAAACAGAGAATGAACGACGGAAATAAGGAGGATTGAGTACCTGTTTGGATACCGGAAAGATGGGATCGGCGACGGCGTGCAGTGTGGCCACTACTCACTAGGGCGTGATATGGGTTTAAGTGATGAATTTCAAGGGTTTTATGCAACCTCCAGGTTTATGGTTTTGACGTTTTAACGATTTTACCCCAATTTTTTAAAAACGGTTATTGATTTTATCACCAGTTTGCTTCACGACTCTAACACAGTTAAAATGTTTATTAAGTGTAAGGGCATTTTGATAACTTCAAGTATGAAACTAAGGGTACTTTGATAAAATTACAAGTAAAGATTATATTACATATACCAAAAACACATAAACCACTCTCTGACTTTCTCTTCCCTCTCTGTACCCTCTCCCTTCTCTCTCTATATCCTCTCTCTTCCCAACAACCACCACCTTACCACTAGCCGACATCACAACCCCCACCCACTCTACACGGCCATCTACCACCACCACTGCCGCCCCACTCCGGAAAGTTGGTTCCTGGTCGAAACCCTAGATGCGACACTGACGCCATCCAAGAACGACTGTTACACCACCGTCGCCGCCAAGGGGTGTGTCAGTTGATCTTTGAACCGCCATCATGACCACCAATCTAGCTCTGAATTGTATGATTTGTTCTTGATTTTTTTTTTTTTAAATTGGGGATTTTGGTATACAAGTTGGGGTTTGTTTTGGTTGATGAAATTTTCTTATGAAAAGGTGGTCAGGTTAGTGAGAGAGAGAGAGAGCATGTGGAGTGGGTGGGGGTGGTGATGGTAGCGGAGGTGGTGGGTGGTGGTGGAAGTGGCCAGTTGGTAGGGTCCAAGATCGATTAAACCGGCCATCGTTTTTTTGGAAATAGGTGTCAGCGGACCCAAACCCCAGGGGTAATTTTGCAGTTTACTATATATTTTTTATTTTTAACGTACGTGTAGGTGCCCACGATAGATTGGTGGCCGATAACTTTGTCGTCGAACCCGTGTACACGGACCCGATGTTTAGATGTAACAACCCGCGTTTAGAAGTCGAAGTCAAAGTACAAGTCAAAGTCAAGTCAAAGGAAGAAAAGATTGCTAATTGCGATCTGTCACTCCTTGCTTAATTATTGATTGTACTTCTCGACTTGTAATCGACACTCTAATTTAAGTTGCTTTAGTTGTATTATGTGGAGTACATGATAATAAATCGCAGTTTTATCGCTAATCAGAACGCTATCACATCGCAACTCGAATGATAGGTTATGGATATTGTTTTACGTGTGTGTGCTATTGTGTGTTACTTGTACATGTTATGTTTATGTTAAGGTGTTTAATCGCAAACGCAAACGCAACTCTATCGCAACGCAATCTCATCGCCACTCGAGATTCAAGGATTATATTTATGTTATTATTAGATAGGTTATTTGTGTAATTAATGGGTAATACTATCGCATCGCTCACTCGCAACACATCGCAACGCTCAACGCACGAAACGGAACATCAAAAACTAACTCACACCGCCCATCTGATCGGATGGCCATCCGATCGAACCACCCTTTGATTCCACTTCTGCACCGCCTTTCCTCTTTTGTCACCTATAAATAGCCCTGTCACATCACTGTTCATGATGCGACAGCTCTCTCCTCCGACCAACACATTCCAGCCCTCTTTTCTCTCGATTTCTCGCGATTCTTGTAAGTTTTCAACCCAAATCTTGTACTCCTATGATCTACACACACTTCTTCATCATTTTCATCATCAAATCTTAACTTTTCACCACGAAATCGGCTGATTTGAGGTGTTCTAGGATGATGTCATCATGGGGTTCTTATGAACTTCAAGTGTTGACCTCATTCCACCAAGAACAATTCAGATCTAAGAGATTTCAACATGATTAAGCAATGATTTCGCCTAAATCTAAACATTTTCAGGATTAAAAGAATTGAAGGGTGTTTTCATAACTTTCTTTCAACTCTTTTACACTCCTGCACTCAAAACCGATAGAATTGGAGCTCATTCAAGCTTCCCACTCGTTCTCTAGTGAAGCGTCGGTCTGAGAACTAATTCCTATCAAAAGAGACAACCGATTCACGGGTTGAACATGAACAACCGTCAAGAACAGTTGATTGATCAGACTAGGGTGATTCCCGTCCGATCGGATGACTTGGGCTTGATGGGGCTTCCGTTGTTTAACACGTTGTCATACCGTCTCGATCAAACAGCAAAACTTTTCAACCTTAAACAAAATTTTCCAAGTTTCAAAACGAGCAAGTCACCAGACGTACTGCCGTCCAATCGGATTACCATCCGATCGAACGACAAACCGATCGGATGACTTGTGATCTCAACACTTAAACACTTTTACAAATTATCACAGATCATCAGTTTCTGACGAATAGTCATCCGATCAGATGACCATCCGATCGAATGACTACTCGCTGTGAACTTGTTCTGAAATGTCTCACTTGGAACGGATCGCCATCCGAGCGAATGGCCATCCGACCGGACGACCGTTCGACCGGACGACCTGAAAGGTAGAGATACTTCTCTGTTTTCAAAATGCTACAACGAAAACTTCAAAGCCATCATACACAAACACATACATCCCAAACGGATCACCCTCCGACCGAATGGCCATCCGTCCGGATGACCATCTGTCCGGAAGGTCATCCGATCAGATGACAAATCCATCGTCATGTTCACTCGCACCGTTTTACGCACTGTTCTTCGCTTATACTATCGTTCTGTAATCAGGCTAATCTCTCAGCGCTCCCTTCAATCGAAGACAGTGTTTATTTATTAAGCACTTTCTGTGAGTATACTCGATCCCTTTTTGCTTTAAGCACTTTTAGGTGTTACATACGTTACTTATACTAAATCACATCGACCACACAACGCAAACATTTTTATACGCTAACCGTTACTGCATGTTATACGTGTTACTCGATGAATGCTAGTATGTTATGTTTACACAGTGATTGTTGCCTGACACCTTAGAACCGATAGTACTATAGTTTGGACTCAGCACCTGTCGTGGACAGGGGTTGTTAAGGGCTTTTCTTCACGTGTCACAGTGGTGATATGTGTTGCGCATTCTACATCTCGCAGTCATGTCTGTGCATATTTCATTATCGATAACCTACTTGCTTCACATCATACATGTTACATGTTGGTCGTGCGTAAACTCGCTTTCGATATATATTACATTATTAAACTTGTATGCTCACCTTTACACTATGTGTATTGACCCCTATTTTAACGTATGTGACAGGTGTTTAGGATGTTGTGGTATGCTTGCTATGTGGAATTAAGCTTAGGAGAGTCTAGAAACAAACAATTTGAATTTTGAGTTGTCGAAACAATTTATTTGTCTATGAGATACCTATGTCTGTAATAACTGCTTTATTTGATGAGTTATGGTATGAGACATAATGTTAATTATCTGGTAAACTAGTTGTTATGGATTTCTCCTGGACAATCTGTTTCGCTCAGTGTCGCGCCCCGATGTTTCCGTCATCGGTTGGGGTGTGACTGATTGGTATTAGAGCCATAACTATAGGGAATTAGGCAAGACCCGACCTAGTCCGGGTCGATGTCTTAGAAACGACCTAGTCTATAGTCTAAGTAGCAACAGACTGACTTGTGCAGACCCGGTAGGAGTTTTGTACGAGCTTACTTGATACCCTCGCTCGAACTCATTGTACACTACACTCTTGCGCGAACATCGCATGCTACAGCTTCGCACAGATCAGCCTTTCCTAAGGCTGGTAACGCACACAAACGAATGATCTTGTTGAGGCTAGGTGTGAAAACCGCAAACTCTCAACCAAATCGCTCGTTCGACTCGCACATTTTACTATAAACATGAGAATTTGCGTTGAATCAGGAGTGAAATCCATACTTCGACGCAATTCTCCCTCTGTATCTCATGACTCTATTACTCAAACATGAATGCAGTTATTAAGTCAGGGGTGAAACCCGAACCTTGATGACTTGTTTCCTTTCTTTATTTTTGGTTTTACAAAGCTCCTACCAAAGTCTCGATGGATTCCAACGACTCAAGTCGAGTGAATAACCGAAAGGATGCGTGTCGTTCATCGTGTGCCGGTGATAGAGCACAGTCTATTAGGCCAAAACGTGTACTCGAAGTACTTGATAATAGTCGAATAACTTTGGGTAGTCGACGTCTATCAAGCCAAGACAATCTCTTTTCGATTTTATGTGTTTCGATTCTGGAATTCGCCGCCACCGACTCTGAGATTTATCGATTTATGTGAATTTTATGTATTCTATGTGATTTTATGTGTTTATGTGTTTCGATTTTGGTGATTTACACGCTTTTCGATGTTCGCTTTGATCAATACACACGACTCGCACTGCACATCTATCTCAATACGCTAACAAATCGCTCGCTACACACTAATCGCACTCGCAATACTCGATCGCTTTACGCCGTTGTGAAAGATAGGTGAATACGTGCAATATATGTAGGCCAATACGTGTAAAATATAGTTGGAGATGCGTTTATGTGGACTATGTGCTTCCGTGCTTACGTGGAATACATGCTTATGTGATTACGTGCTTCTGTGGATTATGTGCCTACGTGATTTTGTGATTTAGACGTGTTCCTGTGCTTTATATAAAGTAGCTTTCGGTGAGATAATAGACTATACTCACTTAATCGAAATTGTGTTTGAGTCCTGTGACGATGTCTGTTGCAGACAATGTCGTCATTCGGATCTCACACTGCTCGCTCCGCTCGTCGTAACCATGAGGACAAACGCATCGCTGCCCTAGTCGCAAAGCAGATGGCTAAGGTCATTCCGCAAATTGTCAGCGAGCTGAATGAAAACACTAGCAAGTCCTCTGAGGAATCTAGGACGGACTCTCCAAATGGTACTTTTAGCTTCAAGCAGTTTAAAGTATGCGGTCCCAAATAATTCACCGGAGAAGACAGGCCTACGGCCATGTTTCAATGATTCGATTCAATCGAAGTCACCCTGCGCCAAAGTGGTTGTCCCGAAAACCTTCGCACTGTTAACGCCACTATCGTTTTCCAATACAGGGCTCTGGATTGGTGGACTGCCGAGAGAAACAAGCGAGGGAATGATGCAGCCTACGGGCTTACATGGGATGAGTTGAAGGACATCATGCTGAAAGAGTTCTACCCTCCCCACGAGCTTCAGAAGCTGGAGGACGAGTTCTGGCACATCAAACAGGAGGGTGGCGACAACGCTGGTTTAACTGCCCGCTTTAAGCAGCTGAGTATCATTTGTCCAGGCCAAGTTACCACTCATGAGATTACCATCAAGAAATACATCCGTGCACTACCGGATTGTGTTGCTGACTTTGTTCAAGCTGCGAAGACGACAACTATCGAAGAGACTTACCTACTAGCTACCGAGATCAATGACAAGCGAGTTAGAGCTGGTTACTTTGATAAAACCGCCAAAAGTCTTCACCAAGTCACCGCTGAAACCAACGCATCGCAATCTTCCAAGTCTTCACGCCGCAAGAGAAAGAACAACAACTCCAGCAACAAGAACTGTGCAGTTACCGCCGCTCCACTCCAAGCAGTACCTGCTCAACAGCAACCTCAGAACCGCCAAGTATCGCCGCATGTGGCCAATGCACCGCCAGCTAAGCGTGCATATACTGACCCACATCTGCTTTGCCCTACTTGTACTTATCATCACCCGGTTGGAATCGCATGCCGGTTTTGTGTTCACTACAACCTGTACGGCCATCTCACCGCTAACTGCCGTACCAGTCCTCGCCAAGCTCCAGCCCCAGTCAAGCTCCTGCTCTACCAGCTCCCCAGGGCCAACAAGCAGCTCCTGCTCACGCAAGAGCCAGCTTTGCGTGTGGTGATCCCAACCACTTCGCAAATGTCTGCCCAAATAGAGTGGTGAAGCAAGAGCCACAGCAACAGCAGTAGCCAGCACCACAACAACACCAACAGCAGCAACAGCCAGCTCAACAAGCAGCCCGCGGGCGAGTCTTCAACATCAACGCCCGTCAGGCTCAGACAGACAACAACGTGGTTAATGGTACGTTTCTCGTAAATTGTATATATGCTTCGTGGTTGTTTGATACTGGAGCCGATAACTGTTTTGTATCGTTCGAATTCGAAAGGCTCCTAAACCATAAACGCGTTAATCTCCCATCAACATTCGACGTAGAAGTTGCCACTGGAAGAACCATCACTGTTAGTTCTGTTCTGCGTAACTGCACTCTCGAACTCAACAGTCACGTTTTCCCCATCAATCTTATTCCGATGCAGCTCGGTAGCTTTGATGTCATAGTAGGTATGGATTTCCTTCGAGAGAATCATGCTGAAATTGTTTGATTCGATAAAATGATTCGTTTCTCTCTCGCAAATGGTGATCAATTGTGTGTTTATGGCGAAGTCGTTTCGAAGAAGTTACAACTCATGTTGTGTGTTCAAGCTAGCAAGTGTCTCCGCAAAGAATACCAAGTTTTCTTGGCACACATCGTAATAACGGAGGAAAAGGAAGTTAAGGCAATAGACAAGGTTACCGCGGTTCGTGATTTTCCTAACGTCTTTCCCGATGACCTACCTGGTTTACCGCCCACTCGTGATATCGATTTTCGAATCGACCTTATTCTTGGAGCAAATCCTGTTGCTAAAGTGCCTTATCGTCTCGCTCCTTCTGAAATGCGCGAACTCTCGAGTCAGCTCCATGAACTGCTTGATAAAGGCTTCAATCACCCTAGCACCTCTCCTTGGGGTGCGCCTGTCCTTTTCGTCAAAAAGAATGACGGATCGTTCCGGATGTGCATCGATTATAGGGAATTGAATAAGCTGACTATCAAGAATCGCTATCCTCTTCCACGAATCGATGATTTGTTTGACCAACTACAAGGTGCTACGTGTTTCTCAAAGATTGAACTACGCTCAGGCTATCACCAGTTACGAATTCAGGAGGAAGATATACCCAAAACCGCTTTTCGAACTCGCTACGGTCACTACGAGTTTGTTGTTATGCCCTTTGGTTTGACCAACGCCCCCGCAGTTTTCATGGATCTAATGAATCGCGTGTGTAAACCCTTTCTCGACCGCTTCGTCATCGTGTTCATCGATGATATCATGATTTATTCCAAGTCAAAAACCGAACACTCGCAACATCTCTGTTTGGTTCTTGAGTTACTCCAGGGAAAACGTCTCTATGCCAAGTTCTCCAAGTGTGAATTCTGGCTTGAGGAGGTTCAATTCCTCGGCCAGATCGAAGCTGTTAAGAGTTGGGTTACACCAAAGAACCTGTCTAAAGTTCGTTCTTTTCTCAGTTTGGCGGGTTACTATCGTTGATTCATCGCTAATTTCTCAAAAATCGTTGTTCCCCTTACCTCGCTCACGCACAAGGACAAACCTTTTGTTTGGGGAACCAAACAAGAGGAAGCCTTTCAAACTCTCAAGGCTATGCTTTGTAACGCTCACGTGCTCTCGCTACCCGACGAAAACGACGACTTTGTAGTCTACTGCGATGCCTCTAATCTCGGTCTCGGTTATGTTCTCATGAAACGGGGCAAGGTTATCGCGTACGCCTCTCGACAGCTCAAGATCCGCGAGAAGAACTATATAACCCACGATCTCGAGCTTGGCGCAGTTGTTTTTGTGTGGAAGATTTGGCGACACTACCTTTACGGTACCAAGTGTACGGTCTTCACTGATCATAAGAGCCTACAACACATGTTTAACCAGAAAGAACTGAATATGCGCCAGCGCCGATGGGTTGAACTCCTCAACGATTACAACGGTGAGATTCGTT
The DNA here is from genome assembly GCA_030545235.1 of Helianthus tuberosus. Lineage (NCBI taxonomy): Eukaryota > Viridiplantae > Streptophyta > Magnoliopsida > Asterales > Asteraceae > Helianthus > Helianthus tuberosus. The sequence goes on from CM060425.1 coordinate 52,314,279, forward strand.
ACCATCCAGGCAAAGAAAACGTCGTGGCCGACGCTCTCAGTCGACGAAGCTATTTGCATAGCGTTTGTAATACTCAAGCCTGGCACAATCTTGAAACTCTTATCCGTGATGCCCAACATGCTTGCTTTACCGCACGCACTTTGAAGAAGGAAAGGATTATCAACAACGGCGAACAACTGGTGAATAAATCGAATTATATATTCCATTATCTAGACCGAACTTGGAGTCCCAAGCGTACCAATTTATGACAAATTCTGCTAGACGAAGCCCATAAATCGTGATATTCCATTCATCCCGGTGCCGATAAGATGTACCAGGACCTTCGCTACAAGTACTGGTGGCCGGGCATGAAGAAAGATATCGCTATCTACGTTTTGAAATGCCTGACTTGTTCGAAAGCCAAGGCTGAGCATCAATGCCCCTCTGGCTTACTCGTCCAACCCGAGATCCCTATGTGGAAATGGGAGAGTATAGCTATGGACTTCATAACGAAACTTCCGCGCACGCCATCAGGTCACGACAACATCTGGGTTATCGTTGGTCGTCTTACCAAATCCGCTCACTTTCTACCGATACGGGAAGACTACAAGGTAGAACAATTAGCTCGAATCTATACTGACGAAGTTAATTGTCGACACGGGATACCTCGTGACATCATCTCTGACCGTGATGGTCGATTCACCTCGCGTCTTTGGGAAACGTTTCAATATGCTCTAGGTACTACTCTCAATCTTAGTACGGCTTTCCATCCACGGACCGATGGTCAGACTGAACGCACGATTCGTACCCTTGAGGACATGCTTCGCTCGTGTGTTATAGATTTCGGTGGTAAGTGGGACTCGCATTTACCTTTAGTTGAATTCTCGTACAATAACAGTTATCACTCTAGCATCCAAATGGCACCATTTGAGGCATTATACGGAAGAAAATGTCGATCGCCTATGGTGTGGCATGAGATCGGGGATGCACAAATTACCGATCCTGAGCTGTTGCAAGAAACGACAGACAAAATCCTCCAAATTCGAGACAATCTGCTGAAAGCTTGAAGTAGACAAAAGAGTTACGCCGATAAACGCCGCAAGCCCCTTGAATTTGACGTTGGCGATCACGTACTCCTAAAGGTTGCACCTTGGAAGGGGGTGATCAGATTCGGCAAGAAAGGAAAGCTCGCGCCTCGATATGTTGGACCCTTTAAAATTCTGGAAAGAATTGGCAAGGTGGCCTACAGACTCGAACTACCGGAGGAACTTAGTAACGTCCACCCGAATTTCCACGTTTCGAACCTCAAAAAGTGTCTAGCCGACCAGGAATTACATATCCCCCTTGAGGATCTACAAGTGGACGAAACATTACACTTCGTGGAAAAGGCTGTAGAGATCATGGGTCGAGAAACCAAGGTACTCCGACGCTCACACATTCCCAATGTGAAGGTTCGCTGGGAAGGCAAACACGGCGCCGAGTTCACCTGGGAACTCGAAAGTGACATGAAGGCTAAGTATCCACAACTGTTTGTTACGCCTGCGCCTTAAATTTCGGGACGAAATTTCCTAAAGTAGGGGAGGCTGTAACAACCCGCGTTTCGAAGTCAAAGTCAAAGCACAAGTCAAAGTCAAGTCAAAGGAAGAAAAGATTGCTAATTGCGATCTGTCACTCCTTGCTTAATTATTGATTGTACTTCTCGACTTGTAATCGACACTCTAATTTAAGTTGTTTAGTTGTATTATGTGGAGTACATGTTAATAAATCACAGTTTTATTGCTAATCGATTTATCGCTAATCGCATCGCTATCACATCGCAACTCGAATGATAGGTTATGGATATTGTTTTACATGTGTGTGCTATTGTGTGTTACTTGTGCATGTTATGTTTATGTTAAGGTGTTTAATCGCAAACACAATCGCTACTCTATCGCAACGCAATCTCATCGCCACTCGAGATTCAAGGATTATATTTATGTTATTATTAGATAGGTTATTTGTGTAATTAATGGGTAATACTATCGCATCGCTCACTCGCAACACATCGCAACGCTCAACGTACGAAACGGAACATCGAAAACCAACTCACACCGCCCATCCGATCGAATGGTCATCCATCCGGATGACCATCCGATCGGATGGCCATCCGATCGAACCACCCTTCGACTCCACTTATGCACCGCCTTTCCTCTTTTGTCACCTATAAATAGCCCTGTCATATCACTGTTCATGATGTGACAGTTCTCTCCTCCGACCAGCACGTTCCAGCCCTCTTTTCTCTAGATTTCTCGCGATTCTTGTAAGTTTTCAACCCAAATCTTGTACTCCTATGATCTACACACACTTCTTCATCATTTTCACCATCAAATCTTAACTTTTCACCACGAAATCGGCTGATTTGAGGTGTTCTAGGATGATGTCATCATGGGGTTCTTATGAACTTCAAGTGTTGACCTCATTCCACCAAGAACAACTCAGATCTAAGAGATTTCAACATGATTAAGCAATGATTTCGCCTAAATCTAAACATTTTCAGGATTAAAAGAATTGAAGGGTGTTTTCATAACTTTCTTTCAACTCTTTTACACTCCTGCACTCAAAACCGATAGAATCAGAGCTCATTCAGGCCTCCCACTCGTTCTCTAGTGAAGCGTCGGTCTGAGAATTGATTCCTATCAAAAGAGACAACCGATTCACGGGTTGAACATGAACAACGGTCAAGAACAGTTGATTGATCAGACTAGGGTGATTCCCGTCTGATCGGATGACTTGGGCTTGATGGGGCTTCCGTTGTTTAACACGTTGTCATACTGTCACGGTCAAACCGCAAAACTTTTCAACCTTAAACAAAAAGTTTCAAAACGAGCAAGTCACCAGACGGACTGCCGTCGAACGACAAACCGATCGGATGACTTGTGATCTCAACATTTAAACACCTTTTACAAATTATCACAGATCATCAGTTTCTGACGAATAGTCATCCGATCAGATGACCATCCGATCGAATGACTATTCCGCTGTGAACTTGTTCTGAAATGTCTCACATGGAACGGATCGCCATCCGAGCGAATGGCCATCCGACCGGACGACCGTTCGTCCGGACAACCTGAAAGGTAGAAATACTTCTCTGTTTTCAAAATGCTACAACAAAAACTTCAAAGCCATCATACACAAACACATCCATCCCAAACGAATCACCCTCCGACCGAATGGCCATCCGTCCGGATGACCATCCGTCCGGATGACCATCCGTCGTCCTGTTCACTCGCACCATTTTACGCACTGTTCTTCGCTTATACTATCATTCTGTAATCAGGCTAATCTCTCAGCACTCCCTTCAATCCAAGAGGTGTTTATTTATTAAGCACTTTCTGTGAGTATACTCGATCCCTTTTTTATTTAAGCACTTTTGGGTGTTACATACGTTACTTATACTAAATCACATACACCACACAACACAAACATTTTTATACGCTAACCGTTACTGCATGTTATACGTGTTACTCGATGAATGCTAGTATGTTATGTTTACACAGTGATTGTTGCCTGATACCTTAGCAACGATAGTACTATAGTTTGGACTCAGCACCTGTCGTGGACAGGGGTTGTTAAGGGCTTTTCTTCACGTGTCACAATGGTGATATGTGTTGCGCATTCTACAACTCGCAATCATGTCTGTGCATATTTCATTGTCGATAACCTACTTGCTTCACATTATACATGTTACATGCCGGTCATGCGTAAACTCGCATTCGCTATCTATTACACTATTAAACTTGTGTGCTCACCTTTACACTATGTGTATTAACCCCTATTTTAACGTATGTGACAGATTTTTAGGATGTTGTGGTATGCTTGCTATGTGGAATCAAGCTAAAGAGAGTCTAGAAACAAACAATTTGAATTCTGGGTTGTCGAAACAATTTATTTGTCTATGAGATACCTATGTCTGTAATAACTGCTTTATTTGATGAGTTATCGTATGGGACATAATGTTAATTATCTGGTAAACTAATTGTTATGGATTTCTCCTGGAAAATCTGTTTCGCTCAGTGCCGCGCCCCGATGTTTCCGCCATCGGTTGGGGTGTGACATTAGACGTCAATTCCAAATGATTTGTCGACTGTTCTTCCGTATAGCTAATGATGTGTTGAGTTTTGACCCCTTTTTTACATTACGATTCGATGCTAGAGGCAAAAGTGGGTTCACCACCTTACAGAAATGCACAACGGCTATTCGCCAACTGGCTTACGGGACTACAGCTGATGCATGGGACGAGTATTTAAAGATGTCCAAAATAACTGCACAAGAATGTCTGTACAAGTTTTGCAAATGTGTCTGAAGATGTATAGCAAGAAATATTTGTGAAAACCAAACGCTAATGACATCAAAAACTGTATCTATTCCACGAAGCAAGGCATGGTTTTCCAGGAATGCTCAGAAGCATTGATTGCATGCATTGGTCGTGGCGGAATTTCCCTAACGCATGGCGAGGTCAATTTACGCGAGGTGATCATGGACATCCGACAATAATGCTAGAGGTTGTTGTGTCACAAGATATGTGGATTTGGCATGCTTTCTTTGGTGTCCCTGGTTCGAATAACGACATTAACGCCATTAATCAATCAGAGGTCTTCAACAGATATCATAAAAGGAACTGGTCCAGATACTAGGTTTACGGTTTCGGGGGTGGGATACAGGCGCGGTATTATTTTGTTGATCAAATATACCCATCTTACTCTACAATTGTTAAAACTATTTCGCACCTGTCGACAAAAAAAGAAAGAAAATTTCCAAGTAACAAGAGGCAGCGAGAAAGGACATTGAACTGTGTTTTGGGGTTTTACAACAAGATAGCACATCATTGAAAACCCCGCACAAGGACATTGAACAATGTTTTGGGGTTCTACAACAAGATAGGACATCATTGAAAACCCAGCACGTGCATTTGAACCTAAAAAGTTGCAATACTGTATGTATGCTTGTATCTTGTTGTATAACATGATCCTCGAAGACGAAGGTAGAGCGATTTATGAGTACAAAGAAAATGCAGTTAACAAAAATTATGTTCCGGTAAGCGAAGAACAACAAGATTTAAACGCATTCTTGTTATATAACGAGTACATACATCAAAACCTTCAAGCGGAGCTAGTGGAATACATTTGAAACTTCGCACCCAACGAGGACTAGTGTTTATGTTTTTAAGTTTAGATAATACTTTTTTTAATGTAATGTAAGTTACATTATTAATCTTAGTATTTAATTTAATTTTACTTGTATATATATTGAATAAGGGTGAGGTTCGGCTACAAAGTCCATTTTTCCTACAAAGTGTACAAAGTCATAAAACACCACAATTTCAGCCATAAAACACACTCAAAACCCACAAATAACAAAGTGAAAGACATTAAAACACAATATTCAAACCCTAACAGTCCATAATAACCTTAAACACACCATCATAGAACTATGAATATAAAACACAACATGATAATCAACATAAAACACACTAATGTTAGTCACTCGAAAATCAAAGCCTTATCATCCAAAACACAACACAAAACCCGCAAATATGGTGTTTTAGTAATCTTCACTTTATTACTTGTGGATTTTGAGAGTGTTTTATGGCTGAAATTGTGGTGTTCTATGACTTTGTACACTTTGTGGGAAAAATTGACTTTGTAGCCAACTCCCACCCTATTGAATAATATTTAACAAAAAAAATTAAGAAAAAGGAAGGCTCATCACCCACACCCCAGTCCCATCACTTGGGTGAGGTGATGGCCCTCCAGTGACATTACCGCTTACGTGGCGTTCCATCACCAGGTGATTGGACCACCTCCACACCCGCCAGCCTTATACAACCTCCAATATTGGTATCTGGTGCAGAGAAACACATTGACTTTTTTTTAAATAACATTTTTTTATTAATACAATTTTATTTTGTGTAACTTATCATATATATCAATTGATGTAGAAAATAATTGTTCTTCTGGTTAATTCACTATATTTCAGCTTATTAGTTTGAAAAATGTCTTAATATGATGATTTAATTTTGTATTTTCTTTTTGTATATGCTAAATGTAACAATGATAAAATAACATACATGAATTATTGTTAATCCATTGCAGTGTGTTTGTGATTTTAAATATAACTTTTTTAATTTTCATAGATAAAACTAATACTTTTTGTTTATAAATAAACTAATTTTATTGGAATAAACATATTAACCAATGTTGAGGGACAAGGTCGGATGGGTAAGTGGCCTGAAGGACGGAAGATGGTTATGGCTTCTCCAAAGAGGTTGCCAACATTATTTAGTAAAGTGTGTAAAATGGAAAAGAGAATATGCACGAAATTGGAGTCAACTTAACCTTTTTGAGACCAAAAGCGAACTTTGAATCGCCCTTTCAAATTGAAAGTCGTTCATTTTTTGCTGAAGACAAAAAGGCAATGACTATTAATCATACGAGATAACACAATATATAATTAAATATATGGAAATATGAATGGAAGGAAAATTTTGACATCAAACTATCGGCTCGCCATTAGTAAATTACACAAGCAACAAATTCAAACTTAAAACTCTGAATTCCAGATAATCCAATTCCGACCATTTGAATAAACCTAGATGATGACTAGAAGGATAATACAATTCCAAACATTTCCTCTATGGATCTTTAGTCGACCCTAGACTAGTTCCAAACAGGTCCATCCCCGGGGGATCCTTAGCCGACTTTAGACTCTAGTTCCAAAGGGCCACTCACCAAATGTCAATGGCCATACAAGTCTAGCAGTTCTTGTGCTTTTGTATATTTTGTTGGCAAAATGGTAGTTACGTACATATTAACACATATGACTAGAAACGACCAGTAAACCTCCTATCAGATCATATACAAAAATACCAAGTACTTGAAAACAAATTCAACGAAAGTATAATATACCAAAATTCGCTTGATTTCAGTTATATGCCAGGTAGCGAAAACAATATATGATACATTAGCCTAATATTAGCGCTATATCTCCAAAGTCCTAAGTTATGTTACGCAGCTGCTTGTGAATAACTGATGCATAATCACCGAACTGAATATCAGTAGGAGGATGCAAATCAAACACATACGCAATTGCCTTTGATGACAGCATTGGCTTTTTAGTAGCAACCCCAAAGACCTTCCCAAAGCTGTATTCATCAAATGCAAATGATTCTCTAAGGTAGAAGAAATTCTCTCTCCCCAAACTTTCAACCTGCAATAAATACGTTTTATGACCGAAATAACGTTTTCAAACCCGTTTTTAAACGGAGCAAAGTGGGAAAAAACTTTAATACCTGCAGTTGAGCAAATCGGAGGTTATTCATAACGAGAATAACTTGGACTTCATACAAAGCATCACCCAGTATACGAACAGCAAGATACTCAAAAAACATTTTAACGATTCCTTTATGTTCTTCCCAATTATCCTCATTATCAAACTTAGGAATCCAAACAGCACATTTGACTTTTTTCCACGGTATTGAGTTATTAGCAGCTTTAGAAACGATAGTTCCATGTGGATGAGAAAGTCCCCACAATATTCTTAAATCTTGCAAAAACGGATCATTAAAAGATTTAACCGCAGAGGTAGTGCAAACTATAGAAGACGGAGTATAAAAACTAGCAATGTTTGCAGAGAACTGCATATCAAAGTCGTCAAATAAAAGAACGCAGCCGTCATCTGGGTTAGGAAATAAACTTAAAAGCAGAGAAGCGTCAGCAGGTGCGTCATCTGGGGAACATGATTCGCGTTTGGTACTTGGTAACGAGAGCTGGTCTGAACTATGAAGGAATAAACAAGAATTTCCGTTTCTGCAACCCTGATATCAGAGATTATGATTAACGTTTATAAATCTTTGTTTGGGATATTAAAATTGAAGGTAGACATAAGATGAAAGACGTGCATACCTGTAACGATAAGAAGAACTTACAAACAGGTCTTTTAGCTTCTAATGAATGAGAGAATAAACACTGTGTTCCCTTATTGCATGTCCCTTTAATAAAAAATCTACACAGAGACGCTTCTACACCATTATAAGAAACTAAACTCTGGATTTGATTGTTGCCAGTTGAGTCTTCCAGATAACAAATCCGTATCTGCTTGACATGACAGAAATTTAGATACAATAAAAACAGTAACTGAATGACACTCGAAAAAATTTAGAGTAAAATGACATTTCGTCCCTGAGGTTTGGTCAGTTTTGCGACTTTCATCCAAAGGTTTGTTTTTCCGCATTTGGATCCAAAAGGTTTGAAATCTTGCCATTTTCATCCGGCTCGTTAACCCCATCCATTTTTCTCCGTAAGTCGGGGGTATTTCTGTTTTTTTTTTTTGTTTGTTAACTTAAAGGGCAATTCGGTTTACCGGTTCAGTCGAGGGTATTTTAAATGCTTGTACATAAAGTGAAAAAGACCGAATTGCCCTTTAAGTTAACAAAAAGACGAAAATACCCCCCCCAACTTAACGGAGAAAAATTGATGGAGCTAACGAGCCGGATGAAAATGGCAAGATTTCAAACCTTTTGAATCCTTTGAATCCAGATGCGGAAAACCAAATCTTTGGATGAAAGTCGCAGAACTGCCCAAACCTCAGGGACGAAAATGGCATTTTACTCAAAAATTTAAATACCTCTTTGATCGAGTTGGACAATTTAAAAGCAACCGCATTCTTATTAAACCCGTTTGCCTCCACAAAAGGTGAGGCTATACATTTCTTTGTTTCATTAATAGGGTTGCTATCATCATCGGTGGCAAGAGGGTCAGAATCGTCATTGTGTTCAATCGTAAGAAGACAAGTGTGCTGAAAGTCATACGGCTCGTAGTAAGACGGTAGACCATTTGAGGTTGCTAGAAAACTGGGGCGGTATCTATGCATGGAATTAAGAACGGTCTCATCTACAGCCATAACAATTACTCCACATTAAGATAAACTCGTATAAAAGGCCTAAAATGACATCTCAGAAATCATACATATATCTGCAACACGCTGGAGTGATGACTGGACAAGATTGTGGAACAAGCACCACTCCTCTTCGATCCTCAGGAATGTAATTTGGGTGTTTGTAGTCTCATCAGGCTTTAAAAGGTGTTTTAACCGCTCAAGCCGAAGATTATCCTTCATGACGGTAAAGTAAACGTCACCCAATCTATTCAAAACACATATGTACGATAAAAATAAAGAATAAATCATGTCACCATTATTTATTCACCTTAAAAGCACGTTGCCAGAACTGAAAGGCACAAAAATTAGCCATGAATATCACTTCCTTCCTGCCCATTAAACCAGCGAGCTTACCATCTTGATTGTAGTAGTCATCGGTGAACTTAGAAAACTGTAAATTGAGACAAAAAACTAGTAAATTTCTCCCGCGGGTTGCAGCAGCATCGAAACGTAAAGTAACGCGAATTTGTACTGCCTAACGAAAACGTATTATATTTGACTTGTTTCCGAACAAAATTTACGTCAAAACATAGACCAACTGAAAACGTACATAGTAAAATAAGATGAAAACGTTTTATATTTGACCCGACTTATTTATAAAAAAAAAACGTTTAAACGTAAGAAAATAGTCCTTTTTTAAGTTAGAGGATGATACCGCGTTGCAGTGGCATCGAAACGTAAAGTAACTCAAATTTAAACCGTCTAATGAAAATGTATTATATTTGACCCAACTCGTTTCCAAACAGCATTTACGTCAAAACGTAGACCAACTGAAAACGTATATAAATATATGCGCGAAAATGTATTATATTTGACCAGACAAAATTTACGTCAAAACATAAACCAATTGGAATTTATACCGGCACGTACATATATACAAATAAGCACTTAAAACTCGAGGGGGGTCAAAATGACATTTTATAAAGTTATGGGGTGTAACTGTAAAAACTAAAAGTTAAGGGGTCAAAGAAAAGAAAGACAAAAATGATTAAAAAAAAAGGAAAAAAAGTTACTGTGGAACCCAACTTGCGTTTTAGTAATATTTATTCATGAGTAATCTACCGGATCAACTGCTAAATCACAATTTTGAAGTTCATGAGAACAGGTATGGTATTTACTGTGGCCATTTTGGCGTGTTTGCTACCGGGTTAATTTAGGTTGTGTTTTCTTTCAAATGGGTCAATCAAAGAATTTAGCTAAAAACTGAACAGGTCAAACAAGTTGCAAGTCACCCAAAGTCTAATTTTAAAGCATTAACCTCTTGAATTGTTTTTAATTGAAGATTTATAAGATCCAATATGAGTACCAGTGCTTCTTGTCCAAAGGGACGGATGATTGGTAAAGGTTGGGTATCCATTAGGATACCTATTATATAATGCCTTCTCGTAGCATTCCGGCTTCTCCAAACTTTAGAATAAGCATAGAAGCATCAAACGACAAAGAAAAGCTGGAAAGCAATCTTCCATAAAACGTTGGCTCAAAACGACCTCTTGGAGATGTTTTCTCTAAAGCATGAATATGGACCAGTAATTCTAGTGCATCGTCAACAACTTCAGGTCTCGGTGGATCCATAACTTTCTGCAACAAGACTGGAAACAACCCTTAAACTAGTTCAGAAATAACAGATGAGGTAATTCCGACATGTTTATAAATCGGTAACTTATAGGCCTGTAAATGAACCGAACGAACACGAATACATTTTTTGTTCATGTTCATTTATTAAGAAAATGGGCATGTTTGTGTTTGTTTAAAACCTAAACGAACAGTTAACGAAAGTAAACTAAACGAACATAAACAAACAAACTTTAACAAACATATTTTAATAAACAATAACCAAACACAAGATAACTAAAGAAACATAGATGAACATAATTTACTAAACATAAACGAACATAAAGTAATTTTTTATATAAATTACTAATTGATTACGATAAATCCCATTGAAAACCCCATATTTATTACTAGAAAGCCCAATTACCAATTAGTTATAATTATGTAAGTAGATAGAAGGTCCCTTTTATGTTTAATATTTAAATAAATATAACTACTAATGTATTTAAATTGAAACGAACATAAATGAACGAACAAAATGTGTGTTCATGTCGTTCGTTTAATTAATTGAACAAAAAATTGTGTTCATGTTCATTCATTATTTAAATAAACGAACTTCCCGCCAAACAAGTTCACAAACAATTCATGAACATTCGGTTCATTTACAAGCTTAATAGCTTACCCTTTGGATCATTGATAGCTCTTGATGCAGCACAAGTTGTAAGAAGCACTTGTTGCCTTAATGATAACTTCAAAATAGATGGTGGCTCGAATTTCTCTAATTGGCCGAAAAACGGTTCGGTGACAAGTCGATATACTTCACCGTCACAAGTGCGGCCGGTTCTTCCCCGTCTTTGCTCAGCCTACATATTAATATGCAACATGGAGATACAAAACTTCAAATAAGCTTGTATATCACAAAAGAAGCAAAAACTACTAATTACCTGAGATTCAGATACCCAAACAATCTCTGATGTTTCAGTTTTTCGATTTGCATCCCAGTAGACTTGTAGAGATCTGCATGAGTCAATCACATAAGCAACTTTTGGTATTGTTACAGAAGATTCTGCGATGTTGGTCGCCAATATCACCTGCACAAAGAATAATGTTAGTCAAAGAAAACACGAATACAAACATCCCTCAATACATAAACATGAAAAACAAAGAGGATAACGGCTAACCTTCCTGTGAGACTTTGAAATGCTCATGGCATTAAGAGCTTGCTCGGTGTCAATACTACTATGTAAGATGTGAATTTTGAAAGCACTCCTAACACGATTCAAATTAAGCCATTGTTGCTCCAATGCTTGATAAGTTGGTAGGAATATCAAAATGCTTTTCTCCATATCTGGTTCGTTTTTATGAATATACAATACCAGATTATGTATAAGCGTGTGCACTTCTTCTTTCAAAGTTGCTTCCGATGTATCTGGGCTTGATCCGGAACAATATTTCAAAGATAGAGATTCTGAACTCATTCCAAGAAGTTCAACCACCTGTTTTATAAAACAAAATATAAGAATAAACAAGTACGTATACCCACAACACTGAACAACAGTTGCAAAAACAGCCATAAGGGTAAAATAATTCAAATTTCAAAATACCCTTAGCTGACGTTTGTTTCACTGGAATTCAATGGAAATGGAATCTGGATTCCAACTCTTAAGATGTTTGGTTCACAGAATTTGTTGGAATTGGAATTGGGCATGAATTCTTTCAAATTCCTTTAACTAAAGGAATTCAAAATCCTTCCTACATGTGAAGGAATTCAAGTGAACTCATTGGAATCTTCGACCGGTTGATGTCGTCACATCTGCTACCCCATCACCATTCATCATGGACCTCCCAATCATCGTCTTGACCCACACCGTTTCGACCTGTACCAGTTCGACCCGAACCGTATAGACGCGCATCGTTTCGATCCGCATAGTTTCCACGTGAACCGTTTCAACTCGAACTAGGGGTGCTGGGGCCGTGGTGATAGATTCCAATTCATTTGACAACCAAACACATCAAAAATGGAATTGAGATTCCAATTCCAACAATATCCAATTTCTATTGGAATGTTTCAATTCCAAATCCAATTGCTTCAAATTCCAATTCCAAAACATTCCGCAAACCAAACACACCCTTAAATCTTCAAGAATACTGATTTTACTAGGTGTTATAGCATGCATAAATACATATTTTATAAAGTTTGGTACCGATACCCATCAACGTAACAGTTCTTTAAAACTCCATTTAGCATTCAACGGATACAAGTGTTAATTAGGCTCCTTAATGCATGTGAAGCTTGCGCCCCGCTTGCGGTATGCGCATATAATGTATATATGTGTGGGCCCTTGGGGGGGCAAAAGTGAAAGTGCACTAATTTTAACGTTATTTTACTAATTTCGTGAAAATAACGTTAAAAAGCGAGGGACGGTTAATCATGCATCATGTGGTGGCGTTGATAGCCGAAAGACAAGGGGGTACATGCGCTAATCGGCTTTTGTCCCAATTGCTGAGTGTTATGTGCCTTATGTCCAAGGCTTGATGCAAAACTACTACCGAGCCGGGGGTCTCACTGGAAGCAGCCTCTCTATTCCTACGGGGTAGAGGTAAGGCTGTCTACATCTTACCCTCCTCAGACCCTACCTTAGCTTTGCTATTGGTGGGATATACTGAGTATGATGATGATGATGAATGCATGTGAAGCTTGAAGCAATCTCCTAAGCATTTTTAACAATTTTTTACACCTAAATACCACCTAACCTTGCACCTACAAGGATTTGAACCCACCTACTTTTGTGGCGGTAAGCACCATACCACAAGGTCATGGGTTCCTAATATTCTACAATTCCATAATACGTACCTTTTCTACTAAATGGAAGCTTATAGCATATTGCATAATTAGGAATCCTACAAAAAGGGGATACCTTTCTTTGACTATGTTAATTATCTCTAAAAGATTCTTGATTTTTGCTGTTAATATGAAATATGCAGCAAAAAATCATTTCGGGACACTCTAACAAGGCTGCATTAAGCAGTGGTTAAAAACAACAAACAGGAAGACTTTACATGGTTAATAGGTTTGAAATAATGAATCCTTGCTACTCACTACAATGTTGCATACTTGTAGTTTCAGTCATCTGAGTAGCACAGGTATAAGCACAATTATAATGAAAGAAACACAGTTTTTGCAAGCGAAATCTTGATCACAGTAATTTTTTATTAATCAAACTACCTGCTCAAGATATGACACTCTTCTCTGGTACAAAGTATGTTGCGCGGAGCTCGGAATTCCTAAAACTTCAACCCGTTCACCTCTACCGAGATCTCTAAAATACTCCTTGTATCTTGTAATATCAGCAGTAGCTGACATCAATACCACCCTAATAAATTCAACAATGTAAGACAAATGGTTAAGAAGACAAAAAAATATGGATAATCTAAGCAAGAAAAATAAGAAAGAGGTGAAATGAAGAAACAAATATGCTAACCTTAACCCACTATTTTTTATGAGAAACTGCTTCACACATACAAGAACAAGATCTGACTCAACAGATCTTTCATGCACTTCATCAAGTATAATAACCTTGTACTTCAGAGCATCCATTCCTTTTTCACGCATTTCCTCCAACAAAACTCCAGCAGTTTTGAAGATGATTTTTGAGCTGTAACATTAGAACAAAAGTAACAGCATGAAGCGTAAAATGGATGGATATAGTAGTGTTATAATAATGTGAGTACCTGGACGACATAACCCTGGAGTGACCTATGTGATATCCAATCTCACTGCCTACTACACAGTTTCGAGCTGTAGCCACCATATTAGCAACTGCCACCACAGCAAATCGCCTTGGTTGTGTACATAATATAGGTTCAATACTTTCTTCGAGTAAAAATTGAGGAACTTGTGAGCTCTTCCCTTGTTTGTTGAAAACGGAATGTAACAAGCAAAAGTCAGTGTTTAAACTCTTGCAGTGGAGAAAGTACAGCATATAATCAATTTTAAAAGTTAAAATCATAAATGCAGGTTCTACAAAACTATATAGATTCTTAGGATACAAGATGATTAAAATAGACATTAATTGGTGCATTATAAGTGCATATAGATCGTAGTATCAAGGGAAACAACATTTCAGAAGGAAACTAGTGTTCGACTTTTTACGTAATATAATAAAAGCTTTTCTAATTAACAAGTGTTCTCCGCTTGTAATTACCTTTAAGGTATCTATATACTTAGTCTTCGAGTATATTAATCGCACTCACAAACTTAAAAAAAATGCCTCTTATGAGGAAGTTCATATGTATGCTTATCGCTTGAAAAACAAACAGTTTGATACCAATGTAGCATTTCTTAATATTGGTAGTTTAATGAACAGCCAGATATTAAGGCGTTGTTTCTTCTATAAGCGGGCTTCCAAATAACTCCAAACGCAAACATTATGTGCACCTCTATGAAGCATTTAAGGTATAAGAATCTTTCATTAAGAACACCAATATTAGAAAAATGGAGGCTGTTATCAATCTAACTTTAGAAGATCATCAAACAGTTTCAAACCATACGATAAGCTTCCATATTTTTAACTAAAAAAGTAAGTGTAAAACAATTCTAGAGTAACTGTCACATATATAATGAAGAAGAGACAACCACCGACAGAGAAAAAAAAAGAACAAAGAAAGAGTTGGATAGATGATCTATAACCAAATTGCATCTCAAAGAGCTGTATACGGTTTTTTTGCGTCTATGGTCCGTAAACGAAACAGAAAAAAGGTATGGTCAGTAAACGAAACAGAAAAAAGGCTACTTCAAGAGTATTTGTATATTGATTGTGTATAATAGGGTTACATAGGGGCTCTATAAAGAAAATAATATTACACTTGGATAACTTCTAGATATCATAATCACGTAAAAAGTCTAATATTTCCCCGCAATGTGATTAGGGTTTCCAACACTTAAACAAGGAGGAATAATTGTATCTTGGTTGTGTGTATAAGAGGGTTACACAGGGACTCTGTATATAGAGAAGAATATCACACTTGGACACATTCCAGATATGATAATTACATAACTAGTCTAATAGGCTTTGTTTACTCTTCATCAACTACTCAAGCAAACAATAGCTTCAAGAAGGAACAAAGAGAATGGAGGACATAAAGAGCAGGCAATAAGATGAATAAGATGACTGTTGTGACATTTGGACCCTCATACCAACCAATATTGTCCGTTATTGAAAAAGCAATTTCGTATCAAGAGGATGGATCGTGTAACACTCTGTTTTAAAGGAACCTTGGACTCGACTCAACATTGTAAAGAGTCACAATTTTCCCTTATGCACAGAACATACATGTCATAGATCGACATTATATTGTACACTTACAATTCTGCATCAATAGACCCACCATATTGTATCCTAAACATGAATGATATTTACAAATATGTTTTTAGTGCTATACAAGCTTAATGTTCTTAAAAACAGTCCATTATGCAACCCATTCGCCTTTGACTCCTCTGCATGTAAACTTATCGCACTTTTCAGCTGCTATCTCAAGCACATATAGTTAACACTCAAAACATCAAATACACCAGGAGCCACACAGACTATAGATCAGTACAAGGTATATATCTCCAATCCATTACAAGAAAATGTAATTGCCCATCAATACATCCCAACGCACTTTGTCGTCCGCAAACAAAACCTTAAAGTTATTCATGGTAAACAGAATCTAAGCAGTTAATAGGAACTCCAAAACATAGTCCAAAAAGCAAATTTATCAACTTTACCATGCCTAATCAAACAAAAAATTAAATCACAGCAAATAATAAAGGGCAAAATACAGCACAAAAGCAAATAAAAAAATTGATAACAACACTGCAAGTAGACAATAACACCAACTTATCAAACATAGATAGATCTTCAGTTACACGTACATAGAAAAGTTAAACTTAACATCAAGCAAGCATATATCCGAAATTCTGGATGCTGTGTTAGAAATGCAACTCTGTTTACGTGCGTTACAAAACCCTAAATGTAGCCGGAACACTTCTCTCAAAATCTGAATAAAAAAACTCGCTCAAAATTTATGCTTTCGCTCGACGTTAAAGGTCAAACCTAGTCTTCTCTACTACAGTCCACTGAGTCACTTATCAGTTATCACTCTAACTAGAAAACTAATATCGAGAAATTATACCGCAGCCGGTTTCACCAACGATCAGAGTGACACGATTCTCCATTATCTTCTCTACGATTTTGCTCCGGAGCGACATGATAGGAAGATTTCTGAAATTCTCCGACGAAGATGATGCTGACGACGGCACCTCCATGGCTGAAAACCCTTGCAAAAATGTGAAGGTGGAATTTGGGAAGAAAATGACGTGAGCTCTGATTGGATTGGAGTGTTGGTGTATTTATACAAGGTTACGGGCGAGCGAGCAGCGTAGGAGAGACGACTCGTGACAAAGTAGGCCCGGTCTAAAGTTCCCGCGTCTATGTCGTTTGTGCACGACCATGATTCATGACTCATGGCTGACTTGTTTTGGCCCATGGACCACGTCAATCCCATAGCTAGAGTTATGCACCTGCCTAGATAAAATATTTTGACAATATGCTTTGTAATGTGGGACCCATCCTTATAGATGAAGGATAGTCGAAGGGGCTGGGGTATTTCGGGCTCGCTTGTTGAAAAAGCAAGGATATTCCATCAACTAAGACCGTGGGGTATGGTGGGGCGGGGGTTTGTGGCGTGGCCCGACACGTGGTTTGGGTGGGCTTCGCTGGGGTGACCCACATTGAAGACGGTATGGTGGAAACAGACGTGTAGAGTTCAATTCAGTTAGATTTACTCATTAAACTGTTGTATGATTGATTTCGTAACGTTTTACAACCTGACAACACTTCGGCAGCACTTCGTTGCACAAGCCGAAAAGATACAAATGATGAACGTTTGAAGGGTATTTATAGGACAAGACCCTGTCCGTTTGAAGGTGTCATGTCACTCTTCAAACGGTCACCTCTTCAAACGGTTACCATCTCAAACGGTCACGACATATTCAAACGGTCATCCATGTTCAAACAATCGTTTCTAGAATCCTATTTCAAGTAATTATGTTTTGTCTTCTAGTTCCATGATGCAATGATGATGTTATTTGGATGATGCCATCATCAAGAATGGTGACATCATTCTTGTTCCAAACCGCAATGAACCCGAGACTCGATATAAGACGAAGACGACAGATGTATGCACCAACAGACTCCCCCTCAGATGTTGACGAGTCTTAAGTGTCGAGTCTTCGCATCTTCAGTCTTTATCAGTCTGTTCACTTTCTTCAAAATTCTCCATTGTAAGCATCCTCAATCAATCTCTTACTCTTTCTCGTAATCTTCAAGATCTGAATCTGTCTCTACAATCTTCAGACTCCCTCTCGATGTCTTCAGACTTCCCCTTTTGCTAAGCTGGGATCGCAGTCTGGAATTCACTTTCCACAGGTTCTTAGATCGTAACCTGGCACTCATCTAACTCAGGTTTCGGAACCTGGCCAACCTGCATAAACTCTACCCAAAAATAAATTTTCTGATAACAATTTGTGGATAAGATTTTCAAATCTAATTTACCACTTGCAGGAATAACGTTTTTATTGCAAAACCTTTTCTCATTTCATTTCAACAATCCTCAAATACTTTCACCCAAACTATTTGTTCATCATGTTTAGCACTCGGAATTTTGAAAATCAGCTCTCCAAAATCAGTTGTCGAAAATCTTTTTGTATTTTCAAAAATTTATGCTAAAACACACTGAAAATCTTTTTGATTTTTTTACTGAAACAGAAATGCAGAAAATGAAATATTTACAAACAATATTTTTGTGAGTTCGTGCAAGATGATCATATCAGTTTATGAGATCAATCACCAACACCGTTAACCTTTAAACATTTTAAGTTCTAAACAATTCACATTGATTGACGATATTGTTATCCACTTAAACTCAATCTAAAAACTTTTGAAATGCTTACCGATACGTTAAGGTATATTAATTTTGCACTAAGTTCTTATGGACCCCACGATCTCAGCATATCCCCTCATCATATAATACACTATCTCAAGCAATGCCTTTAAACTTTTATCAACTGTGATTTGTGCGAAAACAAAGCAGAATGTTTAAACATTAACAATCAGGTCGATACTTCCGTATACGCAGAGAAAGTCCAATGTTTAAACAAAATAAGAAAAATAAAACAAGTTGAAGTTGTTTAGGCTTTAACCACCAGGTCGATACTCCCGTATACGCAGAGGAGGTCCAAAGCTTAAACGAAACACCAAAGAAAATAAAGCAGAACGTTTAGGCAACAACATCCAGGTCGATACTCACGTATACGCAGAGGATGTCCGATGCTTAAACAAAATAAAGAAATAAAACAAGTTTAAGTCTTTGCAAAATAAAATACACAATCACAGTGATTTTTCAGCAAAGTTGTGAAAGTTCACAAACTTAACCAGTTTTATGTCTTTCGACAATCAGCGATTACTGAGTAGGCACACAGTCAAGAAGGACAAAACTAAGTACTATGCTTTCGACCATGTTTCCCACTAGAACTAGGATTTTTCATTTAAGTTTGTATCGTTATCGCAAATCTACTAGTCTAGCTGAGCCTATCGTCACATCCTCAGTGAGACCGTTTATCACATTTTAACTTTCCATTTCTTTAGCGTGTTGTGACAGTCTACTGATGTACTATCATTTCCTCTTTTATACAACAAAAACTCATTTTTCATTTTATAATGTTTTTGGCTTTTTCAAATTTTCTAATGTTTTTGGATTTTCTGAAAAATATACTCCCCCTAAAATACAAACACATTTTAGGAAATTTGAAAACAAACTGTACAAGTAACGTGACAACTGATATCGAATTGCCTCAATTCTCCATCCACTTGGCATAAACAATCAGAACTCCCCCTCACAACAAACTATTTTCCCATTGATTTCAAAACACTTAAGTTTGTTTTAATCAAATGGTTTTTCCGGAAAATAAGTTTTGTTGATTGATTTTAACCATTTGTAGGTTAGGGGATAAACTCATCATTTTGTTTCTCAACCACTTGTAGGAAATCAGATACAACTTAATGTCCCTGATTTACCACTTGTAAGAATAATCTAATCAAGTTCAAACTAATGACCTTGATTAACCTTCAATTAAAAACACAATCTCTTTTTCAACCACATGGCTTACCAACCAATACCACTTGTAAGTTACCATATATGGGTTGAATTTTCAAGATGCCGATTCCTACTCCTCGCTTACCAACCTGGGAGTTCCGGCAATTCACACTTATACACAAACAATTTTCATAAACAATGAATGATGCCGATTCATGCTCCACGATTATCAACTTGGGAGCTCCGGCAAGTCAGGTTTTTATTGTTTGAAAAATATATCCACCCAAGCCTGACCTTCCTTGGGTGTAACAACCTCTTCTTCATCTTTACTTTCAACAGACTTGTGAACATTCATTTTGGAAGCATAGAATTCTTTAATTCCTTTGGCCTTACCATCGACCATTTTTCCAAAAATGTGTTTCACAGTTCCGTTGAAAGCCTTATCAACATCAAATTTTTTCTTGTCAGAATAAAATTGATTTGAAATTTCAACGTTTCCAATTTTTTTCTTAAAATTTTCAGCCCGCAAAGGTGGAAAATTCACATCATCCACTTTTGGAACTGATTTCTCAACCTTTTCTTTAACAACTTTTGGCTCCTCTGATTTTGTGGAATCAGATTCATCACCAGAACTGTTTCCTGAACCCTTAACCACCCATATTTGGTTTTTCAGATTTTCTTTTCGTTTTACCACATTCTTTGAACATTCTCCAATCTCAAAAGTTGAATTTTCAAAGCCTGTAAATTTTCTGGTTTTAAGTTCAGTTTTCTCAACAACTTTTTCTTTCATTTTACCAGAGACTTCCTATTTTGGTTTGAATGTTTTCAGACAATTTCTAGCAATATGACCAGCAGTTTTGCACTGAAAACAGGTTATTGTCTCAGTCTTCTTATGAATAACACTTTTCTTCATCTCATCTTGCTTCTTTGCAAGAAATTCTTGATTTGTCTGCTTTCTGAATGCTTGCTCTTTCTCATCATCTAAAGATTTTCCTGAAACAAACACAGTTTTTGGTTTAAAATTTTTTTCATTTTTATAATTTTTCGGTTGATTAAATCCTAATCCTTTCTTTTTGAAATTACAGTTATGGTTTGGTTTTTTATGAATACCAGAACCAGAATTGTAACCCTTTTTCTTGTTTAATCTTTGTTGCACTCTTGAGGTGTAAGGTTTAGATTTTTCAGAAAGATTTGCATCTTTTATTTAAAAAATATTAATTTCTGTTAGTTTGAAAACCTTTTTAATCATTTCATTTTTAACACCTCTTATTGGAAAAATCTCATCAGAATATAATTTGTCAGAATCTTTCAAAGTATATGCTACTTTGATCGGTTCGTCATTCAAATTAGATTTTGATAGCAAAAATTCCTTACCATAAACCCGTTTGTCCTTTTTGATTGTTGACTTTGACTTGTCGGATTCAGACTTTGACTCGGATTTGGACTCCATTTTTTACTCCTCTATGTCATCTTTATCTAACACCTGATCGACCACACGTTTAATCAACTCGGACTCATGATCAGTGTCAGACGATGTGAACGTAACATCAATATTTTCTGGCAAAGTATCCGACGACCCTGACTCCCACTGTAAGTTAATTGCCTTTTTGACTCTTTCGGAATTTGGATTTCGAGACAAATATCCATTTTCGACTGGGGGCGGACATCTATTGTAGACAACACTTGGTTTCTTACCAGAAATTTCTACTTCATCCTCTTCTTTTGTCTCGGACTTCTTTTCTTCCAAAGTCTTCTCTTCTTCAAATGTCTTCAATCTTTCAACAATCGGGTAAATCCTGTCAACAACAAAAGTAGAACATGAGTAACTTTTTAATAAACTGTTGACACATTCAGTTTCAATTTTTTTTGTGTTGCCAATTTTAATTCTAACTCAGCACACTTCTTGGTGTAAAAATTGACATCATCAAGCTGTCTCATGTAAGCTCCTTTGAGTGTGTTCAATGCTACAGCTTGTTCACTGTTCGACTCAGTGTACTTGTTGATTTCCCTGTTCAAAGTATCATATGATTCTTTCAACCTTTTAATGTTGTGTAGCAGTTCATTGTTTTGTTTGATCAAAGAGTAGTCACAATTTAAGCATTTTTCAGGAACTTTGACTGCTTCAGTATCAACTTTGATTTCAAATTCCGGAACTTCTTTGACTGTTCTACTCAATTGAAACATCTCAGCTCTTCTCTTTTTCTCAGCTTCAGCTTCAGCTTTTAATCTTTCTTCTTCTTCTTCTTCCTCTTCTTCAATCTTTCTCCATTTTTCTTCTTCAGCTTCTCTGACTTTTCTGCATTTTTCTGCCCATTTTAGATCGTAAGCATTAGCAATAAAAGCTTTAACATTCAACGTGTCTTTGGACATCTCTTTGGCCATTAATTCTTGATCTGGACAAAAATTGTCCCAATTGAAACCTTCAGCTAACTTTTCATCATCTTGATCTGCCAGACACACTTTGCTATTTGTTGGTATGTAATTATCCCAACTGAATCCACCATCCTTTCCCAAACAAGCTCTCTTTGAATCTTTAATCTCCATTCTACCATGTGCAGTTTGTGCTTGATGCGATACCTGTTGTTTTTGATATGGCTGTGGTGTGACTTGATGATAAATTGCCTTTTTGTGATAATCATTGTTTTCGAAGGGATTTTGAGCTCCACTCGCTTCTCGATTTGTGCATTCTCTCTTGAAATGTCCCTTTTCCCTGCAACGAAAACACGTAACTTTAGACTTATCAAAACCTAAAGGTGAAACATGAGCCTCACGAAAATCATCTCTGCCTGTAATTTGTTTAAACTTTTTAGCCCGTCTCAACACACTAGCCATGCACCATTTAATATCCATCAATTCCATTTCCTCGGCATCAATTTGATCGTAATCCTCTTTCGTGAGCATTGGATTTCCGATCCTCCCTGCAACTAAGCCTCCATAAGATTCAAGCACGGTCACCAACAAGGACATGTGACTTTTTGCAACTTCCTCAGTATAATTCTGATCATTCTCAAGCTTTAAAGCAATGTTGCATTGAAGAACTTTGCCACTCTTCGTCGTAGAAAATTGTGGATCATATGTTGGAAACGAAGAGAATCCTGTTGTGCTGCTTGATCTCGGAGATGTATTTTCAGAAGAACTTTTTTCATTATACGCAGTTTCAACCTTTGGAGAAAAATTTGTCTTTTCACTAACACCACTCTTGAAATACAATCCGATGTCTTGTTCTCCATCGTAGTTCTTCATCCTGGCAATCTTCCTCTGCTCCATCTCTTGAGCTTCCAGATGTTTGATGAACTCACCCAGTGTTAACTTTTTATATTCTTTCCGATTGTTTCTCAACATCATCAGGAATGTTCCCCAAGTCTCATGTGGTAATGCATCAGCAAGTTTTTCAATTAGCTCATCAGTATCCTTTTTTATTCCCAATTTCGACATATTTCTCACCAAGTTACAATATCTTTCAATAATTTGCTTGGTGTTTTCAGATTTTAAACCTCGAAAAAGATCAAATTCTTTCTTCATGAGAGACATCTTGTTTTTAAGCATATCATCACTTCCTACAGATTTTGCTTCCAATTCAGTCCAGATCGAATAAGCATTTCCATCATGTTGAAGCAATATCAAAATGTCCTCTTTAATTGCTTGCTGAAGTAGACTCACCATCAATTTTTCATCTCTATACTTCTTTTTCTCATCAGCACTCATTTCCCTGATTGTTGTCTGAATACCATTTTTAGTGGGCCTTACATATGGTTCTTCAGTGTGATCCCATGCATCCAAGTGATAAGCTTCAACCCAATTTCCAAACCGTTCGGACCACGCATTGTAATCATCAATATCCAAGAGCTTAGGCGATTTCTGTGATGTCCCGGTTTCATTTTCCAATTTCATATTCTGAGCAATAGAAGCCGGAGTAGTCGGAGTAGCAAACGCGTTGTAAAAATCGTTGTCCATAATTTGGGATTCAAGAATTTTTCACACAAACTTTCAAACGAACTGGTTCACCTCTTAAAACACATGTATCACCTGACAATATAAAAATAAATGATCAGTTTAAACACTTATCAATTTAACTGATGCAAACTGATACTCGGACTTGTGAATATTTTGTGCGGACTGATTTTGATGTGAATTGAGTTTGATGTCAAAACGTGCGAACAGCTATGACCCGGATCAAATTCGAATTATCTGACCCTTTTACGTGCAGACTGATGGACTTTCAAACGACCTGATGAATCTTTAAACTCTTTGAATTTCAAACCGTGTGACCTGAACTTAAATCCAAATGACTTAGACTTCTTGATTGTAAGCTCGATACGACAAAAATGACTTGATCACTTTTAACAATAACACATGGGCCGAAAACTCCCAATCACTACACAGTTATAAAATTGGGCCAAACTATTAATTTGGGTCTGTTAACAAACCACTTTAATTGAATACAATTGGACCGCTAATTTTATTGAACAGTGCAGTCTTGATTATCACAATGCTGTTGTCTGTTAATCCATGAATCGACAAACGTGATATTACTCAGTTGATGATTGGACCGATTATAAGAATCTATCAATTCACGAGAATCACATGCCAACTTTAATGAGCCAACAATTCAGTTTATGATCACATGCACTGATTTCAAATAATGAGCCGACAATATGAATCTTGGGCTGATTAATTTGATATTACTCAAAATCTGATTGGGCCTCACTTCTTGTTCTCATGCAAAACTGACCAACTCACATGCAACTTTGACCAAAACACTCATGTGACCAACTTACACATCTTTACCAACTTTCACATGCAACCCGACAAAACGTGTGGACAATTTTCGAGAGTCACATACAAGCTGACACAAACATGATTTCTTTTCCAACTACTGACACCTCGTAAAATGTTACACAATATTCGATGAACACACTTTCAAATGGGATAGACACAATGTTTCAAACGGACATGCCCAATTTCAAACGGAAGGTGGCAGTTTCAAACGTTCAGGTGCAGATTTCAAACGGTCAGTCCAGTTTCAAACAGTAAGGTGCAAATTTCAAACGGTCAGTCCAGTTTCAAACGGTAGGGTGCAAATTCGTTCAAACGGACACCAGTTTTCAATTCATTTTTATCAAGTTTTCGAATGAATTAGGGTCTGATATGTTCAAGGATTTTGCTACACTGAATTCCGATCACAATGATGTGTATATCAATAAAAAACATCCACTAAATCGCCATAGATCTGAGTTCAAAGTTAAACTGGACACACCTTCAAACGAACAGGTAGTTTTTTATCAAATTGATTGAGTTTTACTTGGAATTTAAGCCTGAAACTTTTACAGATTGATTAAAACATAATTTCACTTGTTATGAGCAAAAATCAGTTCATTCTATCTGAAAAATCTCGTTAAATTTTGAAAAAACGTGAAGAATGGAGTAGAAACATAAATTTTTTGATGAAATCGAGCTGAAATCGGTAAGAACTCTTCCTCCTGAGCTCTGATACCACTTGTAGGATCGTTTTCAGACCCGAACGAGTTGATCAGAAGAGTTTATCTCTAAACGAAAGGCGGAAATAGACGTGTAGAGTTCAATTCAGCTAGATTTACTCATTAAACTGTTGTATGATTGATTTCGTAACGTTTTACAACCTGACAACACTTCGTTGCACAAGCCGGAAAGATACAAATGATGAACGTTTGAAGGGTATTTATAGGACAAGACCCTGTCCGTTTGAAGGTGTCATGTCACTCTTCAAACGATCACCTCTTCAAACGGTTACCATCTCAAACGGTCACGACATATTCAAATGGTCATCCATGTTCAAACAATCATTTCTAGAATCCTATTTCAAGTAATTATGTTTTATCTTCTAGTTCCATGATGCAATGATGATGTCATTTGGATGATGTCATCATCAAGAATGATGACATCATTCTTGTTCCAAACCGCAATGAACCCGAGACTCGATATAAGAGGAAGACGACAGATGTATGCACCAACATGGGGCGAGGGTTCGGGGCGTGGCCAGCCCAAACTGCTATTTATTTTTAAAACAAAAAATTTAGTTTTTTAATAATTTTTTTACATAAAGAATATTACATAAAAAAATTCCTAGTACTTGTAATATTTTTTCTTTATCTCTTCTCTCGTCTCCAACATTAGTTCAAACTCTTCACTTGATAGGTGATCGATGGGCTGAGCTAGAAATTTCATATCATCTCGTCTTTGTTTCAGGGCATCCCGAGCTTCTTTGTTCTTCCTAATTTTGGCCCTTTGTTGTTGGAATACGTTGAATGTATCTAACTTGCTTGCAATGTCATCCAACTGATCGCTGTATACTCCCCTACGCGAGCCCGAACTCCCAACTGAAGGCGATGCAGTACCCGATCTTGATTTTTGAGCGCGCCTTTTTGTGGCATCTCTTCCGTATTCAGGCCGGTTTGGCGAATCATCCAAAAAGTCCTCAAACTCTTGATCTCGTGCATCCGATTGGGCATGGGACGAGGGTGTCCTTGACCTTTTAGAATCATCCAATAATTTTTTTTACACGTAGTCGTTGGCCAACGGCTAGCCCAACGATAAGTTGTTTTGGCCATTGAGAGCCCGCCATGTCATATTGATAGACCCGCCCAACGCCCGGGCTGAAAATCCCGCCCAAGGGGCCACGCCCAAACCCACCCGGGGTGGTGAGTTGGGCGTTTTTACCCAACCCACGCCCAAACCCCCGCCCCATACCCCATAGTCTAAAGGAGATAGACGAAGCACACTTCATCTTCTCTGATCTGCTTCGAGAGGATGCGGCAAAACAACAAGAACAACTTGTTAGAAAGGGTCAGAGACCGGGGTCTATAGACTACCCTCTAACACTTAAGTTAGTGGAGTATTGCACAATAATCGGTAATTAGAACATATATATGAATGAGAGTACAAAAAGGAGAGAACATGGGATTCTATTAATCTATTCAAGGAGATCTCATTTGCAAATCGGTATATGGCTTATATATATATATATACTTTCTATAAAAGGAGAAATCTCAATGACATAAGAAAAGCTGATGTGTCAGCCAGAGAGGCTGTCCAACAATGTTTTTCTTATGTCATTACTGCATCATAAAGCCTAATATATAAAATCATTTAAAATTCTATTCAAACCTCTGCCCTTCACTTTACAATCAAACCTCTGCTCGTCTTATCCAAAGTAAACATCTGTCCAGATTCAAAATTCGGGCTCCAGATTCAAATTTCAAAATTCAAACCATATATTCGAATCCTATAAATAAAATATATGAACCTGGCTCCACATTCAAATTTCAACTCTATCTCTCTCGCTCATATCTACGAGCGTATCTCTCTCTCTCTCTCTCAAATGCATATTTCTCGTGATTCAGCCGGCTAATCTCCGATTATACTTCTTTGTTCGAATGTTTGTTGATTCTGTTTACATATCATCGTTCCAATATCATGTGTTTGAACTTCTGTTTACATGTTATCGTTCCAGTATCATTGTTCCAACATCGTCGTTTCAATGAAGCTTCCCTTCACAGATCAACCTTTCAACATCGTGAAAAGTTGCATGTGCTACCTTCTTTGATGGGATAGTTGTATTGTTCGATTTTCGTTAAATCGAAAGTCGGCTTTTCTGGTTGTTAGTGAGATTTTCTTCTTTTATACAAAGTATAGATTGGTGCAATATCGTGAAAAGTTATATGTGCTACAACAGTTGAGAGGAGATCTTTGCATTTTAGGTTTGTTTATTATTTTGATTACCTGTAGTTTAATTTGATGATGAACAAACAAGTGTTGATGATGTTGAGGGTTTTTATTGACACTGACATTTTAGAATATGTTAAGATGCATATTGAGATTATTAAATTAAACTATTACATAGAAAAATATAAATTTACTAAAATATTTATAAACTATTACACGCTAGAGTTAACACTTGCTAGGATTTTGTAGACTCTGGCCTTTCTCCATGTGATTTCATGCTCTCTTTTGTTTTTCAGATCAGTTAGCATGTTGCAGATTTTCTGATCCTATTTTAGTAGCTGTGTCAGAAATTCTTCTGCATTCTTCTGGAAATCTGATGGAGGAGAGTGGAGGACTTCATCGAGCAATGCTATGCTGTTCCAGGTTTTGTTGTAATTAGTGTCATTGATTATGTCGACTTTCCTGTTTAGTTCTTCGTCTGTTCTTTTTTTCTTTGAGTGACCACATCGAGAATTGTGTTTTAACATCGCTGGTGTCTGACCAGTGGTAGAAGCTGAAGTTTGCCATGTAGATTTTTTGTTGGATTTTCTGATTTGGAACAATTTTTGACAGACAGTGATTTGTAGGACAATTTGTTGATATTTTGAATCAAAAGTAATCATCGGTCTTTTATGGAGTTTAAAAACGCGTCTACATGGTAAATGAAGAGGTTAATTGTAATTATGATAATCTGCTTTTGTTCTTTGAAGTTCGAAAATTTGTCCCTTGGGTTTCTTGATATTTAATTTTACAGTTTTCCCATAAAAGTTGGGGTTTGAAAAGGTTTTTGTATTAAAATACTGCTGTTTGAAATATACATTAATATGTTTATATTAAATCTACACGTTTTGATTGATTAGATGATTAAATGTACAATGACTTTAAGTGTGATTTCTTAACATATTAGATATTTCAGTATATAAACTCATAGCCACTTCACCTGTTTTTCATCACGTTTTCCTACGAAGATATCATACTTTCAGGAAAGTCGAGTAATATAGTTTATTGAAATGGCATCATTCACTTCTGCAAAATCAGATGATTTAAAGCAGCGTTTTGTCAGGCAAATCGAGGAAAAGGTGTATGAAGATATGGCTACTCTTCAAGAGCTGAAGAGATGTTTTGATGGATTGCAAGTTGGCCTGTTCACGAGAGAGCAGGTTTCCAGAAATCTGATGCGGATGCCTTCACCTTCCATTCGTGAGCTTTGTGTTGTCGGTAATATAAAGTGCGGTGATACAGACTCGTGACAAAGTAACGTGAACATATGGCTGAAAACCGTTGCAAAAATGTGAAGGTGGAATTTGGGAAGAAAATAACGTGAGCTCTGATTGGAGTGTTGGTGTATTTATACAAGGTTACGAGCGAGCGAGCAGCGTAGGAGAGACGACTCGTGACAAAGTAGGCCCGGTCTAAAGTTCCCGCGTCTATGTCGTTTGTGCACGACCATGATTCATGACTCATGGCTGACTTGTTTTGGCCCATGGACCACGTCAATCCTATAGCTAGAGTTATGCACCTGCCTAGATAAAATATTTGGACAATATGCTTTGTAATGTGGGACCCGTCCTTATAGACGAAGGATAGTCGAACGGGTTGCTTCTGTTGGAGTTCCATGGTGATCAGTTAAAAATTTTTATTTATCAAAACCCGGTTCAATAAATAATAGTCAATTAATTAAGCGAGTTAATCAATAAAACGCAGCGGAAAATAAACGAGTGATCAATAATAAACGAAACCCGACAGGATCCGGGTACATGCAAATACGAGCATAGTGATAAGGGTATCTAACTACCGATGAGAAAGATATACCTCGGTTAATAACTAACCGGTTGAGACATCGAGGTTCAACGAACACGTGCTAGTTACACGAACTAACGAAACGCTAGTATAGGCCGGGTAGCGGCGGTGGCGGCGGCGGCAGTGGCCGGCGGTGTGGGTGTTATGAGAGTTCTTTTATGCAAGTTGTTCAACCTTAACTCCAAGTCCATGCTTCCATTTAACAGAATGTGGAGATCCATGCATGTGCGACAAATGGC
The DNA here is from genome assembly GCA_030545235.1 of Helianthus tuberosus. NCBI lineage: Eukaryota > Viridiplantae > Streptophyta > Magnoliopsida > Asterales > Asteraceae > Helianthus > Helianthus tuberosus. The sequence goes on from CM060425.1 coordinate 52,343,699, forward strand.
GGACATGCACATGGAAGTTGAACAAGTGGCACGAAGTTCACACATGTGCGACAAGTAGCGATGCAAGGGTGCATGTGCGATAAGTGGCGTAGCATGGGTGCATGTGCGACAAGTGGCGAGATGAGTATATCCGTCTCACCCGGTCCATGTACCCGACTCTCAGTTAATACCCACAACAAGTTTATTAATTAAGATAAACAATTATATTATTATTAAGGATTATTAATAATATAAACCCGCTCATGATCATAAATATAATTATGATTCGTTTCGCATATCGTTCGTAATTACTAGTTAAGTGGATTTTAGTTCGTTGCCCACGCCACGGTGTAACTTTTACGGGTCATAACTCGGTCGGCCGCGTTAATTAATCGGACCGGTCCATTTTTTCAACAGTCTCCCACTTGGATGGTTTTCGATTAAGTTCTTTAACGATGACAGCCAGAGGCGCTCTAGCTACACATGGCTGCCCCCAACAAGTTATGACGCTTTAAAGTCATTAACCAAAACATCTTGGAACATCCTGTTGCAAGATAATGAGCTTATGGCAATCGTTGTCATATATCCTTTCCGTATAAGACATCAGTTGAACAATGAGACATGGATCAGATTCAATCTCACGTGGTGTTCAATCATTATCGTTCTCGCTCAAGAATCAAAGTTGTCCAGTCAAACACACAGTAAGTTTGGGTAAGGCCTTACACTTCACCAGTTTGAATCAATGAGGGCTCCCCGATGTCTTACTGTTACATATAATGTAAAAGTGCAGAATCCCATCTTGAGTACATACAACTCCCACTGAACTTCACAACTACTCTCAACCAATGCCTTTATAACTGGCAGTTACGCGACAACGGTTGACACTGAGCAAAGAATAGTCTTTAGTAAACGAAAGTTCTAGTATGTATCTCAGGTCAGAGGATACTAAATGATTATACCTAAATCAAAGCATCTTATGACTAAGATCCATGAAGATGATTTGATGCGAGTTACATCCAACGTCATTCATAATGAGGTCTGTGAGTTTGGAAGTCAACTCCTTAAGTCCAAAGTCAGAATAGTCTTAATTCAGAGTCTTTCCCACGAGTCTAACCGACTACGGGTAATTTAGAATACAAGATTCATGGATTAAACGTATTAAAATAGAACACAGTTGTAAGATTCAAAATTTTCATTTAACCAGTAAATCAGAAGTGAATTCAAAAGGTACAACTGTTTGAATGTTCGTACATCCAAATACTAAATCAAAACAAATGGCTAGCCAATCTAAGACCTATAGCATTCCTGTGTTGGTCATGCTTGTCCTGAGTCATCAATTTAGTGAACGGGTCCGCTAGTTTTGATTTGTGTCTACTTCGCTTATTATGATGTATCCTCGTTCCAGTATTTCTCGTATATAGTGGAACTTTCTTATAATGTGCTTGGCTTTATGATGAGATCTGGGCTCTTTGGCTTGAGCAATGGCTCCTGTGTTATCACAGAACACCTCGATTGTTTCTGAATACTTGGTACCACATCGAGGTAGGTGATGAACTTCTTCATCCAAGCGGCTTCTTTTGCAGCATCCGATACAGCTATATATTTGATTCCATAGTTGAATCTATCATTACACTCCATTTGGAGCTTTTCCAACAGACAGCTCCTCCGTTGAGAGTGAATATGAATCCTGATTGTGAGTGAGAATCATCTCGGTCACTTTGGAAGCTAGTATCAGTGTAACACCTTACAATGATCTCTTCTTCCACTCCTCAAAACACCAAGAACATATCTTTAGTTCTTCTCAAGTACCTCAAAATGTTCTTTACTGCAGTCCAATGGGCAATGCTAGGACTTTGCTGGAAACGACTGGTGTCGCACCCCAATTTCCGGTGGGCTCGGATGGGTTGTGAGGATTGGATAACAATATCATAATTTAATAATATGCAGCAGAAGTATTAGAGTAAAAATATTCATTCATTAAAAGTCTTAAATATACAAATAAAAGTTGTTCAAGTGTTTAGATAAAAGCCCACAGGCGGGATCTAGTAAAAGAAGCTTTAGACATCATAGGCCTTAAGCTATGAGTTGCAAATTCCATAGCCTTTATCATAGCTGACCCGGATTCCCAGCCTAATATCAAGGTTCGGTACCTGCAGTTCAATCTTTTGAAGATACGTCAGCTTTCTTTTGCTGGTAAATACAATTAGCTGACTCATTTTGAAAATAGTTTCTCAAAAATGATTTTATATAGAGAAAACCCGTAGGTAATCATTTAATATTTCTTGGGATTTTATCTTGTCACCAGATTTACATATTTGTCATATAATGGGAACCAGAGATCAAAGCCGGCCATTTTCAGTGCTATAATGATTAAGGTACACACCAAAGTTGAATAATGTGTCTTACAGTCAGTATGCCTACCCCGACACGTTATTTTGTATGACCATAATAGTTCATGAGTCGGGACGCCCGAACACGGTACCATTAACTCCAAATTGTTTCAGTTATCAAATATAACAAATTAAACCGAGTTCTTACCTTTATAGGCTATCATAGGTGGCACATTTATGTAATACCCGCTCCAAGTGGCGTATTCGCCATACCCCAAGTTTTAAAATAAAATAAGTTAAGAGTATTTACCTTTTTGCTAGCTTCCAACCGATAACGGTTTTAGTATAGTAAAAGCCGTAAAGTCAAAGTATTAAAACTCAAGTCCGAATATCTAGGGGGTCTATAGTCCGGAGTGAACAGATTCAGTTATCTGTTAGAATGTATACGGGTCATATGTTAGTTCCTTAGACATGACCAGTTACTTAAGAATAAGATTGGTTCGCTAGATTAAGCGTAGACCGGTTAGAATGTGGTTTATACCTATCCGAGTGTAAGGACTCATTAGATAAAGGTTTATTAGACCAACATTCTGATTTTGAAAGGTTTTGACCCGTTACGCCTAGTTTATGAGTATCTAAGTCCGTCCTAACTTTATTTCTTCATCATCTTGTTTATCAACCTGCAACATGTATTAAAATAGAGTTCAATGCAAAAGCAAAGGCGAGTATACAAGTTTGATACATAACATGAAAATAGTTTTAAAACAGTCTAAGGCTCGTATCCAACATGAATCACAAAAATGCAAGTTACTAGTATGTCGTAACTGTCACACCCTGGCTTTTGCGGAAGCGTGGGTTTATTTGGTGTGACTTCTTAATACCATAGCAACAATCACAACAATGCTATATGATAAAAATACGAGATGTTCATCCATTAAAAATAGTGAGAAAATACCACAATATCATTGTTTAGAAACATCGACATTTGAAATAAGTTACAAATCACAAATTATTTAAAACATTTTCATAGGACACCAAAAGACTTTAAATAAGACGAGGTTTAGAGATATGTAACCCGTCCAGGAATAGGTTACACTTCTCAAACTTCACAACTTTGGATGACATCTATTTATCCAACGCAGCTAGACACATGCATACCCTGCCAAATCCTGCTAGTTCCCTGAAATACTTGTAGTTTGAAAAATCAACAAAAGGTTGAGCGAGTTCATGTGTAAGTCTGTGAGTATAAACCTTTGTAATATGTCTTGTATGTATAAATGTCCCTGGTATGTAGCAATAAGGAAAAAGAAGTCACCAATGGGTTGCAAAGCCAAAGGTAAGTGTGATAAGGTGCAGGAAAACTCAAACCTAGCAAATTTGTACCGGGCTTCCGGCTGGAAGACATAGTCACCTCTATGGGTCACCCTGACCTCACGGGTGTGGGCTCGCTACACCCAAATAGATCTATCACTCATGTCCCTCGGTCCTACGACGAGGATTAATGGCCTTAAGTGTTGTGCCCACCTTTCACAGTCTAGTAGTAAACCCTCCTTAAGCTAACCATACCATGTATAAAATGTCTGTAATAGTTGTAACACACTTGGTACTCGTTCTCACCAAGAGTGTTTTTTGTATTTTTGTAATCTCAAATTTCATCATACTTGGTACTCGTTCTCACCAAGAGTGTTTCTTGTTATTATATCATTTGTAAACATAATTTAGAAATATGAGTTTTCGTTCGTTCAAAACTTTGTATGTTCTTGCAAAACATGCATGTCTTTCCACCCCGAAAACATTAATAAAAATGTAAAACCGTAAAAAGTGGGGTTATGAACTCACCTTGATTACGAGTAAGTCCTAACGAGTATGCAAATATGAGAGTTCTTGGAAATAAGATTCCACGTCACTCTAATTGATTGAACATGCAACAATATGGGATATGTATCAACAATAATGTTTAATTGGATAATTGGAAATCCTAAATCTATAGGATTCGGTAGTGTTTTGTTTAAATGGTACTTATGTGGTTAGGATAACCTAGCGAGAACTCGGAAAGTGAATATGAGGTAACAAAATTATTTATGAAAAGTATTTATTTATCATAAATAATAAAATTACACAAATTGTACAAATGATTTAATAAAAACATTTGTAATAATAAATCAAATATATTTAACTAGTGTAACTAAATAACATAATTAAATATAATGATTATTGGTAAAATATTGTCCAAGTGATATAATTAATTTATAAAAATTATAAATTAATTCAGATGGTTGAAATATATATTATTTGATAAATAATAAATATTTTGTTTAAAAGAATACATATGATAATTATATGATTAATTATCAAAATAATTATATTAAATCTGAATAATTAAAAATAACATTTTTAATTATTGAACTTTAGTATTACAGATTTAAAATAATTATTATGGCCTTGGAATCATTTTAAATAAATAAAATGAATTAAAATGATTAAGATAACAATAAATAAGTTTATATAAGTTTAATTATCTAAATAATTAAATATAATAAAAATTCAGATTCTTAATTTATATAAACTCAGGATAATGTATATTTTGTCATAAAAATAATTTTGGATCAAAATTATATAGTTATATAATTTAATTACACTAAATTAAACTATATAAATAAGTATAAATACTGATTTATTTATATAAATATCAAATTTACATAAAATGTCAGTAACAATATTATTTTTGTAAAGTTTATCATTTAAAATAATTTGTGTAAAAATTTCGGAATTTAATTCATAAAAATCGATTTATTATAATTTTCGAAAGGTTAATACTGTTTTAATTTATAAAAACAGTTTTATAAATAATTTTGACTAATATTATATTTTTAATAAATACATCAGTGTTGAAAGTATATATGTTAAAATTTTCGGACTTTAAATGTTAAAAATCGATTTATTGTGTATTTTTAAAGAATAAACTGTTTAAATAAAAGAAAATAGATAAACAGTAATACTGTTCATCATCTTCTTCCCCAAAACAGTCAACGAAAGTCAACTGATCCGATTACTACATTAATACTGGATAATAATGAAATTAAATTTTCAGAAACGTGGTATAAGTATAATCATACCGGGTGAACGATTAAAACCGATCCGGTACCGGTTGCAATAGCGTGTCGACTAACTTCCGGCGACTCCGGCTCCGGCGAGGTTTCAGGTTCTAAATTCCGGCTTGTTTCGATGTTATTGAGTAATGTGAGAGGTGTAGGATGTTCATGGGAGTCTAAGGGACTTAAATACAAGTCCAATTCGATCTCAGATCCGACATATCCTAGTGTTTTTAATCCACTTTATATTTTTAAATAAAAAGTTCAATTATAGCCACAAGGGCACTAAAATGTGTCGATTGAATGATTAAATGAGTGGGAAATCGGTTAGGTATCATGTGGATAAGTTTTACAGATCAAAAGAAGGAATAAAAATCGATTTTGGTGAGTTTTGGTGATGATCCGCGACCTACAGATCTGATTTAAACATTCAGATCTGTTTTTCGGAACCTATATATATATATTACATAATCTAATAATTAAACCAACGAAGCTGGTAGTCCAGCCGGTTGATGCGTGTTTGTTTGTTGTTGTGTGCGCGGGTTCGAGTCCGCTTTGAGCCGGTTTCTTTGGTTCTTTAAAGAACCATTTTTTTTATAAATTACATTTAGGTCCCTGAGGTTCCAGTATATACACAACTGGTCCCTGCAATAGTAGGTTAAAACCACTAACTAGGTTAGTTTAAAATAGGAAATCCTTATAAGAAAATTTAACCCGGTTAGGATTTCTTGTTAAAAATAGTTTCAAATTGTCTAAATTGGTCTCTGGAGTTCAAGTTTAAACAAATGACTAAATGGACCCTATACTTTTATTTCAAAAATAAATATCTTTATTTTATTTGAAATATAAGTTTAAAAATGACAATTAGGACCCTAAACTTTTGAGTTTTCAATATTTACATTTTTAACCCGAACTTACAAGATTCCAAAAATGACTTTTTAGTCCCCGGACTTTTGTACTTTCTAAAAATGGCGGTTTTAGTCCTCGAAATTAAAAGTGATAATTTCAAGCAAGTTTTAAAGAATGTCGAATAGGTCCCTCAACCTATTGTTTGTCTATGTGTTGATATTGTCAGCATGTTTCTGAGTTATCCGTTCACTGTGCTAACTGTGTTTTGTGCATCAAATTTATCACTAAAGCTTGTGTGTAATAAATGGAGTGACTGTATAAAATATGATGCATGTGTATGTACGATATAAAAATCATAGAGCAGTTTAAATTGTCAGTTGTAATCAAGCACAGTCATTAAGCACGTAATTAAAATTAATTACTTGTACAGTACCTGTAATTTTGAGGGTTGTCACATTCTCCCCCCGTTAAAAAAATTTCGTCCCGAAATTTATTCGAAAGAGATCGTAGAATGAAATTGTAATGATTAAAAATATAAGCAAGTCATTGTTTGGTGCTGATAATTTTGAGGAAATTATCATTGTATAGAAATTATTTTGCATGGCACTATGTTATGCTGGATTTGTAATGTAAACATTATGCAAACAAATACACAAAACATGACTAGGTGTTGACGGAAGCTACAGACGTATACTCTAACACACATAATCACATAATGTTTTTGTATGCCACCTTACTTAACAAGGCTTACTATGATTCTCATGCGTCGAACCCCGTAATTAAGTGTGCACCCAAAATTACGTGTTTCGTTGCATGGTCCACACAGCACTTCTAGTTAAGTGAGAAACAATAAGATTAAGGTATTGTTTAAATCAAATAAGCATCAATGCAACACAACATTTATTGAATCAAAACATAGCATTGTTTGTTTGACAGTCTAATATGTAGTGAACAAGTTACATTTGAAACAAGTCATGCAATGGATCAATTTCAAGTCCAAAGTTATCAGGTAGTGGAGGTAGTGGATCCAGTTGCATACGAGCAGCTAGCATACTTTCCAGCCATTGATTCCTTTCTGTCAGCCATTGTACTTGCCGTGACAAGTCTTGGACCTGATTACTTAACCTAGCCATTTCAACTACCATTTGATCTGGATGTGGATCTATTTGAGGCACCGTACTTGGGCCTGCTATATCAGTTGGTGGCAGTTGTTCTACTTCGTTCATCAGTGACTGGAAAGAATGTGGCACTAATGGTACTTGCAAAATAAGTTCTGATGCTAACTGTTCTTGAGTCATCATGTTTTCATCAAACCAAGTTCCTTGCATCGTTGAATTCTCCTCGAAAAATAACGGTGGGAAGCTTGGTAAGACGTTCGGTGTTAAAGGTTGGGATAAGTTAATTGTAATATGTTCTTGTATGTATGGCAGCGGTGGTTGCCTATCAAACCGATAAAAAGACGGTTGAGGAAACTGCAAAAATGTTTGTTGTAAATTTTGTGGAAAGGTATTCTCTAAGATAACTGGAGCTCCCTCCGACTGTGATGGTTGTGTTAGTGTACCAATATGAATAGGGGTTAGCCTCATGGTGTAAGGATTTACAATCCCAGGTGCCTTTGGTGGAGATAATCCCGGGATAATCTGATCACTTAAGACACCTAATGATTGTGCTATTTTTGTAATGTAGGATCCTCCCATGAGACTTCTCAGAGGATTTGATTGTTGACTAGAAAAATATTTAGCAAGCTCGTGGGCAATATTACAAGGAACTTGCTCAAAAATACTATGCAGATGGAAGAGTCCGGTTGAACTAACCCTTTGTTGACAAATTTGGCGCCCCCCCGTGATAGTGTTGGCTAAAACAAGGTGCATATACCGATAACGAGGGTCTTTGAAGTTTATAGAATTATTGTTGCCGCACCATGCTTTTGATGCATGGCGTTGCCAATATTCTTTCATTTTCACATAGGTATAGGAGGTTGATGCCCTCGTAAAAATGGTTGTCTAACTTCTTCATCGGTATATATACCCAGACGAACTGCGAATTCTGTTAATGACATGTTATAAAGTTGTCCACAAAGCCGAAAGTGAATGGATTCATCGGCAAAACTTCGTTTAGGTTTGTAATAGAAAGTGGACAAGAATTCATATACCAGTTCATCATATGATGGCTCTAGGATGTCGAAGAAACGACGCCAAGGTGTATTGTGTGATAGTAATATTGACAGTGAACCACTGGGGTCAACCATTTCTATTCGAGGCACCACTAATGGTAAAAACTTCAAGATCCTTGAGGTTCTGATACTTCTCACGAATGGGTAGCTCAGCAAACCGAAGGAATGGATGAGTTCCTGCTGCGGTTGAGGATTTAGCATGTGCTATTTGGAAATTTGCCATTTGAATGTTGGGTTCTGTTGAACTAAGAAAAGTTTGAGTATGGGTTACTTTGGGTACTTCAGGCGACGACGGTGGGCTAGATCGATACAGAGGAAAGTCCGGGAGTGAAAGAAATGATGATGGTGTGAGAAAATACTATATGAATGACTAGATTTTATAGAGTTCGAGTCTCTTGAATGTTGAGGGTAAACTTGTGATAAATTACATGCAAGTATGAGCGTAGCATGTTTCAATTACCAAAAAGAAACGCGTGTGTTGGTTTAATCCCTGAAAATCAGGGTGAAAGTTTAGTCGTGTTTTGGCGACATGATGAAAAGGAAGAAATGAAATGGAAGGAAACAAGCAATTTTGTCGGCACGATAATTCAGCGAGAGAGAAAGGAATAGGGATCAAGTGGTGGAATGGTTAGTGTCTTGGTAAGTTAGGTGTAAAACCCGAAAAAAATTTGAATTTGAAAAGAGTTTTGGTAAAACAATCTTCTATTATTTATAAAATCTTGTAGACATACGATAAAAGTTGGTTTGGTTTCTGCTTGATAGTGGACATCTTTTAGTAAAATGATGTAGTGTGATCGTGTTTTAATAACTATGTTAAATAGGAATTTTATGGGCAAGAGAGTCATTGGACCAATTAAGTATCTACAAGAAGTAGGGGAAAACATAAGGTCATAGGAATCTGAATGAAATGTTGTTGGTAGAATAGTTTCATAAAAATCAACGATGAGAATAGAAACACATAATAAGATGGATATTGAACAAATGACATCAATGACAAGTCAAAGTAGTTGGGTTCTTATAACCTAGTGAAAACATACTTTAGCCTATAAGTGGACACTCATTCAAAGAGTTCCCATTACCGGCTCATTTATTGTCTGCTCCTTGGTTACCAGCTTGATTCCCACGGTTTCCTCGATTTCCATTCCCGCCATTTCCTCCCTATTGGCGGTTTCCATTCCCATATCCATATCCTTGCTGACCACCACTACCAGCACCATTACCAGCCCAGCAGGTTTCTTTTGTGTGGCCATTCTTCCCACATGACTCACATTTCCTGAATCGGCATGGTCCGGGGTGATGATATTGGCATACATCACACTTGGGAAAAGTGCCCATGTATCCCTTCCCTCTTGCTTCAGCACCAGTTTTAGCTTCCTCTGGTGGGTTCCCGTTCTTCTTCCTTGCACTGCCGGTACTCTTTTTGAAATTGGAGAATTTCCTTTTGTTTTCTCCTGAGGATTCCTCGTGAATTTCTTTCTTCTTGGGGTCAGAGTTTGGAAACTTGTTTAGACGGATAGCTTCCTCAGTAAGTGACACGCTCAGGTCGATGGCTTCAGTAATGGTTGCAGGCTTGGACGTGGTTACCATGCTCATGATCTGGGGTGCCAATCCCCAGATGAAGCGCTCAACGCGTTTAAATTCTGGCGTGACCATGTATGGCACTACATGGGACAAATCATGAAACCTTTGAACATATTCTGCAATCTTAGGACCTTCCATTTTTAGGTGCCAGAACTCAGTTTCTAGCTTCTGTATTTCAGCACGCGAGCAGTACTTTTTCCTCATTAACTCTTTTAACTCAGCCCAAGTTAATGCATAAGCAGAACAGCATAACATACTTCTGATGAAAAATCATGAAGCCCGTCCCACAGGATCATTAACTATACCTGAAGCAAATGTTGTTAATAATTATCAAAATAAAAGGGAACAAGGCCGTGGGCGAGGCCAAAGACGAGGCCGTGGTCGCGGTCATGGGTATTTTGGTAAAGGTCATTATAATGGTCACAACCATACTTTCAAAGGTAATAAAAATTACCGAGGTCGTGGATGCGGTCGTGGCCGTGGACGAAATCAAAGAACTACAAATTATCATGCTCCACAAGATAATACTTCCAATTTTCATAATCAAAGGAATGAAGCCGGTGTGTCCGAAAAAAAAATGATAATTCTTGTTATAGATGTGGAAGTATAAATCACTGGTCAAAAACTTGTAGAACAGATCCACATCTATGTGAGCTTTACAAAGCCTCTTTTAAAGGAAAAGAGAAGGAAGTAAACTATTTGGATAAATTCGAAAAAAATGTTGAGCTAAACGCCGCGGATTTTGATGAAGACATTTAAACAAAATGTTGCTTGATCTCAATGATTTTATGTAACAATTAAATGTGTATTTTTATTATGTCTTTCTTTCATATAATGTTTTTTTAATAAAGTTATTATTAATAATTATAATATGTTAATCATACTCTTATTATTTTTCTTTTTATAATTGTAAGATTAAAATGGATATCATTGAAGCTCAAGATCGAATGAATGAAGCGGATATTTGTATAGCGGATAGTGGAGCCACACACACTATATTTAAATCTAAAAAATATTTTTATGAATTGAAACCAACAAGGGGAACTGTCAATACAATATCAGGTCCTAAGAACTTGATAGAAGGAGTGGGAAAAGCTAATATAGCACTACCAAATGGAACAACACTTGAAATAGAAAATGCTTTATTTTCCCCCAAATCAACAAGAAATTTGTTAAGTTTCAAAAACATATATCATAATGGATATGATACTCAGTCAAAGACTGTTGATAACGAAAAATATTTGTATATCATGAGCAAAGATCAGATATTGGAAAAACTGTCAATGTTTCAATCTGGTTTGCATTATACATATATTGATGTGCCTCAAGCACATATGGCAGTAAAAGAAAATTTTTGTGATCCTGAAACATTTAACTTATGGCATGACAGATTAGGCCATCCAGGATCTACAATGATGAAAAGAGTGATTGAAAATACTCATGGACATCCATTAAAGTATAAAAAGATCCCAAAATCTGATAAAATTCCTTTATGTATATCTTGTTCTCTGGGAAAATTAATTACAAGACCTTCACTTGTAAAAGTTGAAAAGGAAATTCCAATGTTCCTTGAAAGAATTCAAGGAGATATATGTGGACCAATCCATCCACCATGTGGACCATTTAGATACTTCATGGTTCTAATAGATGCATCAAGTAGATGGTCTCATGTGTCTTTGTTATCAACTCGCAATATGGCTTTTGCAAAATTTCTTGCACAAATTATTAAATTGCGAACACATTTCCCAGATCATACAATGCTGGTGAAATTACATCACATGCTTTTAATGATTATTGCATGTCTGTAGGAATTATTGTTGAGCACCTTGTTGCTCATGTGCACACACAAAATGGTTTAGCTGAATCATTAATTAAATGTCTACAACTAATAGCTCGACCATTAATAATAAGGACAAAACTTCCTGTATCCGTTTGGGGTCATGCGATCTTACATGCTGAATCATTAATTCGCATAAGACCAAGGGCAAATCATGAATACTCTCCCCAACAAATTGCATCTGGCCAACAACCAAATATTTCCCATATTAGAATTTTTGGATGTGCAGTTTATGTCCCAATTGCACCACCACAACGCACAAAAATGGGACCTCAAAGAAGATTGGGAATATATGTTGGATATGATTCACCTTCTATAATAAGATATCTTGAACCTTTAACAGGTGATGTCTTTACAACACGGTTTGCTGATTGTAAATTTAATGAAACAACTTTTCCTGTATTAGGGGAGAGAATAAAGATAAAAATAAGGAAAAGGATGTCACATGGTGTGAACCTTCATTATTATATCTGGATCCAAGAACTAAACAATGTGAGACAGAGGTTCAAAAGATAATACACTTGCAAGAAATTGCAAATCAATTGCCTGATGCATTTACTGATATAAATAGGGTTACTAAATCTCATATACCAGCTGCTAATGTTCCAGCTCGAGTTGAGATCCCTAATAAGGTAATAGATAATAATATGACTCATGAGTCTCAGAAACGTTTAAAACGTGGAAGGCCAATTGGTTCGAAGGATAAAAATCCTCGAAAAAGAAAAGCGCTTATAAATGAAATTGACCATAAAGATAAAAATATTGATCAAGCGGTAAATACCGAAACCTCTCATGAGGAAGATGTTGATGATACTAACAAAGAGATGTCAATCAACTATGGTCATACACATATAATATGGAACCGAGATGAAATGGAAAATATGGGTGAAATATTTTCATATTCGGTTGCCAGAGAGATTATGAGCGGAGATTATGCTCCTGAACCGAAGTCTGTCAATGATTGTAAAAATAGACATGACTGGGGAAAATGGAAAGATGCTATGCAAGCTGAATTAAATTCATTAAACAAACGAAAGGTTTTTGGGCCTATTGTTATCACACCTAAGGCAATAAAGCCTGTAGGGTATAAATGGGTTTTCGTACGGAAACGAAATGAGAAAAATGAGATTACAAGGTATAAAGCGAGACTTGTAGCTCAAGGTTTTTCGCAAAGGCCAGGGATTGACTATGAAGAAACATATTCTCCCGTGATGGACGCGATAACTTTTCGATACTTAATCAGCTTAGCAATATCTAAAAAGTTAGAAATGCATCTTATGGATGTTGTTACAACTTACTTATATGGATCACTTGATAGTGACATATATATATGAAAATTTCTGAAGGATTTAAACTCCCTAAAGCATTAAGTTCAAAACCCAAAGAAATATATTCGATCAAATTACAAAGGTCTTTATATGGGTTGAAACAATCTGGGAGGATGTGGTACAATCGTTTGAGCTATTACGTGATAAATAAAGGTTATACAAATAATCTTATCTGTCCATGTGTCTTTATTAAGAAGAGAACGTCAGGATATGTGATCATAGCTGTATATGTTGATGATCTAAATATAATTGGGACTCAAAAGGAAATTCATGAAGCAATTATTCTTTTAAAGAAAGAATTTGAAATGAAAGATCTTGGAAAAACCAAATATTGTCTTGGTTTACAAATTGAACATATGAACAATGGAATACTTGTTCATCAGATGAATTATACTGAAAAGCTATTGAAATGTTTCAATATGGACAATGCAAATCCTTTGAGCACCCCAATGGTCGTTAGATCACTTAATGTTGAAAATGATCATTTTCGTCCTTGTGAGGACAACGAAGAAGTTCTTGGTCCAGAGACACCATACCTTAGTGCAATTGGAGCACTTATGTATCTTACTAACTGTACGAGACCTAACATTTCTTTTGCAGTTAATTTGTTAGCAAGATTTAGTTCAGCTCCCACTAAAAGACACTGGAATGGGATTAAACATATTTTTCGATATCTTCGAGGTACTGTTGATTTAGGCTTGTTTTATCCTAACGATTCAAAAGAAGGGTTAGTTGGTTATGCAGATGCAGGTTATTTATCTGATCCCCATAAAGCAAAATCTCAAACTGGATACATATTCAAGACTGGAGGAACTGAAATTTCATGGCGTTCTCAGAAACAAACACTCGTTGCAACATCTTCAAATCATGCCGAAGTCATTGCACTACATGAAGCTTCAAGAGAATGTGTATGGTTAAGATCTATGACACAACACATACTAACATCTTGTGGACTAGAGAAAAACGTAAATCCAACTCCAATCTATGAAGATAATGGAGCTTGTGTCGCGCAAATGAAGGAAGGGTATATCAAAAGTGATAGAACAAAGCATATACCACCAAGATTCTTTGAATATACTCGAGACCTTATCCAGCAACAATTCAGCCGATCTTTTCACAAAAGCACTACCTACAGCAACTTTCAGGAAACACGTTCATGATATTGGGATGCGACATGTACGGAAAATGTGATAATCCACACATGACAATTTAAGGGGGAGAATTATACACATTGCACTCTTTTTTCCTTAGCTATGGTTTTATCCCACCGGGTTTTTCTTAGCAAGGTTTTTAATGAGGCAACATATGTGATCCACTGTGTATAATGCAAGCTGCACTCTTTTTCCATTAGCACTGCACTCTTTTTCCCTTAGCTATGGTTTTGTCCCACTGGGTTTTCCTAGCAAGGTTTTTAACGAGGCAGCATGTCAAAGCCAAACACCAAAGTTGTAGAACAACATACCACAAGGAGCTAATGATTTATTCATCAAACAAATAAATGGGCATATGTCTGAGGGGGAGTATTATGAATTATTAGAAGTGGCAGACATATAGACCCCACCAGTACCCCACCTGTTTTGTTTTATTTCTTTTTCTTTTCTATATAACGAATGTTTCGGTATTCGATAGATAATAATGATTGTGAAAGAAGAAAGATAATGAGAAAGTGTTTGATCTAAATCTCTTTGTTTTATAACATAAACCACATAATTGATTTGTTAGAGATTTGGTTTGATAAAATGAAACAGAAAGAATCTTGTATAGTGACAAATAAAACAAAGGTCCATCCCCTTTGCGATAACAAAGGGACGATCCACTGGTTCAACAAACATATTAGAAAGGTTTTGGATTATTACTATTTTTTTTACACGAACAGTTGTGGTTTCATTAAAATAAAATGTGAACATATGTACTGTTAGTTTATGAAACCCAATGATTTAGTGGTGTGTAATATCGAGGTTATGTATAAATCCACTGAAGGTCGAATAAGAAACACAAAAAAAGAGAGAACTTATATACCGAGCCGGATTCGAACACAAATCTGAACCGAGCCGAGGCTGCTGTTGACCATGTTGACCGGACCGAAACTGACCAGAACTGAACGTGAGCCGAGACTGAACCGAACTGATCAGTTTTGACCCAACCCGAAACCAAAACTGAAACAAAGCGCCAAACCAAATTGACCCGAGTCACTGGAATACAAAAAAACAATCGGAGATGGATCAAAATGAACCCGATTCAAACTTAAACCAAAACTGAACAAAAATTCAAACCGTACCTGAACTACACGTGCTCCTAAATGAAACCCGAAAACAGACCTGAACTACTCGTGCTCCGAAACAAAACCTAACAGCGAGATACCTCCGCCACCGTCGTCGCCGCTTGCACCGCCGCCATCTCCGCCGACGGACTGTGCTCTTTCTCTCTCTGTCTGTCGCTCACGGGTCCACCATCGTCATCAACAGCAAGCTCACCACCACCGCCTCGAGCCGTCGGGGCTCTGCTGCCACCGCCATGCGCCGCCGGAGGAACGAAAACCAGCTCCACTAGTAGCCGATCAGAATGACGAGGGGGGTTGTTGGCTGTGACATCCATCGACGGTCATTGGTTAGTCAGCTCCGGCGCTGGTTAGTCATAGAGAGGGAGTGGAGGTGAGGTCGATGGTGTGGTTTGTGTATATGGGCAGTAGAGATCGAGAGGGAGGAGTAGAGAGTGTGAAGATGATGATGTTTGTAAGTGATTTGATTCATGAGTGGCTTTTGTGTGTGTGTGTATTGTAGGTCAAGAGCAGACTCAAAGAAAGAGAGGGAAGGGACATGGGGAAAACGGCTGTGAAAGGAAGAAAAGAGAAGGAGTTTAGGGTTTTTAACTAGTGTTTTATACATAGGTTTTAATTAGTGGGTTTGGGCTTGGGCCCAAGGCACACAAGCTCAATCCCCGTGTTTAGTGGCCTGAATTCTCTCACGAACTCGTTTACAAAATCCGAACACTTCGTAACGTCATAAAATATTATTTTAATATTTAAACACATAAAATACGGTAGGTTGTCATTTGCGTTAAAATAGGGTAAAAATGTGCCGTTTGTCATTTTAAACTCGTTTCTCAATCCGATTTCGACCGTGAATTCCAAAAATAGAAAAATGAACCCGTATTTTCTAAAAATGGAAATACGGAAATACAGGGCGTTACAGTCTCCCCTCATTTAGGAAATTTCATCCCGAAATTTATTCAAGAGGAAGGCTTTAAGAAGGAAGGAATGATAGGTTTTGTTAAAAGGAGTTTGTTTGATTAAGACTAGTTTTAACGTTAAGCATAAGTATAACGTGCAGGCATGCGCATAGGCAAAGTGAGTTTAAACAATTTTGAATAGATCCAAGTGGAGATGTACAAATAAAAATGCATCGTGTTAAGAAGAGAATTTTGTACAAAACGGTTTGTATTGACGAAGCGTGGGGTAGCTTGCATGGAAAATTTAAGTATGGTATTAAATCACATGTCCGTAGGAAATTGTTTATTGAGAGAAACGAGAAAGTTTGGTATAAATAAAACGGCTTTGGAGGTAACGACCTACTATGGTTGTTACACATGAATAAGGAGTAGAATGTTAGTTTTAAAAGTAAGGAGGTAGATTAGAATTCGAACGTTTAAACAGACTAGGTTGTAAACGGGGAA
Organism: Helianthus tuberosus; assembly: GCA_030545235.1. Taxonomy (NCBI): domain Eukaryota; kingdom Viridiplantae; phylum Streptophyta; class Magnoliopsida; order Asterales; family Asteraceae; genus Helianthus; species Helianthus tuberosus. The sequence continues at coordinate 52,360,540 of CM060425.1, forward strand.
TCATGGAGGTATAGGTGTGAACATTTGATCTAATGAACGAACACGAGTATGAGGGTGGCATAAGTATAGGATAAACGAAAGTGTTGTGCTAAAAAAATGAGGTCTCGTCGTAGATAATTGGATTTAATGCGTTAGTAGCATGTTTGTGAGTTATTAAAGTTTCATATTAGGGCTAAACATGGTCTGTAAAACACCGAATTTCTCATGGCAAATTTTACGAAAGTTTGGTAACATGGTGAAAACACTTATATATAGGAAGTACCAATGGCGTATCTGTAACACCTCGTAAAAACATGACCAATATAATAAAGACACGTGTCATGGACTTTAAACGTAAAATAGATTGATCTGAAGGGACTAAAATTGTCAAACAATGTAAATATGTAAGTAAAAGGATCCAAAGTGTCAACATGCCATTCTTGTGCCTCTGATTGACCTCACACGACGTTCGTATTCTTTAATGAATAAAATATCGAACATAGAAAGTCGTTTGTGCTTAAAGTGAGAAGTTTACAAAGCATAAGGGTTAAATGTGTCAACATGTTTAAAATTACTTCTGAGTGACCTTTTAACATTTCTGAGACTTTGTAATACTTCCTTATACTCCCATAGATATCGGATAATAAATTCGTAGAGTTTCGACGCACATAAATGAATAAAGTGGTAATTCCAAGAAATAAGGATAAAATGCTTCAATGTTGCATTTTAAGACCGTTCGGGTGACCTTGTAACTAACCGAAAGCTTAATGATGATCGTTTGAAGACTCAAGACCCTTAAAAGTTAGATTTGGGGGTTAAAAGTGCAACAAACGAAAGATAAAACAAGTTATGAAGGACCAGGGACTGAAATTGCAATTAACAAAAGGTTTTGTTCAGTTAGAAGGGAGCCTCGCGGGCCGCGTAACCCTTCTCCGGGGTTTACGCGGGCCGCGTAGAAGTGCCAGTATCAGAAAGAAAATGACAGTTGCAGGTTCAGTCAGTTCCACCGCCTTTGCATGCTAGTTTTCGATTCTAGGGGCTTGTTTGATGGTTTATTCTGCCACCACAACACTTGTAAACATCTAGGAGCCTCCCTAAACAGGTGTAATGATCTTGGCAACCTCAAATCTCCTATAAATAGCCCACATTTTGGTCATTTAGAACTTGCACACTTTCATTTTCCCTCAAAGCTTACTCTCTGAAGCCTCCTGGAGCTAAAGGAAGCTTTCTTCTAGTCCAAATTCGTGCTAAGGACTCTAGTAAGTGTTCTTAGCTTCCTAAGTTCAAGTTTTATTAGCTTAATGACCAAAAGTCAAAGCTATCGTAACTAAGCTTTGACTTGGTGATTAATCACTAATGGTCCAGACATTATTCAAATTGAAAGTGGCCATGAGTTGGTAATTATGTAGGTAATAAACCCTTAAAAGGGCACCTACTGATTATCACTTTTACTTGGTCAATTGTCGTGTCAAACTTATTAATAAAAAGTCAAACGGGTCAATTTTTACAAAATAATGCATAACTGATAATGTAGAAGTTATGGAACATGTTTTAACACCTAAACAACTTGGTAATTAATGTAAGAACATGTCTAAGCATGTTCAACCCGACAATTCTAAGTTTAGACTCGGTTCGCAACCGAAAGTCGCAAGAGTAGACTTTTGATTTGACTTTCAGTTCTGACCCGATTTAGCTTGTTTTACATATGCCTTAGGGTTCCTTTAGGACCATATTACATGTTAGTATAACCCTCTGAGATTATACTATATGGTTCCTTTGAAATCTGATTCATATGCATGTTTCCGTTAAATGCTTAAATGTTGACCATTATGCCCTTTTACCATTAAAACGAGATTTTTGAAAATGTGAGTGGACAAAAATCTTTATTACTGATATTTAAGTATGTCCTAAAAATTTGACATTAGTTTATGATCTGAAATGAGAGTTATGCTCGATATCGTAAAATGAAAGATTTTTATTAATTAAATGGCATTTTTAGTATAAATCATATTTAAACCCAAACTTTGACACCAAACTTTCTACCCAATGATGTAATATAATATTTAAGGATTTTTGGAGATTTTTATTAAATTTTAAACTGATCATAACATGGAGTTCTTGCATAGGCTCGGTAATTGACGATAATGCCCTTTTTGCTAATAAAATGAGTTTTACACATCCTTTACATATCAAATCTTTTTCTACTGATTTTATATATTAAATTAGTTATTTTAAACAGTAAAGGCTGGTCAAAATCTCAGATTTCCTTAATCAACCCGAATATCGTCAAATACCGACTTTCATGCGATTTAGGCGCATAGTATGGGTTAAAACCATATTTGGCACCTAAGGCTTATTACCTTCTGATGTTATGAATAAATTTTTATACTTTAACAGTAAGTAAAATTTTTGAACTTAGATTTTCAATTTTGACCTTTATAGCATATGTGAAATGACCAAAATGCCCCTACGGTGCATAGTTTGGCCATAGATGATAAAATTCACAGATGTATGATATCTTACTAATGTGACTTATTAAAATAAATATTTTTACTGATTATTTTAGACCAAAACCTCAGATTACTATTTAACCTCTTTTATAAGCTTTAGAATGACCGAAATACCCTTACGGGGCTTAAATTGGTTTTAAATTCGTTTTGGGCATAATGGAAGGTATCCTACTGATATCACAACATATTTAAAGCATATTAACTTATGGAACCTGTACATGACTCTCTTGGTTACCCGTTATGCATATTCACGTTCGGTACGGTTTATGTAACTAGTTTGCATAAATTAACCGAAACGGGTCAAACCTTATCATTTTCACTTCAAAATCCAGAATGTATTTAGTTTACCCATTTTATACAAGTCTTCATACTTGTCGGGTCTAAATCACATTCTAATCCGGTCTTCGCTTAATCTTGCGTTTTGAACTGTAAACCTTTCTTTAAAACTAACCGGTCTAAGTTAAGACTTAAATAAGACCCGTTAGGAATCTAATAGGTTATTAAAACCTTCGTTCCAGATTAGGAGCCCAGTAAAAGCTACCTGTGTTTGCTGATTGATATACGACTGAGATTAAAATTTATAATTTTGCTCAGGTAAATACTTTTAACCTATTTTCCCTTATACGGGCTTGGGATACGGTATTTAATAATACCGCTTGGTCGGGTATTGAATCTTTAATCGATTAGTGGTTAAATCATTGAGATAAACCGTTTTAATTTGTTTGTTCTAAACATTTGGGGGGTTAATGACCGTGTCCTGGATATCCTTGGCTCATTCATTGAAATGGCCACGACTTAAGCACGGGGTGTAGGCATACACCTGACAGTTGCGTATGTAAAAAGATATACCCGCCTGTTGAGGATAACTTGCCGTGGGTTTATATTATGTGGTGTGTCTATTAATCTTGTTCCGGCTTCTATCCCGGATCCTGAAAGTACGACAAACATATAAATCTGTATACAAGATTATTTTAAATAATTGTCCCAAGTTATAAACGAATATTTGTGCCTTGTACATTTAAATCAATTTTTATAAACATTTTTCAAAAGAGTCAGTTAATTGTATTTACAAGTGTAAACTGACTTATTTTTCAAAAAGATTAAGTGCAGGTACTACAGTAATGGGCTGACTACTCCTAGTATCAAATAAAGAGTCTTGCAAGCTTTTGATGCTTAAATCCGTTGAACAATATTTCTTTTTATTTTAGATCCGCCTGTGGATCCACTTACAACCCGTTGTATAATATTTTATTGTACTTTTGAATCGGTTTGTAATATTATTACTTTAGACTTCCGCTGTGCATTAAACTGTGATTAATTGACCATGATGATATCAACTACGTCACGATACTCCTCACCGGGCCCACCGGTAATACGTGAAAATATCGGGGTGTGACAGGTTGGTATCAGAGCCAACATTGAGTGAATTAAACACTAGCCTTTTGTGTTTAATCTCAATGACATAGTTGCACATTCCTTGACCTCCGAGTCTAGGCTAATGACTTAGGACTAATCATGATCTTATTGTTTTCTTTTGTTGGTTTCTTTTGTTTGTTTTAACAGGAACAAGACAATTCTGCCACGTTTCAGAGGAAGATGTGGAAGAGGCAAAGCACCAATGACTGCTCCAAATGACCACGAGGCCGGGCCATCTCACCGGCGAACTCCTTCCGCAACCTGTAGCTCTAGTCCTCAAGAAGACTGGAGAACATATTTGGAACCTGCGAGGCGTTCTGTCTCGCTTGGCTCTTCGCCCTCGTACCACAACTCGTTTGGGCCACAATCAGAAAATGAGCCCAATGATTCACACCACTCCTTCATCTCGTTGCAGCGGTCTGGTTCACACCGTGCCTTTCAGGACCCGACTCCATACTTTCAGAGCCGGTTCAACCCGGCGAATGTGAGTGAAGAACCAATGGGCCATAACCCATTAGGACCAGAAGACCACTTTCCTGAAGCCCAGGATATGGATATGGACGAGGATCCAGATCCAGAAATGCCGCCATCTGAGACGCCCACGCATCCCATTGAGATTTCTGATGGATCATCTTTTCATGGTTCGCCATACAATGGCCCAGACAGTTTTGCAGAAAGGTGGGCCACATACCACTGGGAGTTTACTCATCCTTTCAACCTAACTCAACAACAGCAGCAGGACCCCTCTGAGGATTCGCGTTTCCAGGCGGTCACGCCACCACCACCTTCACCGCTAGAGTAGCAACTGCCTCCGGAACCACCGAGGCGAAGAAGATCAGGTGCACGGATGTCCGTGCGAATGGGGGATTTCCATTTCAGCCCCCCCAACACTCCAGTGGCGGCCACTACCCATCACTGTATGAAGACCCGCAAATGGGTGGGCCTTCAAACCCAGTTTCAGAAGTCGACTCTGCACCAGTCGCACCACCACCACCGCCGCACATGGGTTATGCTAACCCAATTCCTTCTTACGCCGGTACAGCGGCGTATAACCCTTTTGAGCAGCCAGCTTATCCTGGCTATAATTACTACAATGCCCCTGTCGTCGACCCGTACCTCGAGGCGGCCAACTAAAATGCTCTCCATCCAGAAGGGCCTTACGCAGCTTCGTACCAGTCTGGGTACCAAGCATATGGGTATCAATACCCACCACCTCCCCAACCTCTGCAGCAGCAGCCGCCACTGATCCAACCACCGCAGCAGCAGGAGATTCTTCAGAGGTTGAACCAGGTGGAATGAGAGGTTCAGGAGGAGCGTAGAAGCCGCCGGGGACTACTTAAGGGTTTGGCAGACCTAATAAAGGGGAAGAAGAAGAGGGATTATTAAAATCCTTATTTGTTTGTATTGTTGTTTATTTCAATTAAGTCCCTGCGTGGACAATTTTATTTATGTATTCAGTCCCCGCGAGGACTTGTATTTCTTCTTTTAGTCCCTATGTGGACAAGTTATTTATTTAAAAGTCCCGTTTAGGGCATCTATGTACTTTTTCCAATTTATGGAATGTTTTAAATTTAAAAAATCATTTTGTCATTATATATATGGATATATTGTATGAAATAAATCAAAATATCGTTCCATTTTATAATTGATCTGCCATTAGTTATTAAAAGAAAATCTTAAAGGTAAAAACCTAGCCCACATGTCATTCTGAGACAGGGCCATAATGGTAGAACCTTTTTAAGAAATAAATCCTTGTTAACATCTGAAAACATGTTAGCACTCCTGACAACAGTGATACGAAGAAATCACACTTGTCATCTTTACATTGGGATTTTCCAATCCCTTATTTAGCCTAATGATCTATAAATCATGGGTTCAAATCATCAATTAAGATGATCATATATTAAACATCCATTAGTGATAAGTGCCTACGGGCCATACTTATTGTCCAATGAGACAAGAGACAGTCGTAGTCTACGACTCACTGTCAAGAAAAGGCAATGAACTATGTTCAAACCTTAATGCCTCGATCTTACGAGATCATGGCTTATAATTTTAAATCTGTCCTTGTGACTAGGCCTTTTGTGCCACTAATAATATCCTTAATGTTTTATAACTATGATAAATTATAATGAAAATCTTAAATGAATATGATTAACAAATTAACCAAATATGGTATATGTTTACCATGGTTAATGAATCATCAAAAATTAATGATTCCATAATAAGACTCCTGAATAAATTATTGTTATCATTTTTATGTAGCAATCAAGCTACATGGCTGAATTAAAAGAGGCTAACAGTCACCCCAGGGAGAGAAATGATACCACCAGAATAAACGTAGCTGGTGCAGATCTTCAAGCATTGATAGACAATGCTGTTACTAGAGCTCTCGATAGACAGTTTAAGGAATCAAGTGGTACCCGCACTAAGACTCAATCTGTGGCTCATAGTAAGCCCCCTTCTAAAATGCATGAGTCAAAGAAGGACGATGCTCGTCACTCATCAAATCAAAGAAGTGTTCCATCCAAACAAACTGTGTTTAATCAGGAGCCACGTGCTAAGACCTGCTCTTATAAATATTTCGTCTCCTGCAAGCCCAGGGACTTCACAGGGGAGAAAGGAGCCATTGATTGTATGACTTGGCTCGATGAGATGGATACTGTGGTTGATATTAGTGGTTGTGCAGAACAGGACATTGTGAAGTTTGTTTCACAATCTTTTAAAGGTGAAGCTTTAGCTTGGTGGAGGTCCCTAATCCAAGCTACATGAAAGATCCTGTTGTACAAAATGTCTTGGGATCAGTTTGTTATGTTAATCAAGGATAACTTCTGTCCTCAACATGAGGTAGAAAGGATTGAAACCGACATCTTGACCTTGGTCATGAAGGACTTGGATTGTCAGGCATACCTTACAAGTTTCAACACCATGTCCCGATTGGTTCCTTACTTGGTCACACCGAAACCGAAACGCATAGCTCGTTTTATTGGAGGCCTAGCTCCAGAAATCAAGGCAAATGTGAAAGCGTCTAGACCTACCGCCTTTAGGTCAGTGGTTGATCTGTCGTTATCTCTTACTCTCGATGCAATTAGGTAGAGATCACTTAAAAATTCTGATGAAGGAAAAAGGAAACGTGAGGATGAGAACTCACGTCGTTCTGATAAGAAACGAAAAGGGAACTCTGAGTACAAGAAGGGTTCCGGGTTTAAAAAGGACAACCAACCGTCGGGTGAGAAACCCAAATGCAAGACCTGCCAGAAACATCACTTGAGAAAGTGCAGATTTGAATTGAAATCTCAGTCACAGTCGCAGTCGCAGCCTAGAGTTTGTGGAATCTGCAAGTCTAAGGAGCATAAGACCCTAGATTGCAAGAAAATGAAGGACGCAACTTGTTACAACTATAACAAGACAATTGCCCAAAATATGCAAAGAAACCTGAAGAGGTTAAAAAGACCAATGCTCGGGTCTTTCAAATGAATGCTCAGGAAGCGGTGCAGAATGACAATGTGATAACAGGTACCTTTCTTATCAATGATGTTTATGCTAGAGTATTGTTTGATTCGGGTGCAGACAAGTCTTTTGTAGACAATAAATTTTGTAAATTGTTAAATCTGCCTGTTAAGACTCTAAGCATAAAGTATGAAGTAGAATTGGCCGATGGTACTATAGAGACTGCCTCAACAGTTCTAGATGGATGTTTTATATCCATTAGGAATCACTCTTTTCCGTTCTCCTTGCTCCCGTTGAAATTGGCAGGATTCGATATAGTGATAGGCATGTATTGGTTATCTCATAACCAAGCCCAAATTATGTGTGATAAGAAGAAAGTAGTTATCAAAACTCCTTATGGTGAGCCACTTACGATTCAAGGAGATACTCAGTATGGATTGCCTAAGCAAGTGTCTATGCTTAAGGCATCAAGGTGTATGAAAAAAGGGTTGTGTCATTTATATGGCACAGGTAACCATTGATGAGCCAAAGCCCAAGATTGAAGACATCCCCATTATTTCTGAATATCCAGATGTTTTTCCTGAAGAACTACCTGGATTACCTTTAGATAGGCAAGTGGAATTCAGAATCGATATTATTCCTGGAGCAGCACCAATTGCAAGAGCACTTTACCGGTTGGCACCGACTGAGATGAAAGAATTAAGGACTCAGTTGGATGATTTGTTAGAGAAGGGATTTATCTGACCTAGCTCGTCCCTTTGGGGAGCACCGATTATGTTTGTGAAGAAAAAGGATGGATCAATGCGTTTATGCATTGATTATCGCGAGCTGAACAAGGTTACAATCAAGAACAGATATCCATTACCAAGGATCGATGATCTGTTCGATCAACTGCAAGGGGCGAGTTATTTCTCCAAGATTGATTTAAGGTCAGGTTACCATCAACTGAAGGTCAGATATGAAGATGTGCACAAGACTGCATTCAGAACACGCTATGGTTATTATGAGTTCTTAGTGATGCCTTTTGGGCTCACTAATGCACCTGCAGCATTCATGGATCTCATGAATCACGTTTGCAAGCCGTATTTAGACAAGTTTGTCATTGTCTTCATTGATGACATTCTTATTTATTCAAAGAATCAAGCCGATCATGAAAAACATCTCCGGTGTATCCTTAAACTTCTGCAGCAAGAGAAACTCTACGCCAAGTTTTCAAAATGTGAGTTTTGGCTTCATGAAGTCCAATTTCTTGGACATGTGGTAAGTGAGCGTGGTATCCAGGTGGATCCCGCTAAGATTGAAGCAATTATGAATTGGCAAGAGCCTAAGACTCCTACAGAGATACGTAGCTTCTTGGGTCTAGCAGGATACTACAGGCGTTTCATTGAAAATTTTTCAAGCATTGCTGCACCCCTAACTTTGTTGACTCGCAAGAATATAAAGTTTGATTGGGGTTCCAAGTAGCAAGAATCCTTTGATATTCTGAAGCAGAAATTAAGCAATGCACCTGTGTTGACATTGCCAGAAGGAATTGAGGAATTTGTTGTTTATTGCGATGCATCACACACAGGTATGGGTTGTGTTCTCATGCAGAAAGGAAAGGTCATTGCCTATGCCTCTTGTCAATTAAAGGTGCATGAGAAGAATTACACCACCTACGATTTGGAATTGGGTGCCGTTAAGCCCATTAGGATCAACGCCAAGAGCATCGAATTAAAGAACAACTTGAATAAAAGGTTGTTAGCCGTTCAAAAGGAAGCTGTATTAGAAGCTAACTATCCGAATGAGAAGTTAGGAGTGACTGCCGATCAATTGTCATATAGCAAGGATGGAACCCTAAGATTGAATGGTCGAATATGGGTTCCAATTCATGGAGGACTTTGAGATGTAATTCTTCAAGAAGCTCATAGCTCCAAATATTCAGTTCATCCTGGCAGTGATAAGATGTACCAGGATTTAAAGGCAAATTATTGGTGGATAGGTTTGAAGAAGTCTATAGCCACTTATGTGGCTAAATGTCTGACATGCGCGCAGGTTAAAGCCGAGCATTAGAAACTGTCAGGCTTGCTGCAACAGCCTGAACTTCTCACTTGGAAATGGGAAATGGTAACTATGGATTTTATTACTAAGTTACCAAAGACAAAGCGTGGGAATGATACTATATGGGTTATAGTCTATAGATTGACCAAGTCAGCCCATTTCTTGCCGATTAAAGAAACTCACAGCTCCGACAAGCTAGCTCAGCTGTACGTGGATGAGATTGTATCTCTTCATGGAGTGCCAGTGTCTATTATCTCTGATAGGGATACAAGATACACATCACATTTTTGGAAAAGATTTCAGCAATCTTTAGACACTCGATTAAATTTCAGCACTGCTTATCATCCTTAGACGGATGGGCAAAGCGAGCGTACGATTCAAACGCTTGAGGATATTCTACGAGCTTGTGTTATTAATTTAGGAGGAAGTTGGGATGACCATCTTCCTTTAATTGAATTTTCGTACAATAATATCTATCATTCGAGTATTCAAGCAGCGCCTTTCGAAGCTTTGTACAGAAGAAAGTGTAGAACGCCAGTTTGTTGGGCGAAAGTTGGAGATGTCCAACTTTTAGGACCTGATATAGTCCTGGAGATGACGTACAAGATTGTTCAGATCCGTGATCGTCTCAAAGTTGCCAGGGATAGGCAGAAAAGCTACTCGGATAAAAGGCGTAAACCTCTGAAATTCGAGGTAGGTGATAAAGTGTTACTTAAGGTATCACCCTGGAAAGGGGTGATGCGTTTTGGAAAAAAAGGGCAAGCTAAGCCCAAGATATATTGGACCATTCGAGATCATCGAATGTCTCAGAACTGTAGCTTACAAGCTAAATCTGCCAGAAGAGCTTAGTGGAATTCATAATGTATTCCACATCTGCAACTTAAAGAAATGTCTAGCCGATGAATCGCTAGCAATGTCACATAAGGACGTGCAGATAGATGAAAGCTTGAAGTTCGTTGAAAAACCTTTGTCGATAGAGGATCGACAGGTTAAGAAACTTCGAAGAAAGCATGTGCCGATTGTGAAGGTAAAATGGGATGCCCATAGAGGCCCAGAATACACGTGGGAGGTTGAATCCAAAATGAAACAGAAGTACCCTCATTTATTTCAGTAAATCTCGAGGTCGAGATTTCTTTTAAGGGGATGAGGATGTAACACTGATGTGCTAAAAAGTGGTTTAACTAAATTAAACCCTAAACTAGACTCTCTAAGTTTTAAATTTATAAAACTAAGACTCTCTAAACCCTAAACCACACGACCGGCAAGTGTACCGATCGATGCAGTATAGCCTAAGGAAGTCCGAGTATCGAACCCAAGAGACTCTACTAAATTACGCTAACGACTCTATCTAGACTTAGACTGACGCGGACTTTAACTAATTGTTTATTTAATGAGGGGGGTTTCTAAAAATCCTAAGAATGCAAGTAATGAATGACTAGATTAGCTAAATGACTAACATGAACTCTAACGAAGACTTTGACCAGTGATGAATGAAGACTACCTAGGCTAGACGCAAGCTAAACTCAAAATGGATCTCTATTCGATAATTTTGTGGTGTGGAACCGGGATCTTTGGATACTAAACCTATTAAGACACCACTAAGCCCCTCAAACACTCTCAAGGCGATTCTTGTGGCACTACCTAGGCTGTTACGTTTACCAGTTTTCTAGATTTCTTTTCCGTCCTCTAGTTTCTTGAAAGTGCCTATATAAGACGCTCTACCTTTCAGCGCAAACGTCTAAAGCAACTACGGGTTTTAATCTTGGCTTAATAGACAATGGAATGTTAAGTCCTTATAACTAAACCGAGACCTATTAATAACCTCGAGCCTTTCCGCGACGAGTTTAGCAGCACACTTGATTCTATTAAATTACCGGATATTACTTCTAAGGTTACTTACGCGTTTTCACCCTAAAGGATTAATGATCTATTACGTGATATAGACAGTCACCTAAATCAAGAACCCTAGCACAACCCTATTATGTGATAAAGACCGTCACCAAGGATTATACGAAGCAATAAACAATACTAAAATAGTTGTCAAGCACACATACGCACCAAGTTAAATTCCCATAGCTTTTACAGTACAAGAAAAAATCCACAACCACGCCAAAAATCGAATAAAGAACCAAACTTCATTTAACTATTGTCATAACCTAGGTAGTATGAGAAGTTTAGCCGATAATCATGTCAACATTCATAGCAAAAATCATTATCAACTCAGAATTCATCATTAAAAACTAAGAATAAACGAAACCGAAAGATAAACGAAATTATAGAACCCGAAAATCTTCAACTCCGAGTATTCCCGAGCTTCCTAGATGATTCCTTGGCTTCCCGAATGCTCCAAAACCTCTGAAATCAGCCTCCAAAGTCGTCCAAAACTCTAAATTCGTGTTCTGATGTCGGCTGTTGACTTCGTCCGTCTCGTGAAAGTTGCGTCCCTTCTGTTCACGATGATGATGAATATATAATACTTCAAACCCTCCTAGCCGTTAACTGCTGAAGTCGGTGCACAAATATTGCTTTTACACAGCCCAATGTAAAATCCCTTTTGCACCTCTCTTCTTTCTTCGGCCCAATCACAAGTCACAGCCCAATACTAGTGGTCCACTAACAAAACTTTGTCAACAGTCAACACGCTCGGTCAACATCTAATTCTTGAACACTTTGCACTTTGTCAAACTAGAATTAATTAAGTTTCATCACATATGCAACTTTAGTCCCTTGAGTTCTATAAGCTATTTTTAAATAGCCTTTTCTTTTGATTGCAATTCAACCCTTCGAGCTTATAAAATAGATATAGTGACCCCGGCCCATTCACAGAAAATAGCGGCAATTTTATTTCGGTCACTGGCATCCTACTCTACTCCACTGGCTGGTCATTTTCATATTAATCGTTTTTTCTCCATTTGCACCAAGACCTAGCCAAACACAAAATAATATAATATAATACTAAAACTAAATAAAAAACAAATAAAGCATATACAAAAATTATACAATTTACACGGGACAAGTATGTATATTTTATCGCATATCAAACACCTCGTAATAACACGACCAATATAATAAAGACATGTGTCATGGACTTTAAACGTGAAATAGATTGATCTGGAGGGACTAAAATTGTCAAACAATGTAAATATGTAAGTAAAAGGATCCAAAGTGTCAACATGCCATTCTTGTGCCTCTGATTGACCTCACACGACGTTCGTATTCTTTAATGAATAAAATATCGAACATAGAAAGTCGTTTGTGCTTAAAATGAGAAGTTTACAAAGCATAAGGGTTAAATGTGTCAACATGTTTAAAATTACCTCTGAGTGACCTTTTAACATTTCCGAGACTTTGTAATACTTCCTTATACTCCCATGGACATCGGATAATAAATTCATAGAGTTTCGACGCACATAAATGAATAAAGTGGTAATTCCAAGAAATAAGGATCAAATGCGTCAATGTTGCATTTTAAGACCATTCGGGTGACCTTGTAACTAACCGAAAGCTTAATGATGATCGTTTGAAGACTCAAGACCCTTAAAAGTTAAACTTGGGGGTTAAAAGTGCAATAAACGAAAGATAAAACAAGTTATGAAGGACCAGGGACTGAAATTGCAATTAACAAAAGCTTTTGTCCAGTTAGAAGGGAGCCTCGCGGGCATCATAATCCTTCTCTGGGGTTTACGCGGGCCGCGTAGAAGTGCCAGTATCAGAAAGAAAAGGACAGCTGCAGGTTCAGTCAGTTCCACCGCCTTTGCATGCTAGTTTTCGATTCTAGGGGCTTGTTTGATGGTTTATTCTGCCACCACAACACTTGTAAACATCTGGGAGCCTCCCTAAACAGGTGTAATGATCTTGGCATCCTCAAATCTCCTATAAATAGCCCACATTTTGGTCATTTAGAACTTGCACACTTTTATTTTCACTCAAAGCTTACTCTCTGAAGCCTCCTGGAGCTAAAGGAAGCTTTCTTCTAGTCCAAATTCATGCTAAGGACTCTAGTAAGTGTTCTTAGCTTCCTAAGTTCAAGTTTTATTAGCTTAATGACCAAAAGTCAAAGCTATCATAACTAAGCTTTGACTTAGTGATTAATCACTAATGTTCCAACCATTATTCGAATTGAAAGTGGCTATGAGTTGGTGATTATGTAGGTAATAAACCCTTAAAAGGGCACCTACTGATTATCACTTTTACTTGGTCAATTGTCGGGTCAAACTTATTAATAAAAAGTCAAACGGGTCAATTTTTACAAAATAATGCATAACTGATAATGTAGAAGTTATGGAACATGTTATAACACCTAAACAACTTGGTAATTAATGTAAGAACATGTCTAAGCAGGTTCAGCCCGACAATTCTAAGTTTAGACTCAGTTCGCAACCGAAAGTCGCAAAAGTAGACTTTTGCTACCTGTGTTCGCAACCGTAAACCTTTCTTTAAAACTAACCGGTCTAAGTTAAGGCTTAAATAAGACCCGTTAGGAATCTAATAGGTTACTAAAACCTTCGTTCCAGATTAGGAGCCCAGTAAAAGCTACCTGTGTTTGCTGATTGATATACGGCTGAGATTAAAATTTATAATTTTGCTCAGGTAATACTTTTAACCTATTTCCCCTTATACGGGCTTGGGATACGGTATTTAATAATAACGCTTGGTCGGGTATTGAATCTTTAATCGATTAGTGGTTAAATCATTGAGATAACCCGTTTTAATCTGTTTTGTTTGATCTAAACCTTTAGGGGGTTAATGACCGTGTCCTGGATATCCTTGGCTCATTCATTGAAATGGCCACGACTTAAGCACGGGGTGTAGGGATACACCTGACAGTTGCGTATGTAAAAAGATATACCCGCCTGTTGAGGATAACTCACCGTGGGTTTATATTATGTGGTGTGTCTATTAATCTTGTTCCGGCTTCTATCCCGGATCCTGAAAGTACGACAAACATATAAATCTGTATACAAGATTATTTTAAATAATTGTCCCAAGTTATAAAATAATATTTGTGCCTTGTGCATTTAAATCAATTTTTATAAACATTTTTCAATAGAGCCAGTTAATTGTATTTACCAGTGTAAACTGACGTATTTTTCAAAAATATTAAGTGCAGGTACTTCGCGTAATGGGCTGGCTACTCCTAGTATCAAATAAAGAGTCTCGCAAGCTTTTGATGCTTAAATCTGTTGAACAATATTTCTTTTTATTTTAGATCCGCCTGTGGATCCACTTACAACCCGTTGTATAATATTTTATTGTACTTTTGAATCGGTTTGTAATATTATTACTTTAGACTTCTACTGTGCATTAAACTGTGATTAATTAACCATGATGATATCAACTACGTCACGATACACCCCACCGGGCCCACCGGTAATACGTGGAAATATCGGGGTGTGACAGTATCCCCCGTGTTTTGACCACGTTACGTCCGTTTCGTATTCGGTGTCATGTTACGGCCCGTGTCTTACCATATACAGTAGTACACTCTATGGTTTCTCATACGCCCATCACTATAATCCCGTGTGCACCCGCGATTATATTGATCGTCACATGATCCGCATAGCTTGTACTAGTTGCCTATGAATTAAGGTATGTATAAATTCTGAAAATAGGACTGCGTGTGTATAGAAATGTAGTATATAAGCATGTTTGCGTTCCAAATAGTATAAGACCAACGTAAGCGAATCCCTCGGGTTTCGCTCGCGTACAGGTGCGAGTGTATAAATTTTGAGTAAAACGAAAGGCATGATCATGGTATAAGCTTAGACATGAATACGCATGTGAGCATGAACACAAATCGCATGGCAAGAGTATGATTACAAGTATAAGCATAACGTGTATGAAAAATGTGTATAAATGTGAGTATAAACACGAGTATAAGTATGAACACAATGTGTATGAGTATGAATACGAGTATAAGTGTGAACATAAGACGTATGAGCATAGGTTTGAACGTGAAAATAGGTGTAAAACATGAAGGTTTAAGTATGAATCAAATATGTGTATGAATATAAGTGTAACCAAAGTTGTATAAGTGTAAATGAAAACATAAAATGTATGATCATGAATATGAATGTAATATAAACATGAATGTAAGTACAACGTAAATGTATAATTGTAAGTGTATGTATAAACGTAAAACATGTGAATTTTGAATCATGAGTATAGCATAAGTGTGTAAGTGTGAACATACGTGAAGGCATAAAATGCATAAGTATGGATGTAGGAAATAATGATTTTGTTTATAGTATAAACCGAAATACACGAGTTTATGCACGTAAGAGATTAAAAGTTTTGAGTATGAAGGAAAAAAGAAAGAACGAGTGACACGCGTGAGATTGTTGTGGGAATTTGACTAAAACGTGTAAAATGATATGCATATATAGTTGTTTGCGCAAAACGTGAAGTTAAAATAGATTGAGTCGTCACGAAATATAGACTTTAGTTTCTGAATGTAAAGAGAGTATAAAACGTTTATTGGTTATGTGAAAAGGTACTTTGTAAATGAATGGAAATGCTACTATGGTTTTCGAAGAATTGATATAGTTGAAAATTATTGATTCCTATGAAGTTTGCTTGCCCACATGTTTTGAATTTAATTGACGTATCGAGTGAGGTTTTGAAAAGTTCTAGAGATTAATAAGTCCACATCGTTTTAAGTAACTTTGTATTAGAAAATCTTGAGGTTTACACATTCTTGTGAAAAAAATTGATCCATAGAAAAAGGAATTTGGTATATGAACTTAGTGATTGTTGGGAAGCGTCTTTTAATAAAACGTTTTATTGCTTTTGAGAGAAGTTTTAGTAAATGTTGAATAGTAGTTTTAATATTTTATATGTATGTGCAAAAAGTTGGTTTGATTCCCAGTTAAACTAGAAAATCTCTAGTTTAATGATATGTGATGAGCTTGTTTCAATAGTTACGTTGAATACAAAATTTCGTGGGCAATGGATTTGTTAGACCGACTAAGTTGACGAGTAGCATTTCGTGAAATTTTGAATATTGAGGAACAAGCGTCTACAGAAAAGTTAAAAATTTCATGTGCGTGAGCTATACGAAAATAGATTGTAAGATAAGAAGTTCGTTTATATAAACAATGCATTTTGAAATAATTAGGGATTTGACTAATGATAAACGATTTGGATATAAACATGATCGTGTTTACATAATACAGTCTATTAAAAGGAAGTATTGGTAACGATCTCCTAGGTAAGGGAATCACCCCAAATCCGTTGGTGAGGTCGTTGTAAGATGAGAAAAGAAGCGGAGTTAATCCTTAAGGTAAGGAAATCACCCCTATCTTGATGATATGTCTCCACTCGTTGTTACAAAAGTGTAAATAAAATTACGTAAAATTATGCATGCTAATAATGTATAATCGTATGAAAAGTAATAGTACGATGTGTGCGCAAAATGAAATCTCAAAAATGGTTCAAAATTGACAAGAGAGAGTGACGTATTGCAAAATACATCTTTTATTCGTGTAAAGTTTGTATAGTTTTCGTTATATTTAGTTTTGTTTTTCGTTAGAATATGCATGCTATTGATTAAAATTGTGTTTTGCAGGTCTCGATGCTTAAATATGCGGAAAACCGAGTAAAACGAGTTAAAATATTGGAAAGTCAAGTCTTGGAGCATGTTGGAAAGGTCGAGGAGTTAAAATAGAGTTAAAGAGCTGAAAAATCACTCTCTGGCACCCCGTGAGAAGTTTCTGGCACC
Organism: Helianthus tuberosus; assembly: GCA_030545235.1. Taxonomy (NCBI): domain Eukaryota; kingdom Viridiplantae; phylum Streptophyta; class Magnoliopsida; order Asterales; family Asteraceae; genus Helianthus; species Helianthus tuberosus. Next base: position 52,377,655 of record CM060425.1, read on the forward strand.
CGGCGAGAGTCTGAAGGTAGTACATGAGCTGAAAAACAAGGTGGCACCCCACCACCCATTCCTTCAGTGGGTGGCGGCCAGCCAGAAGCCTGCAGATGGCGATTTTTGTTATGGAAAGTCATAAAAATACATCTTAAACTTGGAAAAGAAACCCTAATTCGATTTTGGGGACTTCTTGGGCAATTGTTGAGCATTCTTGGAGCAATTTTGGAGATTTTGAAGCCTAGGAATCATCGATACGAGTTCGGGGAAGAAGACTTGAAGATCTAATCGGGTTTTCTAGTTCTTTATTCTTGACTTTTCTTACGAAACTTGTTATGATGAATTCGTGTTTAGACATCTTTGAATTGTTTTCACGTTTTAGTATGCTCGGCTAAATTTCATAAACCACCTAGACTTGGTGAATGGATTAATATAAAGTTTTTACCGGTTTTGTTATTTGCATGATTGTTATGGGTGATTGTGTTTAGTAAGAGGTTTGATTTAATGATTTGATGTGTATGCATACTTTGAATTGGTTTATTGTTATTACTTGCTTCATATGATTCTTAGTGACGGTCTATATCACGACATAGAGTCATATTAGGGTTTAGGGTTTCGGTGAGTGTCTATATCACGTTAGAAAACCTTCACTCTTTAGGGAGAATCGGCCGATAACCTCTAGAAGTAACTGATAATAATTTGCTAAGTCTTAGTGTTCTACTAGTCCTAATACCTGGGAAGTGAGGGGCTATTGGTAGGTCTTACCCGGCGAATTGCTTTAGATAGGCCTTGGGAAAGGTTATGTCTTGGTTTACCTGTCGGTTTTATTAGTCTATCAAGTCAAATTAATTACTTCAAACTACCCTAGATCTAGGATTGGGAAAGAATAGGTCAACATTAGGGTACTTACACAATAATTAGACAACTGGGAAGGCGTCTAATAACCGGTAGGATTAACGGCCTAGGTAGTGCCACAGGTTTCTCCTTGAGAAGGGTCGAGGGGCCTCGATGGTTCTTAATAGGTTTAGTATATTAAGATCCCGGTTCCATAATTCATGCATTTAACTTAATCGGTAATCTCTTAAAAATGATCCAGGATTCTTGTCTAGGTGGTCTCGTTCTCATATAAGGAAAAGTCCTTAGTCTTCGTTCGTGTCTTAGTCTAAATCTAGTTAATTAATTAGTTTAATATAGATTTCCTAGTTTTTCAGTAACCCCCCCCCCCCCCCCAAAAAAAACAATTAAACAAAGTTTGAGTCGTGTCCGTCAGAGTCTAGTTTACGTAATACATAGAGTCTCGTGGTTCGATATCCGGACTTCCTAGGTTATACTACATTGATCGGTACACTTGCCGATTGTGTGGTTTTAGGTCGAGTCTAGAATTAAAGCTTTTTAGCGTCTAGCTTAGAGAGTCTAATATAGTTAATTTTTATAGTCTATTTAGCACACATCAAGTTTTTGGCGCCGTTGCCGGGGACTCTTGGTAATTGCGTTCATTAGCTTTGATAGATTTACTTGACAAATACATGCTACGTGTTTACTTTGTTTTGTGTCTTTTATTTTCATTTTGAGTCTAGTAACTAGTGTTTGTTTGCTTTTCTTGTGTCCAGGTTTTTGCTTGTAGTGGATGCCACATCTGCGCTCGCACGGACCACCACCACCAGTCAAGCAGTCATCATCTCAACTGGGCGAAGGCCCAGAGGTTAGTTCTTCATCTTCATCTCTTCCTGTTTTCCCAGATTTCGACACCAATCCCCTTATCGTACCACCACCTTCACCAAACCATTCACCTATGGATTCCCACCCGATAGTCCTACTTCTAGCACCTCTAGCGAACCAGAAAACTTAGATCAAATGGCCAACGCTAGGCAAACCGTCCATCAGCAAGCCACTCAGGATTTCACCGGCCTTGCTTCACCCATCACCATCCCACCCATAGTTAATGACAATTCATGGCAGATTCTATCTTATGCCATGCAGGCTATCACCAATACCATCCAATTCCATGGCCGAGACGACGAGGACGCCCCGGCCCACATAAACCGTTTCTCTCGTATGCTAGCTACCTTTAACCTTCACGGTGCACCTAATGATGCCACATACCTACAGCTTTTCCCATTCTCATTAGCCGGCCGTGCGGCTACTTGGTTGGACTCTCAACCAACCGGTACCTTCACCACATGGGCGGGGCTTCGTCAAGCCTTTTTGAATAAGTACTTCCCGCCCGCTAAAGCCTCACGTCTTAGAGACCAAATCCACTCCTTTCGCATGGAGCCCGACGAGCCTTACTACCTTGCGTGGGAGCGTTTCCAAAACCTTTGTGCTCGTTGCTCCCAGCATGGTCTTTCTGATTGGGCTTTATGTGAGAAATTTTATAATGGTCTCACCCAAGAGACTCGTGATAGGTTTGACACTAATGCGGGGGGTCACATGATGGGTATTATTATAGTTGCTGAATGTTTAGAGCGTTTTGAGGCATTTGCCCAATCTCAATCGCGAGCCGATCAGCGGTCTCAAAGTGGTAATTCAAATACCACCACTAGTGCAGCCGCCCGTGGGGTGAACCATGTCACCATGGACCCTAGTTTGGGTGTTGTGTTGGAAAACATAACTCGAGAGCTCAAGGAGATTAGAGCTAAGGTATATAAATGTGAGTATTGTCGAGGGGGTCACGACACGAGTGCGTGTCCATTGCTAGTTGGTGAGGAGCAAGTTGATTTCGTAGGAGGAGGTTTCGGTAGAGGTCAATCTGGTGGGTTTGGTAATAATAATGTTGGTTCGGGTTGGCGAAGTAATAATAATAACTTTAATAATAATAACAATTTTCGCTCAAATGGACCTCCTGGTATTCAAATAGCTCAAAATCCAAATAGAGGTCTAGGTTCACTCTTTGGTGGGGGTTCAAATGGCAGGTCAAGGATGGGGGGTCAAATAATCAGGTTCAAACAGGTCAGGGTTCAAGTTTTGATTTAGGGGGCAACATAGAAAGAATGGAATCCATGATGAGCCAGCTAGTTGTTAGGGATCAAACCACCCAAAAGAAACTTAGCGAACATGACCTTATGCTTAAGAATCACCAAGCTGCTTTCCAAGACCTTCAAAGGGTTGTAGGTGACATGTCTAGGAAGTTAGAGGAGAGATTACCCGGTCAGTTTGCGGGTAACACCCAACCTAACCCGAATGCTCATGTAAAGGCCATTACCACTCGTAGTGGCAGAACAGTAGGGAACCCGAGTGTAGAGGAGAGAGTAGTCGATGAGGATGGGGATTTTATAGACGAGGAGATAGAGATGGAGGCTCCCGGCAAAGTGCAAAAGAGGATAAGCCCAGCAAGTACCGCACAGTCCGGTGAGTCTCAAAGTGAGAAGAAAGTTGAGAAAACCCCAATAGACGTTAGACCTTCACCCTACGTGAACCATGCATATGTCCCGTTTCCCTCACACCTTAAGAACCAAAAATACTCAAGGGAATACGGGCAATTTTTAGACATCTTCAAGCAATTGAAGATTAATCTTCCATTTATAGAGGCACTTCAATCGATGCCTAAGTACACGAAGTTCTTGAAAGATCTCCTTAGGAACAAAGAGAAGTTAGGAGAGTTGTCTAACGTGCCATTGCATGGAGGGTGTTCAGCCATTGTCTCAAATAAGCTTCCTGAAAAGCTTACCGATCCCGGTGTGTTCACTATTCCTTGTCTTTTCGGTAGTAATACCAACACTAGAGCATTAGCTGACTTAGGTGCTAGCATCAATTTGATGCCCTTTTCTCTTTATGAGAAGCTAGACTTAGGCGAGCTTTCACCTACCCGAATGGCATTATCCTTAGCTGATAGGTCCGTGAAACACCCGAGGGGCATAGTTGAGAATTTGCTTGTTAAGGTGGATAAGTTCGTTTTTCCGGCCGATTTCGTTATTCTCGACATGGAAGCCGATGAAAACGTACCGTTAATTTTAGGAAGCCCATTCTTGAACACCGCTAAAGCTCTCATAGATGTCTCTTTAGGCACCATCTCACTTAGAGCGGGCGAGGAATCGGTAGTTTTTAAGGTTATGAATTCGAGAGGGCCAAGTGATAAAGTGGAGGCGGTATCGTTAGTAGGGGAGTGTGAGAAGGATGAGAAAGATGAGGAGAAGGTGGTGAGTGGTCCGAGTCTAGAAAAAGTAATAGGACTCAAGTGTGGGGACCCACCTGATAGGAGAGTGGAGGAATTAGAAGCGAGAATGATGCGTTTAGAATCTAAGCTAGAGATACTAAGCAAAACTCAGTTTGGGGAGAGATTTCGATATGACGAGACTAGATTCAAACCGCCAGATGAGGAGTTGAGAAGTTATGAGAGAGAAAAGGGTGTTTGGGGTGAATCGGGCAATAAGTATAATGGTGCTACAACCCGTGACTGTGTGTTTGGAGGTGAGCTGCATCTCTATGATCCCTCATAAGTATGTGAGAAGTTGTTACTCGTTTGTAGAGTTTGTACCGTTTGTATCTTCGTAATTTTTCGTAATTTTTATTAGCTAACGGTCGTTTTGTTAGTTTTTCGGTTCGTTGTTTGTGTTTTGAGTCATTTGCAGGAATGCATCACCGAGGATTTGAAGGAATTCGCGAGAGAATTAAGGCTCCAGGTAAGTTTTTGTACTTAGAAAAATTTCGGTTGGGTTTTAAGAGGTTTGGGAAAAACATAAAATTTTTCTAAGGCATTGAAATAAAAAAAAATTAGATGCTTTCTGTTAAAAACGACCTCTAGCACCCCGCCACCCACTTATAAACAACTCTCTCACCCCCGCTAGCAAGAAAGTCAGTTTTCTGGAATTTTTTTTACGTGGTGGCGGGCCGCCACCCACCACTTGAGTTTCTAGCCGGCCGCCAGGACGCTGATCTGCAGCCTCAATTCATTTAAAACCCAAATCGTTCAATTTTGTCCAATTTCTCTTTCCTCTCAGTCACCGTAAACCCTTCCTACCACACCATTCATGATTTCCACCATTATCACCTAAAAAAATCATCATCAATCTATCTATAACTATATCACAACCGATTACCCTCAACATTCAGCATCGATAACCCCCTATTCACCTATCTCCCCACCACCGTAACACCTATTTCTTTCCTACCACCACCGCCGTACCCCCTTATCTCACCACCTCCATCACCCGATAACCACCCACCCCTCACCGTAAACTCCCTTAAACCCTTACATCTACCAGACTTCACCTCGAAACTCATCCCCAATCCCTCTACATAACCGTCGGCCACCCCCTTATTTCACCACATCCTTCACCACTTCCCTCTACACCACTGATATCCACCACCACTCGCCGGCTGCAGACATTGGTGCCGTAACCCCTCTTCCACCGAGTTGTTGACAGGTTTATATGGTTTACACATATGCTTTCTATTGTGGAGTGAAGCTCAACCAAAAATATTTCTATTTTTTCTTATTTCTCTTCAAATCTCAGGTATGCATCTCCTCTGTATAATGAGTCTGATATTTCTGTTTTAGTGGTCAAGTTTCGTGTTTTAGTTGTCGGGTCAGTAGCAAGTTTTTCGTGAGTAATGTTTTAGGTGCAGTCGAGTCGATTGTGTTATTGAGTCGCTAATAGGTCTCGGGTCAAATGTCAGTCAGTTTTAGGTCAGTTGTTGGTCGTAGAGTGAGTCGAATTGAGTCGTTGTCCAGTCAACTGTCGATCCTGGTGCGTTATTGAGTCGCTAATAGGTTGAATAGAGTCCGTTGTGTTGAGTTGTTCGAGTCGGTATCCTGTGTTTCTGTTTAGGGCCAGCACATTGTGTCGAGTCCATAGTCTTTGGTTGGGTCTTGTGTGTGTGTGTGTTGAGTTGCGTCATGTAGTTGTTTTGTCATGGGATTGCGGAATGGCTCGGGTTGGGACATAATGGTTATATTTGGTAGAAGTTAAGTGTGGGATTTCTCGTTTTGCACTTGACTATTGGGATTGGATTTGGTAGTCGGGTTGGTGGTGCAATTGTTTGCTTGATATTTGCTTGGTTGGGTTTGATACATTGACTAAAAGCTCCGATTTTGCGCGTTGAAACTACATTTTTTGCATTCGAAAGAAACCTCCTTTCACTAGGCGGAATCTTTCGACGCTAGAAAGTAAAAACAACTAAAAAGTAATTATTTTTACGCGCGAATTGGACTTCAATGTCATATTTCGACACTTTGGCTCTTAATTGGGACAATTAAAAGTGCCGAAAGGGGGTAGTGTACATTGAGTCTAGTTTAGTGTTTTCGCGTCGTCTTTGTGTCGTTTAGCATAGTTTGAGTAGTGTTTAGTATTGTTTGGGTTTACTTGCACGTACAAGTGGTTTGAACTCGCCCGTACTCAATCTCCATTCGGGCGAGTTTAGCCACCACTTAGCAATTGTAAAAAAAAGTAGCCCGGTTGTTTTAGCCGCGAACGAAATGCTATACGGCTAATCTTTAGAATAAAAAAAATATATAAAAAAATATATATAAAAAATATATATAAAAAAATAAAAAATTTAAAAATTTAAAAAAATTATAAAATCTGAAAATACCAAAAACAGTTGTTATTTACTGATTGTCTGCTTGTTTTGGCTTGAAATTTATCTGTTTTACAGGCATGGCTAGTAGTTCAAGGAGCAGGAGGGCCCGACTGGTGCTGGTGCGGGAGTTGATCCGGAGTCTCCAGTTCAGGTGGTTGGAGAGCAGTGGTGCAGCTGGGCAGCAGGAGTAGTGTAGGGATGGCAGGGTTGGATGATGTGACGGAACTGATACATTACTGATATTTTTGATAAATAGATGATGATATGTTTGGTAGTTTATTTGATGATTGATAGGTAGATTGTGTTAGCCGCTTTCGTTCAAATGTCCGAGATTAGAGTTGTTTGCTGAGCGCGTTTCGAATTGGAGGGCTTATGTGGAAACGACTGGCACTTTGACAGTCTCACATACTCAGCTAAGTCGTTTCCCTTTTTGTTGTTGTATATTATTATTTCTTTCGTTTGCAGTTTTTTTATTTTTAGGTAGTTGTTGAGTCGTATTTCTGTTCTTGCATTAGGGACAATGCAATCTCTAAGTGTGGGGATGGGATACATGTAAATAATCGAGTCTTAAATATGATGAAAAAAAAATTAAAAAATTGAAAAATTGAAAAATAAAAAAAACATTGAAAAAAATCAGAAAATGTCTTTCGAGTAAAAAAGAAGTTTGCAATTAAAGCGGAAAATGATAGAAAAGATGAATTTTTGCTCGGGTTCGAATAATAATAATATGAGATTATAATAAACCGAGTTTGCGTCTAGTTTGGGATATGTGGATAGGCCCGGGTTTGGTTTTAAGTCCCTTTGAGTTAATATTACCTTAATTGTCGGTCTGCTAGTGGGTTTTCGCCTGGGAAATATGGGAAACTAAAACTGCCAATAAGAGTATAAGGGGCACCGTTATAAGTTAAAACCGTTAGAGTTTGTGATCTTGGAAAAAAAAAAGAATAAAAAGTGAGCTAGAAACTAAATGAAAGTAACACAGGTCTATGTAATCCGAGTTGGGGATAGCGACTCTACAGCCGGAATGCCTCTGGGATGTGTGAAATCGACTTGCCAAATAAAAGTACCGAAACCTAAGTAATCTGTGGTTGGGGATTGCGACTCTACAGCCGGAATACCTCTTGGTTAGGGAAAGCATCGTCTAGACTCACGAACGGGAAAAAAAAAGCAAAAAGCAAAGCAAAAAAAAAAAAAAAAAAAGGGAATTTTTTTTTTGATTGTAAACTCTCTTGGTTTTGATATAAGGCGGTTGGGAATTGGTCAAATGATCGTTCTTTTAGTCCTATAAGCTTGAGGTGGGAGTAGGTGGACCGTAAATTCTGGTGTGAGACACTAGGTAGATTGACCGCACTTAAATTAAAATCAAATGATAAGGGCTTAGGATTGGATTTGGGTTTAAGGGGATAAGTATATTCGCAATCGCGGCTAACGCAAGTCTTGGTTTTAATTAATTATACCTATGCTTTTGACCCGAGTGATTATTTGTCTCTGATTCCGTTGCATAATTCTTTTTCGAGGACCAAAAAAGAGTAAGTGTGGGGATGTTTGATGTATTGCAAAATACATCTTTTATTCGTGTAAAGTTTGTATAGTTTTCGTTATATTTAGTTTTGTTTTTCGTTAGAATATGCATGCTATTGATTAAAATTGTGTTTTGCAGGTCTTGATGCTTAAATATGCGGAAAACCGAGTAAAACGAGTTAAAATATTGGAAAGTCAAGTCTTGGAGCATGTTGGAAAGGTCGAGGAGTTAAAATAGAGTTAAAGAGCTGAAAAATCACTCTCTGGAACCCCGTGAGAAGTTTCTGGCACCCGGCGAGAGTCTGAAGGTAGTACATGAGCTGAAAAACAAGGTGGCACCCCACCACCCATTCCTTCAGTGGGTGGCGGCCAGCCAGAAGCCTGCAGATGGCGATTTTTGTTATGGAAAGTCATAAAAATACATCTTAAACTTGGAAAAGAAACCCTAATTCGATTTTGGGGACTTCTTGGGCAATTGTTGAGCATTCTTGGAGCAATTTTGGAGATTTTGAAGCCTAGGAATCATCGATACGAGTTCGGGGAAGAAGACTTGAAGATCTAATCGGGTTTTCTAGTTCTTTATTCTTGACTTTTCTTACGAAACTTGTTATGATGAATTCGTGTTTAGACATCTTTGAATTGTTTTCACGTTTTAGTATGCTCGGCTAAATTTCATAAACCACCTAGACTTGGTGAATGGATTAATATAAAGTTTTTACCGGTTTTGTTATTTGCATGATTGTTATGGGTGATTGTGTTTAGTAAGAGGTTTGATTTAATGATTTGATGTGTATGCATACTTTGAATTGGTTTATTGTTATTACTTGCTTCATATGATTCTTAGTGACGGTCTATATCACGACATAGAGTCATATTAGGGTTTAGGGTTTCGGTGAGTGTCTATATCACGTTAGAAAACCTTCACTCTTTAGGGAGAATCGGCCGATAACCTCTAGAAGTAACTGATAATAATTTGCTAAGTCTTAGTGTTCTACTAGTCCTAATACCTGGGAAGTGAGGGGCTATTGGTAGGTCTTACCCGGCGAATTGCTTTAGATAGGCCTTGGGAAAGGTTATGTCTTGGTTTACCTGTCGGTTTTATTAGTCTATCAAGTCAAATTAATTACTTCAAACTACCCTAGATCTAGGATTGGGAAAGAATAGGTCAACATTAGGGTACTTACACAATAATTAGACAACTGGGAAGGCGTCTAATAACCGGTAGGATTAACGGCCTAGGTAGTGCCACAGGTTTCTCCTTGAGAAGGGTCGAGGGGCCTCGATGGTTCTTAATAGGTTTAGTATATTAAGATCCCGGTTCCATAATTCATGCATTTAACTTAATCGGTAATCTCTTAAAAATGATCCAGGATTCTTGTCTAGGTGGTCTCGTTCTCATATAAGGAAAAGTCCTTAGTCTTCGTTCGTGTCTTAGTCTAAATCTAGTTAATTAATTAGTTTAATATAGATTTCCTAGTTTTTCAGTAACCCCCCCCCCCCCAAAAAAAACAATTAAACAAAGTTTGAGTCGTGTCCGTCAGTGTCTGTCAGAGTCTAGTTTACGTAATACATAGAGTCTCGTGGTTCGATATCCGGACTTCCTAGGTTATACTACATTGATCGGTACACTTGCCGATTGTGTGGTTTTAGGTCGAGTCTAGAATTAAAGCTTTTTAGCGTCTAGCTTAGAGAGTCTAATATAGTTAATTTTTATAGTCTATTTAGCACACATCAGAGAGTTTCATCATAAAAGATCGAGAATAATAAAGCGTAAGTTCGAATAAAACTTGGGTGGTTCCAAACGAAACGTTGACTAACCAAAGTGGTCGAAAGATCTTTTGAGATTGAGAAGCATGCTTTGGCCTAATAGGTGGTATACTCTCGCCGACAAGTCGGTTAACGGTATTCACCCTTCCGGTTACTACATGCCCCAATTCAATCGAAAATCCGAGACTTGACGGGATTTATAAAAGCAAGGAGTGGGACTGGTCGACAAGGTGCGGGTTTCACCCCTAACTTAACGACTTCGTACCCTAAGTGTAGTTGACACTCGTCGAGACAAATTAAATTTTAACACGTTGACGAGGGTCCACTAGAATTTAAATTTAAAATTTCCAATTAGATGTGGATTTCACTCCTAACTTAATGGTGAATTTCGTGCAAAAATAGAATCAAGCGGGATGAGAGTCGTTTACCAAATTGTGTGTTTCACACCTATCTTGGTAAACTCGTCTCATTTGTAAAATATGAGTGTTGTCGGATTTAGAATAATCGAGTAAAATGTATGAGAAAAAGTGTATGTTAAGGATTAGACGAACAAGTATAAACATGTCAAGAATAGCACATAAAGAATGGAATAATGAAACAATTATATTAACACATAAAAAGTATGTCAACAACAACACATAAAGGATAGAACAATGAAACAAATATTAACACATAATAAGACAAGTATAGCATGCCAAGTGTTAACACATAAGTGACAAATCATGCTCAAAATGTCAAAAGAGAATAAATAAAAGTAAATAAAGTAGCATGCAAGTAGTTTCAAGCAAAACATAAGAATAAAGCTCTAAAACTATAGACTAGGTTAAAGCATTCCTACCTTTCCTAATTCCCTATAGTTATGGCTCTGATACCAATCTGTCACACCCCAACCGATGGCAGAAACATCGGGATGAGACGAAAACTAGATTGCAAGAGACATCATAACACTATGTGATAATATTATTTAAATCCAATTTCATAAATGACTAAAATTCAAATACAACGTTTCAAATAAAGACAAATTGCAACAATCATTGTTTATTATTGAAATGAGTATCTAAGTCCATCCTAACTTGATTTCTTCATCATCTTGTTTATCAACCTGCAACATGTATTAAAATAGAGTTCAATGCAAAAGCAAAGGTGAGTATACAAGTTTGATACATAGCATGAAGATAGTTTTAAAACAGTCTAAGGCTCGTATCCAACATGAATCAAAAAAATGCAAGTTACTAGTTGAAGAAGCATGTCCCGAGCGGGTCGGTACTTCTACGGTGATGGATACGAATATGGCCACACCTCGTCTTCTCCGCTTCATCCTAGACCTGCAAATAAGAAGAAAAGAGAAACGAGGGCGATGTAGAGACAGCCGGTAGAGGAAGAATCCCCTGTTTCCAGCTACAAAGTGTGTTGCCCTATATCTCATGCCCTAATAAGGAGGTGGAGGCCTCCTTATATAGGAGATATGGGAAAAACCCTAACCTCAATGGGCCAGGCCCAGTTAGGGGTTGTCTCTACGATCCCACAGCCTAGTGTAGTATAAACTACAACGCGCTGGGCTTCGCGGGTTAGTACACAATAATAATATATAATTACTATAAAAGTGATAAATAGCAAGAAAGTCCGACCGCTCGGGTCGGGTCAAGTACCATACCTCGTCACTAGTATGTCGTAACGGTGTCAAGTATATGTTCAAACCCAAGAATCCAATGCGTTAAAATAGCCTATCCCCGGTTAGAATAAAGGGAGGTTAACATGTTTGACTTAACAATACCCCAAGAATCGTGGGCGGCACATTACTCCTATAGCGCTATAATTGTTAAGGTAGGCTTGTACAAAGTTAATGAGCATATAGACACAAATAGTTTAACATCACATACGAGATTAACAAGCATCATATAGTTTCATGTTCAAATGTGGATAGAGAATGATTTAATAGTCTCAAAAGTTTCGTGTGTTTAATATAGAATACATATTGCACCCAAAAGTGTTTAAAAGTAAAAATGGGATTCGAGTATGTAACACCTAGTAAAATCACGACCAATGATGTGTTGACACGTGTACTAAACCTTAAAAAGGTCAAACGTTGACTATGAGGGACTAATTTTGCGAAAAATCAAAAAAACTTTGAATGCGAAAGGACTAAAAGTGTCAACATGCTTAAACTAAGCCTCTGAATGATGTTACACGGAATACATTTTCACAAATGAGCCACTTGTTGATCAAGAGTAGCCGTTTGCATAATTAATTGGAAGTTTGCGCGACGAAGGGTTAAAAGCGTCAACACGTTAATTCTTACCTCTGAGTGACCTTTTAACAAACCGAGAGCTTCATGATGTGTGTTTATACTCTCGCGAATATCCAATATTGACCATCTAAGGTTTTTATGCCTAAAAGTGACGTTACGCGCAACTTTGCAAGTTAGAGGGACTAAAAGCGTCAATATGTTTAATTATACCTCTGAATGACCTTTTAACAAACCTGAAGCATCGTGATGTTTAATTATACTCTCGAGAATGCTAGTTTGGTCCATACTCCAGTTTACATAAGTTTATTTGGGCTTGTCCCCAGTCTATTTGGGCTTGTCCCTAGTTTATTGGGCTTGTCCCCAGTCTATTTGGGATTGTCCCCAGCTTGTTGGGTTTGTCCCCAGTTGCTAATGATTTTCTCATGTGATGTATGGCTTAGTCCCAAGTTATATACTGTTACATGTTTACAAAGTTTAGCAGCTAAGGATCCTGGATCCTAAAGTCTACTGATTTTTATGCCTTGCTAACATAACTGTAAGTGTTAAGGATATAGGATCCTAACTCGGATTCACTGGTATGATCCCTCATTTTTCATTGTTTTATCTTTGGATTATTGATGTTACCCTCAACCTTTGACAACAGGATATGTGATCCTTGATCATATAATGTTAAGTCTTTTGAAGAACTTGTTTTGACACATATTTGTTCTTTTTAACAACTTATAAATTCCAAAATTATATGATATGGAATTGGCTAATAAATGTAAACATAACAATATTCAAAGTAAAAAGAGCAACACCAAAGATAGTCAAAAGCTTAAAGTTTTATTTATTTATTAAAAAACCCTTTGAAAGATTGTCAAAATTGCCGACCCAAGTTTCTACCAACAAAACGTGACCCATCCACTTGGGTTGGCAAAGGGTGTCCATACTAACGGTTCATAAAGTGCATGAAATAAAAGGCGAGGGGCACCAAAGGCTTCATCCTCCACAAACAGAAGGATCCATCCACCTTTACTACCCCCTATTATTTACAGGATCAGTGATCCTTAACCCTAAGCTACTATTGTTTAAGTACAACCCCAAATTATTCAAAACAAAAACACCATAAACCAAAAACCAACAAGTTCTAAAAAATGGGCTCCTGCCACGTCTAAATTTTCCATCATCGCCCATTATTGCAGCCTACACCTTTGCTGCCTCATCCACCTTGGCTTCACCACTGCCACCAGCCGCTGCCGCATCCTCTGGATCCTTGTTGCCGCTTCCACCAGCTCCTCATCATCCCCAAGCTCGTGTAGCCTTTGCCTCCAAGCAGCAATGTCCCATTCAGCCCTGTTGAAGGAAGGATCAGCAGCCTCTCTAGCCATCCGGAGCTTGATCTTGAAGGTCACAATAGCAGTAGATTGTTTGGCCTCTTCTATGATCTCCAGTCGCTCCTTGGTAGCATTCATTTCAGCAATGAGGACCTGCTTTTCCAAGCCCTTATTCTCCTTCTCCAGGTGGGAGATCCTTTTATCCTTGGCAGCTGCAATGGTTTGGAGGTCCAGGATTAGCTCCTCTGCATTAGCTAGGTGTTGGCCTTGAAGGATTTGGATCTCATCAAATTTCTGCAAGCATGAGAAACAATAGTCAGGATCGGTGATCCATGGACAGGATGCGGAATTTAGGATACGTGATCCTTACCTTAGAGACGGCGTTATGGAGTTGTTGCTCAATCAGGGGAAGGTCACCGGAGGGCTCACTGGGCTTCTTCCTTTTGCTTACTGCTTTGGCCCTGGTGATTGTGCCTTTCAGCTCAGGAAGGCTTTGGCCTACGGCCAGCTCCTTTTTTATGGACTTAGGGGAATTGATGCCATCAATGTCACTCACTCTAAACCGGGGGGCATATTTGGATGACTTAGCAACACCTACTAGCATACAAAACAGATAAGTATTCATAATCTATTCTTTATCAGATATTTACATATGCATGTGGATACTTACTTGACATGGTGTAGGAGGCTGATGAAGCTTCTTCTGTATCCTTGATCCTTGCTTGTATTGTCTTGACAATTGAGTCCAGGTTCCAGAAAGCACTGGGTCTTTCAGGTGTGGCAGGTGTATCTTATAAGCTTGATAGGGTGATAGCTGCATAAACAAGAAAAACAAATATCAGTGATCCTCTTTAGAAAAGAAAAGGAACTCTCTATGATCCTAGCCTATGGATCCTATATCCTACCCTGGGTGTTCCATTTTTTGGGAAGATGATTTCCATTAGGAATGTAATCTCTCCTCACAAAAAAGAACTGGTTTCTCCAGTTGGAGTCGTTCTTGGTAACTTTGAGGAGTGGATGGGGATGTTGTGGCTTGGCTTTGAAGAGGAAATGGTAAGACCCATGACTGACCAGATTGTACATGTGATATTAGTTCAGAGAGTCCTAAATCTATACCCTCGTGCTTAATGATCTGCTCGAGTGTGAAGAGTACTCTCCACAGCATCAGCTGTCACACCCCGATATTTACAGCTCAGCCCGGTGGGGAGTATCATGACGTAAGATTGATATCGTCATAGTCAAACATACACAGAATAGCACAACGGAAGTCTTAGAATATATAAAATATTATTACAAACCCAATTGTTAGAAATACTGAATGATAATTACATACGAGTTTGTAATATTAAATCCACAGGCGGATCTAAATCAAATAATAAACATGTTCAACAGACATAAGGCATTACGGACTTGCAAGATCCTCTACTTAACGCCCAGAAGCTTCCAGCCAATTACGAGTAGTACCTGTCACCTAGTCTTTTGAAAATACGTCAGTTTACACTGGTAAATACAATTAACTTACTCATTTGAAAATATTTATGAAAATTGGTTTAAGGGCACTAGGCAAAAAAATATCTCTTTTATAACTTGGGACAATTATATAACGATAATCTTGTATCAGATTCACATGTTTGTCATACATTTAGGGCCCGGGATAAACGGAGGGACAAGATTAATCGAAACACCACTAATATAATCCCACGGCGGGTTACCCCAACAAGTGGGTATATCTTTTTACATACGCAACTGTCAGGTGTATGCCTACACCCCGTGCTTAAGTCGTGGCCATTTACAATTTTAAATGAGCCGAGGATATCCAGGACACGGTCGTTAACCCCCAATGTTTATTGTTATCAAGCAACACTGATTAAAACGGGATTATGCCATATAACCATATTCGATTAAATGATTTTTACACCCGACCAAACGGTAATATTTTACCGTATCTCAAGCCTGTATAAGGGAAAATAAGTTAAAAGTATTTACCTGAGCTTTAAAATGCGAGATTTGTCTACTCGGCAGTATAATCTATTCAAACTAGTGCAAGTAGCTTTTACCGGGGCTCCTAATCTGGAACAAAGGTTTTATTAACCTATTAGATTACTAACGGGTCTTATTTAAGTTGTAAACTTGACCGGTTAGTTTAAGGAAATATTTAATGGTACGAAACGCTCATATTGGAATGTAATTTAGACCCGACAAGTATGGAGACTTGTTTTATATGGATAAACTAAATACATTCTGGATTCTGAAATAAAAATGATAAGGTTTAACTTGTTTCGGTAAACTTACGTAAACTAGTTAGGTAAGCCTAACCGTACGCGTATAAGCGATAACGAGTAACCGGATAAGTCATGAACAAGTTCCATATGCCATTATACTTTAAACAAGTTATAATATCAGTAGGATATCAACTTGTATGCCCGTTTAGACTTTAAAATGAATCTACGCCTCATAAGGGCATTTTGGTCTTTTTATGACGTATAAAAGGAATTTGAGTATAATCTGACGTTAAGATCATAAATATTCTTTAAAAATACTTTATTTATGATATAATATCAGTAGGATATCAAACATATGTATGTTTTATAGTTTAAAACCAAACTGTGCTCCGTAAGGGCATTTTGGTAATTTCACACATAATTTTGAAGGCTAATTTGGGAATCTGAGTTTATATCATTTACCTATTGTTAAAAATATTTAAAATAATTTATAAAGTCAGTAGGTAACAAATCTTGATTGGTAGTTATGGTTTAACACCATACTACGCGCCGAAACGTCGTTAAAGTCGCTAAATGACTATATTTGCGATCTTTTAGGAAAACTGATGTTATGACCAGGTCTATATGACCCAATTATGTTAATTAATATAACATATCAGTAGTAAAAAGGTTTTGTATGAAAATTACGCTTTTAAACCATTTTAGGCGCAAAAAGGGCATTATCGTCATTTAAGGACGTAATTCAAGAACATATGCGTAAACTCAGTTTGTAAACTGAATGAACATCCCAAATTATCCTAATTATGATATTACATCAGTAGGCAATGAGTTTGGGATGAAAAATTATGCTTAAAACCGATATACGCGCATAAAAGGGCATTTTGGTCAATTTAAAGCATAAATTACGATATTTCATGAAAACTCAGTTTATGATCAGGTTTATGACATCGAAATATGTTAAACATGTTAACATATCAGTACCTAAGTTGTTTGAAAGCTTATTGGTGTCTAAAACCTTATTTTCCTGTAATATGACCTTATAGGGTTATGCTACATTATATTACGATCATAACGGAACCTAAAATCAGTAGTAAACTAATTTAATTCGGTTCATAATCGAAAGTCAACGCAGAAGTCAAACTTCGCGACTTTCGGTTGCCAACCGACCCTAAAATTGGAATTGACGAGCCGAACATGTTTACACATGTTCTAATAATTATTACCAAGTTGTTTAAATGATAAAACGTATTTTAGAACATTTCTAAACTCATATCGCAATTATTTCAAAAACTGACCCGTTGACTTTTTAAAACAATATTACGTTGACCCGTCAATTGACCAAGCAAACGTGATTCTTAGGAGGCGCCCTTTTGAGGGTTTAACACCTAACTAATTATGATCACGTAGCCATGTTCGTTGCAAACAGTGGCTTGACCAATACGGTCTAACTAAAAGTCAAAGCATTTATTGTAAACGCTTGACTTTTCGGCTTTTTAAGCCAAATAAAATGAACTAGTCACGAAAGGACACTTACATATGGTCCTAGGGACTGAAATAAACTCAGAGGGTGCTTCCCATAATCTCAGGAACTCCGAATATGAGAAGTTGTAGAAAGAACAAGAAATGGTGCAAGTGATTCAAGTGAAATTCAATGCCTATTTATAGTTTTTTGTGATTTGTTTGGATGATGCCATGTGTTTAGGAAGTCCTTAGGATCATAAAAAGTGTCTTTATAGCTATTAACAATCAATATGCAGCCCCTAGATTTGCTTAATGGTTTTAAAGATGTGTGAAGATCAAACAAGAACCCAAAAACAACAACCTAAAACAATTAGCTGCTGTTGTTTGGGCTTTGGTGGCCCGCGAACGAGGCAAGCCCAGGCCTACGCGGCCCGCGAGCCGGCCCAGTCTGGCATAAAATGTTTCTGCATTGGCAGTTCTAGTCCCTGTCCTTTGTTATGCTTAATTAAACTTTCAAAACTTACATTTTAAGCACATATCTTTCAAATTTCATAAATATAATGTTGTTGTTGCTGCTGCATGTTCACAGCCCACGTAAGGGCAGCCTAAGAGGGCTTCGCGGCCAGCCAGGGCATCTGGCCCAGCTTAAATGTTTGGCAGTTTGGCTGATTTAGTCCCTTTAATGTTTTAAATATTTTTTGTCTTTCATAATTTACATTTTTGGCATAAACTTTACATATTCATGTGTAGTATTAATATAAAGTACAAGAACCTTTAACGGCAAATCTTTGGCATACTCAGGGGTGCGGCTGAGCTTTGCGGAGTTCCCAGTTTGTTTAAAAGACCAACCTAAAGTGTAGTTTCGCGCGTTGCCGCTTTTAACCCCTTAATTTACGAACTCGCGCGCATTATCGCGAAATGGCATAAAAATCTTACATGGTCAGTATTAAACACTCCTGAGGGTATGACCGAACACCACGGATTTTCCAGTTTGCTAAAATGGTCACTCAAAGGCATGGTTTTAGAAGTTGACGCTTTTGGTCCCTCTAACGCGCAAACTGTATTATCGTTAAATAGCATCAAAGCCCTGTGCAATCCATATTAAGCATTCTCAAGAGTATGATTGCACTTCATAATACTTCGAGTTCGTTAAAAGGTCATTCAGAGGTATAGTTAAACATATTGACGCTTTTAACCCCTTTAACTTGCAAAGTTGCGCGTAACGTCACTTATTGGTATAAAAGCCAAGCCTTAGATGGCCAATATTGGGCATTCGCGAGAGTATAATCACACATCATGAAGCTCTCAGTTTGTTAAAAGGTCACTCAGAGGTAAGAATTAACATGTTGACGCTTTTGACCCTTCGACGCGCAAACTTTCAAATAATTAAGCAAACGACTCCTCTCGATCAACAAGTGGCTCATCTATGAATACGAATGCTGTGTAAGGTTATTCAGAGGATTAGTTTAAGCATGTTGACACTTTCAGTCCTTTCACATTCAAAAGTTTTTGATTTTTCGCAAATTGGTCCTTTATAGTCAACGTTTGACTTCATTAGGGTTTAGTACACGTGTCAACACATCATTGGTCGTGATTTTATGAGGTGTTACATCCTCACCCCCTTAAAAGAAATCTTGACCTAGAGATTTGCTCAAAAGATGGAAGTACTTCCTGTCGTATAATGGACTTTACCCTTTATAGCATATTCGGGGCTACTACGGCATCTCGGTTGACCTATACAATAGGTACATGCTTTCTTTTAGAGCTTCTTAATCTGTCGATCCTTATTCGACACTGGTTTCGACAAACCATAAGTTTTTCATTAGTCTATACATCAATGTGATAATGCTATCGACTTATCCCGAATTCACAAGTGTGGAACACATTATATCCTGAAATCACAAGTGTGGAACACATTGCGAATATCATCAAGTTCTTTAGGTAAGTTTTAGCTTATAGGCTATCAATCTTGACATGTCCGATTTTCTCAAATGGTCCAATATATTTAGAGTTTAACTTGTCCGTTATATCAAAATGCAGCACACCTTTCTAGGGTGGTACTTTCTGTTGAATCTTGTTCCTTATTGAGAACTTAAGAGGTTTGCGACTCTCGTCAGCATTGATTTTTCTGCCAATTACTGGCAGCTTTCAGACGATCACAGATTCGTGTGATCTTATCGTTGTCTCCAGGGTAAATTTCAGGTTCTGGAAATTCTTCTTACCAAACTTCTATCCAACAAACGGACGTTTGACATTCCTTCTATACAATGTCTCCAAAGGAGCAGCCTTGATGCTTATATACTAACTATTAGTTATAGGAGAACTTAATTGGGGTAAGATAGTCATTCCAACTATTACCCATTTAAATCTTAATGGAAAAGCCACCCTTGTGGTTAGCCGAACAAATCGACGATCCTGGGCAACTGATAGCGATTCTCCATTGTTACCTATATAGGGTTGCGGTAATCCATGCATAAGCATAATGATCCGTCTTTCTTAAATAATAATACCGGAGCTCTTAGAATTATGAGTTAGGCTTTATGAACCTTTATCTTAAAACTCATTTGATTGGGGTTTCAATCCTTCCATTACTGTTGGTACTAACCGATATGGAGCTTTTACAATAAATGCAGCCCTAAGTGGGATGTTAATCTTAACTCTATTTGCCTCTTAGGAGGTAAACAGGGTAGTTCTAGGGAGAAGACAATCGAGATTCACAGAGAAGGCAGAGATATTCTGAATCTCAGGCTTCAGTTCATCTATAGTTATCCGTGCCATATTAATGATACATTTTCTTTATGAATGCATAAATGCTTTAAATAGTGACACTTATTTAGACATTTCTATATTGGATATCTTCTTTGAATACCATTAGCTGACTTTAGTACAATATGACCATTGGGATATCTCAGTGGTTCCATGCATTAAACCTCCATACTGATCAGGCATGGAAGCAATCTATGGGACACACCAAGATATACCAATCCTCATATGGCACTTTTATCATATAGTCTGGCATTTGCAGTTGATAGAAATCAATGATAAAATGAAATAAAATAACATATATTGTCGTACTCCATCTGAAGAAAGAGTACTCTAGATTTTATGAACGAGGATTTTTCGACAAGAATAGAAGATATGGTTCCTATGATTTCGTCGGTAAGTTTTACCTTATACTTAATATCTGGAGTTCTTTTGGGGAATTTTGAAAGTTTGCTAAGCTTATGATCTATGAAAAACTTACTAGTACCTGAATCAAAACAGAACTCTTAGCAATAATATCATCGATTCACGATAAGAGATATACCTGGTGTCATTATTGATATGAACTGCCTCTGGCATTTATCAGGAGAGTTTAGGTGCTTCTATGTTTTAGTCTCTCTATACTTAGCTATACCTTCCTTGACAGTTTTAGGGCAGTTAGTCCTGATGTGGCCTTTCTCGCCACAGCCGAAACGGGCTGCATTCCTTATGTTTTACATTCATGGGACTGGTGACCAGTTCTTTTGCAGACGCCACACTGCTTTGACCTTCGGTCTGTTTGACACTGTCCCAGTGCCTTTTGTTGCAGGTCTTGCTTACAGGCTTTTTATTGGACTTTTGTTGGTTCTTATTAAATCCTGACTTGTCCTTCATCTTAGATTTCAGGGAGTTATCCTCCTCCTTTTTCCTTTTTCCGGCAGTCTCAACTTTGACTGATTTATTTCCTAACCCATCTAATGTGAGTGGTTGAGATAGATCCATAGTGGATTTATAAGAAGCAGGATTGAAGCCTTAATATGCCCTCTTATTTCTAATGCTAAACCACCAATATATAGTGCATTACACTTAGATTCTAGGTTAACCGAATAGGGCACTATCCCAGACAATGAATTAAAGTCTGTAACATACTGTCGACAGTCTAGAATCTTCATGGTGGGAGTCAGAAAATCTGATTCCACCTTTTCCATTTCATGTTGCGGACAGTAGGTGTTTCTGATAAGGTCCATAAACTTGAACCATCCCATATGGTATAGGGGTATCTTTCCTGTGGACTTTATTAATGTCTTCTACCAAGTAAGGGCATCGCCCTTGAATGACTGTGATACATACTTCACAATGTCTTTCTTAGCACAACCGCTAATATTCACGATGGTTTCCATTTCGTCCAACCATTTCATGCAGTCAATGGCTCCTTTTTCACCATTGAAGTCTCTTGGCTTGCAAGAGACAAAGTACTCGTAAGTACATCCTTTAGAGGAACGGGGCTCCTCATTATATATTATCTTATTTGGTTCATTCTTCGCAGTCGAAGCATGAACAAAGCTCTTCTCAATAGCAGAGGAGTGTGGTTCAGAGCAAGTAGCATTCGGCTCTTTGAACTTTTTATGACTTTTCTCATAGTTTTTCCAATAGATGTGTCAATCACAGCTTGGAGATTAACTCCATTAACATTGAGTTGTTTGTCTGATCCGAGTCTGCCATACTCGAAGCTTGGTACCAAACATCAAATTAAACAATTGCTTAGTTGCATTATAATAGCGAGTCATCATCCTGATGACCTAACATACACTAGCCATGGTATCGTTAAACCATATAGGCTAATAGGTTATGAACGTTCCTAATAAATGTTATTTGAATGTATATTAGTTACATTTAGCCTAGGTCACAAAAGGACCATTAATGACATTTAGGGTTTGGACCGAGTCCATTACCCTTTTTGACAGGGGATTAAAATGTCACAACTGTTTTGTCATAATGACGATTTTGGATAGCTCAAAGGCTTGTCACAAGGACCTTTAAAATATGGAACATAATTTCATCATGAAGGACATATAAATGTAGTACATAGGCTTGTCACGAAGGACATTAATAGCCATAAGGCACGAAGGCCTTGTCGCAAAGGACATATAGGATATGGCACAAAAGGCCTGTCATAGAGGACATTAATATATAAGCCGCAATCTTATTTGATCAGGGAGTTTTTCACCTTTGGGCAGAGAGTCATAGACTACATCTGTCATTGCTTGAAAGACAATTTATTTTGCCACATGGGCCAATCAATGGACATCACTAATGGATGTTTATATATATATATATATATAATTATCGTAAATTTAGGATATTATTCATGATCTTATCAATCTCATAGACTATAAGGCTTGGGCATTGCCCATTACCTTGGATGGTGAACCATAACGGTCACAATTGTCAATGTCACTAGTGGACAATATAGTATATAGCCCGTAGGCAAAACATCACTAAAGGATGTTAAATAAATGTGATCATCGTATTAGATGATATTAGCCATGCTTGTATTGATGTTTTAGACTATGAGGCTTGGACATAGTCCAACATTTTTAGACAAGGGGTCGTAGACCACACCTGTCGTTGTCTTATAGGACAACAATTTTAGCCCGTAGGCACTTCATCACTAGCGGATGTTTATATTATGATCATCACATTGATGATACTTGCCATGATCTAATTCGATCATATAGGCTTTAAGGCTTGGACATAGTCCAAATACCTTGACGGCTGGTGTGGTTTCTCATGTCACACTGCTAGGAGTGTTAACATGTTCTTAGATATTAACAAGGATTAAGTTTCTTAAGAGGGTTTTACCATCATAGCATGTCTGTATTGACATATTGGCTAGGTTATACCATTAAGAAGATCTTTTGAAATTATTTAGCAAATCGATAAAGTTCGAATAAAATTGATACTATTGTTTGATAAAGGACGAAATGAATACCTATATAAATTTTTAAAGCTTCCCATAAATCATTAGGAAATTTGCAACAGTGCCTTAATCAGGACTTTTAGTATCTTATTTGTCCACAGAGGACTAGAAGGAAAAAAAAATAAGTTCGTATAAGGACTATAAGATATTATGAGTTCATATGGAGATTATATTGAAACAATTTGCCCAAAAAGGGATTATAAAGAATGTCATATCTACGAAGGGTCTATAATGAAGTAACATGTCCACTAAGGGACTGTAATGAAATCCTGTGTCCACGAAGGGACTATTTCGTAATAGCTTATCCACAAAGGGATTTTAATGAATTAACGCGTCCATGAAAGGACTGTATTAAAATGTCATGTCCGTAAATGGGACCTTGCTGAACAGATGTCCTCTCAGGGACGTAAGTCGAAAAATATGTCCATTAAGGATTATGATAAACAAATGTCCACATAGGGACTATACAGAAGAGATAGGTCCTTATAGGGACTTTAAAGTAATACTAGTCCACACGGAAATGGAAAGGAAAATATAAGTCCATATAGGGACTATAAGTTATGTTTAACATTGGGATTATAGTGAAATGATATGTCCTCAAAAGGATTATGATGAATTATTATATTCGTCAGGGGACTTTAATGAAATAACATGTCTATAAAAGAATCTTAGTGAAATAACATGTCGACCAAAAAGATTTTAATGAAATGACATGTCCATAAAAGGACAATAAGGGAGTATGAGGTCCATGAAAGGACTATTTTGAAAGGTAATGCCCACGAAAGGACTATATGGAAATATAACGTCCAGGAAAAGACTATATTGTAATATAACATCCACGGGGGGAACTATGTTGTAATATAATGTCCACGAGGGGACTATTTTGAAATATAATTTCCTCGAAGGGACTACGATAGACAGGCGTATATATGGAGTCTTATCAAAAGAGGTAAGTTTATAAGGACTATGATGAAATAATACGTCCACAAAGGACTACAATAATCAAATGCCCATGCAGGTACTTAAAGGAAAATGAAATATAATAGAAGAAGAGTTCTCTAGTGTCTTCCTTGCTTTATTCCGATTGTTTCTCTTCTTTATTTATCGTACGCGACAACGACACTGAAGATCTTAATGAATAAAGAAAACATTTCAAATCAGGATCCATTGCAGAAGTAGAATCCAAAGACTCAATAGTTAAAGAAATGACATGGATCACGGATTGGGTTTTGACTGGTATAGTCCAAGTCTGAAATTTCAAAACTTGGAAATAGGAAATAGGGATTAACAGCATCCACACGTATCATCTTCAATATGGTAGTCTCAGGGATCTACTGGTATGGATTCCACTGGTACAGACTTCAAGATTTGAGCCTCAGGGACCTCCGATATGGACTCCGAAGTCTGGTTAAAAGTTTAGATAGGTTTGGTTTTGGGAAGAGGTCCATAAAGGTCTTTCCTTCAACCGGTCGCACGCTTATCCTAGCCGTGGTATGAAGCTTGGAATTTCTTGGCTTTGGTCGGGAAAAATCTCCATCAATGGCTTCTTTGCTTGGCGACAAATTTAAAACACATAAAATCGAAAACAGTGTTTACTTAATAGGGATGGGAGTATTCCTACGTTAAGTCTGGACTTAGAAGGTCTAAGGAAAATGCTATTGTGTCATTTGAGATTAAACACTAAGGGCAAGTGTTTAATTCACTCAAATGTTGGCTCTGATACCAACCTGTCACACCCCGATATTTACAGCTCAGCCCGGTGGGGAGTATCGTGACGTAAGATTGATATCGTCATAGTCAAACATACACAGAATAGCATAGCAGAAGTCTTGGAATATATAAAATATTATTCCAAACCCAATTGTCAGAAAATACTGAATGATAATTACATACGAGTTTGTAATATTAAATCCACAGGCGGATCTAAATCAAATACAAAACATGTTCCACAGACATAAGGCATTACGGACTTGCAAGATCCTCTACTTAATGCCCAGAAGATTCCAGCCAATTACGAGTAGTACCTGTTGTTAGGGGTCATTTTCTTAACATACGTATCCTGACCAATATCCTGCCTTTGTTTGTTTATTTGTGACCAGGATGCTGGAAGAGGATATTGCTAACATCTTGGGCGATATCCTGAGGATTATTGAATTAACCACGTGCAGGTTAAAGGCTGAGACTTGTTAACGGTCAAGAGGACTTCTTCTCCTCCTCAAGATTCGGACGAATTTGTTGAGAGAGAGACGTTGAGCCCGAAAGACCAGGTCTACAACGTTCGAAGAAGGAATATTCAGTGGATCCCGCAAGTTTAGGATAGTTTGTTATTTTATCTTAACTATAAATAGATGGGGACGGATCAGCTTAGAACACACAATTTACACTTACACTCTCGAACACTTTCACTCTCTAGCTCATTGCAAACACCACACTTATATTCAATTTGATCACTTAATTGCTTAGGTAATTTTTGACCAAAACAATTTGGCGCCATCCGTGGGGCAAGTGGTGCTCTCTTTACTATAAATATTTGTCAAATCGCTAATCGGTTTTCTATTTTCAAAACTTTTTGCCACATTGTCCATAATGGCCTCAAGATCAAACATGAGTTCCTCTACTGTGTCTGCTATGACTTCTGCTACTACCGGTTCGGTGCTTCCACCACCTCCTCCAAGGATGCCAGCCTCTACACAATCTCAAGATGTTATCCCTACTCGGAGTGTTCAGGGATCTGCTCCCGTTTTAGCTTCTAATAATGAAATTTTAACCTTATTTGGAAGTGTGCAGGAACAAATGAGGCAGCAACAGGAAACAAACCAAATGCTTTTAAGGGAAATACAACTCCTGAAGTCTGGCTCGAGCAGATCTGCTGAAGACAATGTCACTCCATTACATCCCAGAACGTTGAACTTCAGCTCAGCTGTGTATACTGAGGATAACAGGGGGAATATTGTGCCCAGTCTTCCTCAGAATCATACTCCTGAAATACCCTCCTTAGTCAGGATGTCAACCATGAGGAGCTCAGGATATGCTTCAGGATATGGGCAAAATCCTCCAACGGGTAACGTGTCTAATAATAATAATACTCATGCTACTAACAGTGGTGGATCTTTGCAGGATACAGGTGTAACATCAGCACTTACCAGGGAACTTCAGAAGTTAAAGGACATGATATCTAGTGTACCTGGGGTGGTCCAGCCGATCCCGGAAGTGTCTCAAGACAGCCACAAGATATCTCGTTTTGCATATCCTATCTGTGATGTTGAGATCCCAAAGAGATTCCAAACCCCCAACATGAAGCTTTATGATGGGACTACGGATCCCGAGGAGCATATTGCTCAGTATAGGGAAAGAATGGAGATTAACCCTATCCCTCCGGAGCTCAAGGAAGCGTGCTTGTGCAAGGGATTTGGTTCTACTCTAACAGGATCAGCCTTAAAATGGCTGTTAAACGTTCCTCCTCACTCAATTACTTCATTTGCTCATTTGGTTAATTTATTTAACAGTCAATTTTCTTGTAGTCGGAGTTTTGAGAAACTAACCAGTGATCTTTACAGGATAACTCAAGGGCCTCAGGAATCCTTGAGGGATTATGTGAACAAATTTAGTCGAGAATCCTTGGATATCCCACATCTTGATGTTGCAACAGCTGTGCAAGCTTTTAAGATGGGATTACAAAAGGATTCTCAGTTTTATCAGGATCTTGTAATGAATCCCTGCAGGAATCTCGATGAAGCTCGTAACAGGGCTTTGAGATATATCCGTCTGGAAGATGACAGGAAGATGCAAGAAAGGATGAACTCATCCAACACTTATGAATCAACTAATAGGAAGTCAGAATCCTCTTTCAAGTCATATCGGCCTAAGCCGTATAGTAGAAATGAAAACAAAAGAGTGAATGCAGTCGAAGATGAGGATCCTGAAGAGTATCCTGAGTTGTCCGAATATTGCTTTTCAGTTAATATTCCTGAATTGATGTATGCTATGCAGGGTCTAGGAGATAAGGCTAGGTGGCCTCGAAAAAGTCAACAGAAAGCTGACTGGAAAGATAAGTCAAAATGGTGTGCTTTCCACGAAGATTTCGGACATATGACTAAGGATTGCATTGCTCTAAGGAAAGAAATAAGCTATCTTCTAAGCAAGGGATATCTGAAAGATCTC
Organism: Helianthus tuberosus; assembly: GCA_030545235.1. NCBI lineage: Eukaryota > Viridiplantae > Streptophyta > Magnoliopsida > Asterales > Asteraceae > Helianthus > Helianthus tuberosus. Next base: position 52,404,574 of record CM060425.1, read on the forward strand.
TTAGGAAAAAAGAAGAATAAGGGTCAGGATACTGAGAAGGATCCTGAGCGAGCAGCATCACCTCCCTCGGATGCCAAGATAATCAACTTCATTTCGGGAGGATCCGACATTTGTGGGACCTCGTATTCGGCAGCAAAGAGACATGCAAAGGAAGCCAAGGCCGAAAGGGGAGACAAGCCTACCCTCACAACTGACAAAGTGATTACTTTTGATGCTGATGATAGGGATACTGTCCAAGATCCTCACCATGATGCTCTGGTAATAACGTCATATGTAGCTAACCATTTTGTACGCAGGATACTGGTTGATAATGGCAGCTCCGTCAACATAATCCAACTAGAAACTCTGAAGAGAATGAATGTATCTCCAATGGATATCACTTCAAAGTCTACTGTGCTTGTTGGGTTCAGTGGAGAGGCTAGAAACACAATGGGAGAGATAAAATTGCCAGTATACGTTGAAGGGGTCAACTCGATACAACGTTTCTGTGTGATAGATTCTCTATCCTGCTACAACATCATACTGGGAAGACCATGGATTCACGATATGAAGGCCGTGCCATCAATATATCACCAATGCATCAAGATACCTACCCCTTGGGGAGTTGTCAAGGTTGATAGTGATCAGCAGGAGGCGAAAGAATGCTACTCATCCTCGATGAAATCCTCAACTAAACCTAATGCAGCATAGCAATTAAAGACGAGGGCCCAGGATATCGTGGAGGATCCGGAACAGGATGTGAAGAAAATTATCCTAAACCAGGATAATCCCGATATTTCGGTGCTCGTAGGAACCAATATCCCTCAGGATATTGAAGAGCAATTAATTAACTTTTTAAAATGCAGGATGTCAACATTTGCATGGAAGCATGAGGATATGACAGGCATATCCAAAGATATTATCACTCACAAGCTTGGAATTGATAAATCATTCAAGCCTGTGCAACAAAAAAGAAGGAAGTTTGCTCCTGAGCGGAACATGATTATCCAGGAGGAAGTTGAAAGATTATTAAAGTCCAGAATGATCAGAGAGGTTAAGTTCCCAAGGTGGTTAGCAAACGTGGTTGTAGTACAGAAGAAGAATGGGAAATGGAGAGTTTGTGTAGACTACACAGACTTGAACAAAGCTTGTCCTAAAGATCCATTTCCTCTTCCCCACATTGATGCAATGGTAGATGCCACTGCCGGGCATGAAATGCTGACCTTCATGGACGCATCCTCATGATTTCAACAGATCCAAATGGAGCCTTCTGACCAGGAGGATACCGCCTTCATGACACCAACAGGTATTTATTGTTATACAGCTATGCCTTTTGGTTTGAAAAATGCAGGTGCAACATACCAAAGATTGGTAAACATGATGTTCAAAGACAAACTGGGGGACACCATGGAGGTGTACATTGACGATATGGTGGTAAAATCAAAGAAAGCTCAGGATCACCTCCAGGATATTAAAGGAGCATTTGATATCCTGGATCAATACAACATGAAGCTGAATCCTGCTAAATGCCATTTCGGAGTGGGAGCAGGAAAGTTTCTTGGATATATGGTGACAAAAAGGGGGATAGAAGCAAGCCCAGAGCAGATCAAAGCTATCCTGGACATAAAATCACCCTCAAATATGAAGGACGTACAAAGATTGACAAGCCGAGTAGCAGCTCTAAACAGGTTTATCTCAAGATCCTCAGAGAAATGCAAAGACTTTTATGATATCCTGAAGAAGAACAAAAAATTCGAATGGGGGGAGAAGCATGAAGCAGCCCTGCAGGATTTGAAACGATATCTCTCAACCGCACCTCTATTGATGAAGCCTGAAAATGGTGAACCACTATCCCTGTACCTTGCTGTATCAGGGAATGCTGTAAGTGCCGTTCTTATAAAAGACCATGAAGGTCAGCAATATCCTGTTTATTATGTAAGTAAAAGTTTGTTAGATGCTGAAACTAGGTATTCTCATTTAGAAAAATTGATACTAGCATTAGTCATGGCATCAACAAAACTTAGGCATTATTTTGAGACACATAGGATACATGTTAAAACAAATTATCCTGTCAAAAATGTGCTTAGGAAACCAGAGATGTCAGGCAGGATGGCCAAGTGGTCAGTAAAGTTAAGTGCTTATGATTTAGTATATGAACCTAGAAATGCCATAAAGTCTCAGGCTTTAGCTGACTTTGTGGCTGATTTCAGTAGTGACATTCAGGACGAGGTAGACCTAGAAGTTCAACAGTTAGGAGAATCCTCAGGATCCTGGACATTATATACTGACGGTGCATCTAATGTAAGAGGAGTAGGATTAGGAATACTACTAAAATCGCCACAGGGGGACATATTACCCCAGGCTATTAGGTGTGAATTTCCTGCTACTAATAATGAAGCAGAGTATGAGGCTTTAATTGCAGGATTAGAGTTGGCTAAGAGCATGAGTATCAAAAATTTGCAAGTATATGTGGACTCTTTGTTAATTACTAACCATTTTAATGGATCCTATGCAGTTAAGGGAGAGAAATTAATCGAATATCTCGATATTCTCAAAAAATTAGCAGGATATTTCGATGTTTTTATACTTGAACAGGTACCAAGGGAAGATAATGCTGAAGCAGATGCCTTAGCAAATCTGGGATCATCGATCAGGATACCTGAAGGGACACAAATACCGATATTACATGTCTTATATCTTGCAACGAATCCTCAGGATAAAGAAGTAGCTGGTATTCTGGATCCTGGGGCAGAACATCCTGAAGAGGATCCTAAATCCTGGACGGCTCCAATCATGAGATATCTCAAAGAAGGACACATCCCTGGAAATGAGAATCCTAAGGCATTTAGGATGAAGGTATCACGATTTACTATTATAAATAATATTTTATACAAGAAATCTCTTGCAGGACCATATTTGAGGTGCTTGGAGGATCCTGAAGCCAAAGAAGTACTTCAGGATATACATGAAGGGGATTGTGGTAACCATACTGGGGGCAGGTCGTTATTCTCAAAAGTATTAAGGACAGGATATTATTAGCCAACAATGAGAAAGGATGCAGCAGAATATGCTCGAAGATGTGACGCATGTCAAAGACATAGTAACATACTGCATCAACCTGCTGAACCGTTATATCCTGTTGTTTCCCCTTGGCCGTTTATGAAGTGGGGTATGGATATAGTGGGAAAGCTACCAAAAGCCCCGGGAGGAAAAGTCTTTATGTTAGCAATGACGGATTATTTCTCTAAGTGGGTTGAAGCAGAAGCATTTGTTCAAGTTAGAGACCAAGAGGTAGTATCCTTCATCAAGAGGAATATCCTGACCAGATTCGGAGTACCAGCCGAGATAATCTGTGACAATGGTTCTCAGTTTATAAGTAAGAGGACTACTGACTTTTGCAAGAGTTGGGGAATCAAAATGATTACATCTACTCCGGTACATCCTCAAGCAAATGGACAAGCAGAATCCTCAAACAAGATAATTGTCAATAACTTAAAGAAAAGGCTTGGAGCCAAAAAGGAAGATGGGCGAAAGAATTACCCTTTGTTTTATGGGCTGATAGGACAACGGTAAAGAATGCAACAGGCCAAACCCCATTTTCCTTGGTGTTTGGAGCAGAAGCAATGATTCCAACGGAAATGACAATACCTACTGCAAGATCTATCTTAAGTGATCCTGAGCAGAATCCCGAAGCCTTGAGTCAGGATTTAGACACTATAGATGAAAAGAGAGATGCGGCAAGGCTAAGGATGGCAACATATCAACAGAGAATATCCAGGGCATATAACAAGAATATTAGAACCAGAAGATTTAAGGTTGGAGATTGGGTGTTAAGAAAGGCTTTCCAAAATACTATTAATCCTGCCGATGGCAAGTTAGCTCCAAAATGGGAAGGACCATATGAAGTTGAATCAGAAGCAGGGAAAGGAGCATACAGACTCAAGAATATGGAGGGGGATATGCTACCAAGATCTTGGAATGCTATACACCTTAAGCTCTATTTCAAGTGAGTCTAGAATTTAATTTCTAACTCAAGATGGTATGAATTCTACTTCTTTTAAATATGTTTGGTTTAATTTGTTCTTTGTAACCCAATACTGACTTAAGCATCGGAGGGGTGTTAGCTAAGCTAACACCCACCGTAGTTTACAATTGTTTTGCAAGATATGTTTCAGGATATAGCTCCAGGATATGTACTCAGGATAACTCGGAAGATTAGAGGATTGGCCCCCTCTCTCACGTTTAAGGGATACTGATCCCTTCACAGGTTTAAAGGTATTCACCTTTCTTCCGAATTGGGTTTAAACACCCCGCCTGGAGCGCAAGTTATTCAGGGATAGTTCAAGGTGGTGGGACCAGTCCATGTAAAAGTGGCTGACAATTTCGTTACTGTTGGCTATATCCTGAATCCTAAAGGTATATGAGGATTGATCACCCTCTCTCACGAAAGGGTATTTTCATACTCTCTAAGGTTTAAAGGTTTTCACCTTTCTAAGTCTTGGAGTTTATACACTCCCGCCTGTAGTGAATGAAAAGTTGGGATTTTCCCCAGGATACAAAGGATTTATCTCCAGTACATCCTTGGGTTTTACCCTTAGGACGTAAAAAATTGCTTATGCAATGGAAACTGACATTAAGTAGATTTCTAAGATACTTGAAGACATTGTACACAGGGGACATCCCTGCCAAGATGGTGATATAAAGCTAAAAGATTGAGGCTCAGAACTAATGCGCTAAGTGCCTTGCACAGGGGACACCTTCATCGGAAAGGTTGCAAAGGGATTGAAGTTTGGTAATAGGTTTATACCCTATTTCTGGTATGATCTTTCCTTTGTAAACGTCGTCTAAGTTTTTAGTAACATTATCTTAAGTATCCTGATATATTCTCGAAGTCCTTTTTAGGATATTTGATTAGGGTGTTTGAAACTAGTATTAGTTTGGAAATCTGATCATTTAAATATTATCAAAACTTGGTATTGAAAAGATAGACTATTTTTCACTTTCTAAAGGTATTTTTAGTAACACTATTTTTCACTTTCTAAAGGAATTTTTACAAAGTTGAAGGAACGTTTGGAAGTTCTATCTAATAAAAGGCTTTTGAAGTATGTTGCAGAGCATACTGATCAGGATATTTTATAAGATAACGGTATGAAATTTTTTGCAAAGCTAAGATTTATACTTAAAAAGATGAAACTATTCTTGAAGCAATCAATACCGGTTGATAACCGAAGGTTTCGTCCTGAAACCCAGGACCCATTCACCTTCGGCTATCAAATTGTTTAGATACAGAAATAAAAATTGTTCATAAAAACATAAAATTGTTCGAATGATTTAAAGAAAATAAGCTCTAGGGGGTAGTGCCTTCTTGGTCCATAGTGGTTTCAGCAACATCCATCTTGGGATCCGCCTCAGCATCCTTCTCAGCATCGGTTGCCTTTTCGACTACTTTAGAAGGTTCATCGGCAATTGATTTGGAAGAGGTGCCGCCAAGATTCTTCAGCTTAGTCTCCCAAGCACCAACGTCCCAAGAAGGGCATTCGAAGCCTAATGTTTTGGCTTCATGAGCCATCTTCAACCTAGCCTGCAGAAGAGAAATGACGACGGAACTTTTGAGGCTTTTTCGGTAACTGACCATATCCCGTTCGTACTGCACATGGGCAGCTTCCAGATCGGCCTGGGCTTGAAGAGTAGCTTTGTTGAGAGCAACTTGGTGTTCTTGGGTCATAGCTTTGTATTTCTCCTCGTAATGACGAGATTTAGCGGCCGCGATCATACCTTGGTCAGAGATTGTGATTTCTGCTTCCTTTAACTTAGATTCAAGTGTTTTGTTAAGCTTACAGGATTCTTGATATAAATGAACTAAACGCTCAAGACCCTACAAAGGTAAAAGGACAGGGGTTAACGTTGTTAAATCCTTGGAAATAAGCTAAATTGCAGGATATAGTATGAGGATACTAACCTGGTTAAGAAAAGAAGTCATAAACCCGCTGGCTTCAATGAACCCGTGCTTCTCATAAGGAAAGGTGTCAGAAATGACAGGGGAATCAGGTTCTTTCATTTTGCGGGAACTTGAACTCCGGGGCTTGGTAGCCGGTGAAGGTTTAGGAATGATGATAGCTTTGGAGCTGCTGGGCTTGGATGTAGCAGTGGTTTTGGGGCTAGGTTCTTTCTTGACCTGGATCTGGTCAGAATAGCTATCCAATTCATCAAGGTCAAAGACTTCAGGGATCTTAGCTGGTGTTGCGTAAAGGGAAAAGCTTTACTCTTTATTTTATCATTATATTGTTTTGACTAATTATTTTGAAAGAAATTCTTACCAGACATCTCGGATGATGAGTATTGACTTGAACTCGGAACGTGTGTGGTGAAAGTCCTGTCTATTGCAGGTAACCGATAAACGGTATTGATTCTCTCTTCTGACTCGGCGGTAGGGGAGCAACTTCCTTGAAGTTCACTGCATAAAGATCAAAAACAAGAATATTAATAAAAGATAACAATCAAATAGTCTATGAGGATATTTATGATCCTACCGGTGGTTAACCACTCCACCGGAAGGTTAGCACCCTCAGCAATGGAATCTCGTTTGACAAAGAAGAATTTGCGTTGCCATCCGTCTTCGTTTTTGGTGGCTTTGAGAATCAGGGGTTTGCTGGAGGTCGAGAAGAGTAAGAACCGGCTAGAGCCATGGGATCGGAGGCGGTAAGCAATAGGTAAATCCTCGATGCGGAGGTCAGAGCAATGGAGGTTTTTGATTTGGTTGAGTACAATTAGTACTCTCCAAACCATGGGCATGGTTTGAGCAAAAGAGATGCCAGTAATACGAAAGAATTGCATCATGAATTCAGGAAAAGGGTATCGAAGACCTAATGAAAAAGGATATGCTGGAAAACAGATCCATTCGGTAGAAGAAACGTCCGATCGGATTGACCGATCAAATGGCCTAAAGACCGTGCTGTCGGGAAAAGCGCCGGAGGCTCTTAAAGCTGCAATGTCTGCGTTGTCAAAAGCGCAGATCTCCTTTTCGGGATTTTTAAGAAGATTCTGCTGGGTGAAGGTCTCGGCGTCCATTGCAAGCAAGATGAAGTAAATTGACAGGAAGAAAGTCAGAAATGGAGTATTACCTGAAGGTTCTGTTGAAGATATCTGCTTTTCAAACAAGAAAATAGAAGATATAGGGGCATCGTGGATCTCCATTGAGTAAAAAACGCGTTGGAAGTTACGATGTGATCTTGACCGTCGCTTCGTTTTAAATGCCTTGAGTTATGGGATAAGATTTTTGAAATATATCCGTTGGATTGGTATACCAACTGATATATTTGGGGACAATTGTTAGGGGTCATTTTCTTAACATACGTATCCTGACCAATATCCTGCCTTTGTTTGTTTATTTGTGACCAGGATGCTGGAAGAGGATATTGCTAACATCTTGGGCGATATCCTGAGGATTATTGAATTAACCACGTGCAGGTTAAAGGCTGAGACTTGTTAACGGTCAAGAGGACTTCTTCTCCTCAAGACTCGGACGAATTTGTTGAGAGAGAGACGTTGAGCCCGAAAGACCAGGTCTACAACGTTCGAAGAAGGAATATTCGGTGGATCCCGCAAGTTTAGGATAGTTTGTTATTTTATCTTAACTATAAATAGATGGGGACGGATCAGCTTAGAACACACAATTTACACTTACACTCTCGAACACTTTCACTCTCTAGCTCATTGCAAACACCACACTTGTATTCAATTTTCATTGTAACACTTAGTCGATCCGTACCACATCCTGCACTGTATCCTGATTTTTGAAGCAATTGAAGAACAAGGCAGCTGCGATTGTCAGCTCCCGAGGTTTTATGCCGGCGATCTAGATTGATCAAGGGCTTTCCTCGTACATCTCGTGTCGTTTACTTTACTTTTGCTCATTGTTTGATCATAGATACAGCACAATATCCTGAGCCGTATCTTGAATACTGTTTTTTCTAAATAACTTGACAATCATATTTTCAACACACTTTCTAGCACACTACCTCACTTAACTAATTTGATCACTTAATTGCTTAGGTAATTTTTGACCAAAACACCTGTCACTTAGTCTTTTGAAAATACGTCAGTTTACACTGGTAAATACAATTAACCGATTCATTTGAAAATATTTATGAAAATTGGTTTAAGGGCACAAGGCACAAAAATATCTCTTTTATAACTTGGGACAATTATATAACGATAATCTTGTATCAGATTCACATGTTTGTCATACATTTAGGGCCCAGGATAAACACAGGGACAAGATTAATCGACACACCACTAATATAATCCCACGGCGGGTTACCCCAACAAGTGGGTATATCTTTTTACGTACGAAACTATCAGGTGTATCCCTACACCCCGTGCTTAAGTCGTGGCCATTTACAATTTTAAATGAGCCGAGGATATCCAGGACACGGTCGTTAACCCCCAATGTTTATTGTTATCAAGCAACACTGATTAAAATGGGATTATGCCATATAACCATATTCGATTAAATGATTTTTACACCCGACCAAGCGGTAATATTTTACCGTATCCCAAGCCCGTATAAGGGAAAATAAGTTAAAAGTATTTACCAGAGCTTTAAAATGCGAGATTTGTCTACTCAGCCGTATAATCTAATCAAACTAGTGCAAGTAACTTTTACCGGGGCTCCTAATCTGGAATAAAGGTTTTATTAACCTATTAGATTACTAACGGGTCTTATTTAAGTTGTAAACTTGACCGGTTAGTTTAAGGAAAGATTTTACGGTACGAAACGCTAGATTAAGCGATGACCAGATTGGAATGTAATTTAGACCCGACAAGTATGGAGACTTGTTTTATATGGGTAAACTAAATACATTCTGGATTCTGAAATAAAAATGATAAGGTTTAACTTGTTTCGGTAAACTTATGTAAACTAGTTACGTAAGCCTAACCGTACGAGTATAAGCTGTAACGAGTAACCGGATAAGTCATGAATAAGTTCCATATGCCAGTATACTTTAAACAAGTTATAATATCAGTAGGATATCAACTTGTATGCCCGTTGTTTTGGTCAAAAATTACCGAAGCAATTAAGTGATCAAATTAGTTAAGTGAGGTAGTGTGCTAAGAAAGTGTGTTAAAAATATGCTGATTAAGTTGTTTGCAAAAACAGTTTCCAGGATACGGCTCAGGATATTGAGCTGTATCTGCGATCAAACTATGAGCAAAAAGTAAAGGGGGTGACACGAGATATACGAGGAAAGACCTTGATCAATCTAGATCGCCGGCACAAAACCTCGGGAGCTGACAATCGCAGTTGCCTTGTTCTTCTTATTGCTTTAAACGTCAGGATACAGTGCAGGATATTGATCAGATCGCTAAGTGTTACAATACTTTTTTGTGAGAGTGAAAGTTGCGAGAGAGAAGAGTGTTAGAAAGCAGTGAGGGTTGTTGTGTCCTATTCGATCTGATTTATCCAACTATTTATAGCTAAGAAATACAAACAAAAATTCCTATAAACGGGGGATGCCTTCGAATATTCCATAGTTAACGTTATGGACCGAGTAAAGCGACTTCAACGTCTTCATTCGAACGACTTAGACCGAGTCTTCCGGGGAAAGGGTCCTCTTGAACGTTACAAGCTTGGACTCGTATTCCTGCACATAATCCATTAGTAATCATCAGGATACCATTCAGGATTTTAGCAATATCCTGAACCAGCATCCCGGGCATGAACATATACCATACAAGCAAGATATAATCTAAGATATTATCCAAGATATGAACTCGGAATTTCACCCATAACAATTGTCCCCAAAAAATGTTACCGTTTAGTATCCTGGCACTAACGGTTATATTTTTTACGAATAACGAGGCAATTAAGAGATTAGACCTTGATGTGACAGCTTGTAACCGCTTAGTCTATAATTACTCATTACCTCCCTATAACTTCTCATCCTCATCTTCTTTTAACCTTTACCGAAGAGAAAAAAGGTAAACATTTCTCTCTCAATCCCACCTTTCTCCTTTATTCTGTTCAGTATTCCGGCACCATGAGACAAACAAGATCGAGCTCCGGTGACTCTGCTCCCACGTTCATCCACCAGAATCTCCTCCAAGAACCGGAGAAAGAGATATGTTCCTTCGATAGTGCCCACTTGTCGGCTCTCAAATCCTCCGGCATCTTCCCGGAAGGGACGGTGTTCCGGCCGTTTGACCGGGAAATCCGGTCGGACATGGTTTCCGACGAGTGGTTATGTTTTAACGCCTTTCCCTTTACCTTAGGATTACAGTTTCCCTTTCCAGATTTCATCACTGATTTCTTTAATACCACAAAAATCTGTTTTAGCCAAACAATGCCAATGCTCTGGCGAGTCTTGTCCGTTCTTGATCAGATCAAGAAAAATCATATTCCCGACCTTTCCGTTCATGACCTCCCCTTAGCATATCGGCTTATATGCCATGGTTCCTGTAGATTCTTGTTCTATTCTACCTCCGGCGATCCGCTAATACTTCGTACCACCAGGAATGAGGAGAAATGGCAATCCAAATTCTTCTTTGTAAAAAGAGACTCAATCCTTGGTGGAACGGAATATCCGGTGAAGTGGTTGAGAAATGGTAGGATTTAGGGTTTAAGAATGATCCTGCTTTATATCCTGTTTCATATCTTGTACTAATTTTTTCCATTTTCTTGTACACAGTCGATTTCAGGAAGCTTGCACCTCCCCTAGCTGACTCACAGAAGAGAATTGACGCTATCAGACTCCTCCCAGAGGCTGAAAGAAGTTTTAATCCGTCTCCACTGTTTTGGTCAAAAATTACCGAAGCAATTAAGTGATCAAATTAGTAAAGTGAGGTAGTGTGCTAGAAAGTGTGTTGAAAATATACCGGTTAAGTTATTTGGAAAATCAGTATTCAGGATACGGCTCAGGATATTGAGCTGTATCTACGATCAAACAATGAGTAAAAAGTAAAGGAAATGACACGAGATGTACGAGGAAAGCCCTTGATCAATCTAGATCGCCGGCATAAAACCTCGGGAGCTAACAATCGCAGCTGCCTTGTTCTTCTTATTGCTTCAAACGTCAGGATACAGTGCAGGATATAGACCAGATCGCTAAGTGTTACAATGCTTTTGTATGAAAGTGAAAATTGCTAGAGAGCGAGTGTTAGAGTGTATGCAGTGAAAATGTGATGTCCTATTCGATCTGGTATACCCACCTATTTATAGTTACTAAATAAAAACTAAAATTCCTATAAATATGGGATGCTCCCGAATATTCCATAAATAGCCGTTTGGAACCAAATAAAGCGGGCTTAACGTCTTTCCTTGAACAACTTGGACCGAGTCTTCCGCGGAATGAGTCCTTGTGAACGTTGCTAGCTTCTAACCCACGTACCTGCACATAATCCGTTAGTAATCTTGAGGATACCATTCAGGATGTTACCAATATCCTGAACCAGCATCCCGGATGTAAACAGATACTATATAACCAAGATATAAATCAAGATATTTTTCAGGATATGGGCTCAGAATTTCACCCATAACAATTGTCCCCAAAAATGTTACCGTTTGTTATCCTGCACTAACGGTTACATTTTTCACGAAGACCGAGGTAATTAATAGATAAGACCAATGATGTGACCGTTTTCAACTACCCGTCCTATATTTACTCATCATACCCTATATCTTCTCATCCTCATCTCTTTTTTAATCATAATCGACAAGGAAAAGGTAACATTCTCTCTCTCATCTTCATATTCATCTTCATTCTCCGGTGAAAAACTCAGGTGACCAAATGCCCAGACAAACAAGATCTAGTTCAGGCGACTCGGCTCCCACGTTTATCCAACGGAACCTTCTCCAAGAACCGGAGAAGGAGATATGTACCTTTGACAGTGCCCACCTGTCGGCCTTAAAATCCTCCGGCATCTTCCCGGAAGGAACTGTATTTCGACCTTTTGACCGAGAAATCTGGTCAGATATGGTTTCCAACGAGTGGATATGCTTCAATGCCTTCCCCTTCACCTTAGGGCTACAATTCCCCTTTCCGGATCTCATCATGGAATTCTTTACCATTACCAAAATTTCTTTTAGTCAAACAATGGCAATGCTTTGGCGTGTTTTGTCTGTTCTTGACCAGATCAAGAAAAACCACATCCCTGATCTTTCTGTCCATGATCTCCCCTAGCTTACAAGCTTAGATGCCATGGATCATCTAGATTTCTATTCTATTCTACTTCCGGTGACCCACTGATACTTCGTGCCACCAGGAACGAAGAGGGTTGGCAATCTAAGTACTTCTTTGTAAAAAGAGACTCCATTCCTGGTGGAACGGAATATCCGGTGAAGTGGTTGAGAAAGGGTAGGACTTAGGGTTTAAGAACGATCCTGTCTCTTATCCTGCTTCATATCCTGAACTAATGAATTTTCTTTTTTATGCAGCTGATTTCAGGAAAATTGCACCCCCTCTTGCTGATTCTCAAAAAAGGATAGACGCCATCAGACTCCTCCCAGAGGCTAAAAGAAGTTTCAATCCATCCCCACCAACTCCAAGTCCTCTTTCAAGTGCAAACATGTCTGGTAAGGATCCTGCAAAATATCCTGTACATATATGTTTTCATTTGATATCCTTAGGAGAAATTTAGAATTTTACTCCCTGTGTGCAGACTCCAGCAAAGTTCCAGTCTATCTAGACCTCGACGAACTCGACAGCTTCCCAACTCCAGCCACAGTCAAGAAAGAGACCCCTGCTGCTACCAGCTCCAAACCGCTCCCGGCTCCCAAGGCTAATCCAAGAACTCGTGCTTCCACGGCAAAAAAGAGGAAAGGTCTAGAAATCAGCGCCCCAGGTTCAGAAGGGTTCTCCTATGATGAACTCAGCTTCTCCGACTCCTTAGAGCCAATGACATCCTTTCTCAACAAGGTAATATCCTCATATATATCCTGCACATACATCCTGCATATATATCCCGATAGGATATCCTAATAGGATATCCTGGTTAATATATTCTGGCTTATACCTGAAATTGATGTGCAGGGCCTTCAGCATTTGCTCCACCTATACAATGACTCTTGTGGTACTGCTGCACTCCATGAGGCCAGGATCAAACAACTTGAAAGCACCGTTGCTGACCAAGGTGCCATTGCTGAAGCGAAGACCCGGCACTACGAGGGCATGCTGAAGAAGGTCACCCATGATGCTGAGCTCAAACCTGCAACCGTTCAAATGGACCATGAACAAGCCATGGTCTCTTTCCGGGAGGGAATCAAGGCTTCCGCTATTGTCTCTCTGCTACAAGCACGCATCAAGATGGCCTACGAGGCCAAGGAGACGGGTCTTGTATGTCCATCCTGGCCGGTTGAATCGTGGGTGGCCAAGCTGAAGGAGCTCGGAGGCAAAGCTGTGCCACTCCCTGCTGAAGCCGGTGAAACTTCCAAGTCAGCGGAGGTGGTGATCCAGGTTGGAGACAAGAAGGACGCTGAAGCGGATGCTGGGATGGATGCTGGTGAGGATGCTGCTCAGGATGCTGGTGCTGTGAAGTCGGAGAAGGTTGGAGAAGATGCCGCTGTGTGAGGGCATTCAGGTGGGCGATGATGGATATACGTGCCAAGGCCGGAGCCCACTTTTTCGAATTTGAATGTTGGTTTGTAAACCCAAAACAATTTACTTTTCCGCACTTTACTTTTCTGCACTTGAACAATTTACATTTCCTGCATGCTTTTTGAACAATACAATAGTTGGAGGTGGATGGGTCTCGGTTTGAGACGAAACCTTCAACTGTTGGGTAAATATGCTTAAAAACTAATTGTGCTTTTGGTGGATAGATCTCGGTTTGAGATGAAACCAAAGCACAAACTTTTGCTATGGTAATATAACTTCTCTTTTGACTTTATTATTGTTGTTATTGGTGTATAAACTTTACTTATGAAAACTGTTTTGTTTGAATATATTATAAACATACCCTGAGAGATATCCTGATCAGGATACTGAAATACAACCTATAAATTATCCAAAAAAGGAGAAATCATACCAGAGATTCTTAGAGAATCAATTTCAATCCTGCATTATAAATATGTCCCCAGTGCACACTTATAAACTTGGATCCATCCTTTGAACAGTATAACGTATGTCCCCTGTGTTCAATACAGAAACACAAATGTATTCATACCTTGACTCGAATAAATTCCGGATACCCCAGGGCAAAACCCCTGATATTCTGAAATGAATCCTTAGCATACTTGGGATAAACCCTTAATATCCTGGGGATAAACCCTGAAATTCTGGGGATAAACCCTGATTCTCATGCGCTACAGGCGAGAGTGTATAAACTCTAAATCTTAGAAAGGTGAAAACCTTTAAACCTTAGAGAGTATGAAAATACTCTTTCGTGAGAGAGGGTGATCAATCCTCATATACCTTCAGGATCCAGGATATAGCCAACAGTAACGAAATTGTCAGCCACTTTTACATGAACTGGTCCCGCTACCTTGAACTATACCTAGATAACTTGCGCTCCAGGCGAGGTGTTTAAACCCAATTCGAAAGAAAGGTGAATACCTTTAAACCTTTGAAGGGACCAGGATCCCTTAAACGTGAGAGAGGGGGCCAATCCTCTAATCTTTCGAGTTATCCTGAGTACATATCCTGGAGCTATATCCTGAAACATATGCTGCAAAACAATTGTAAACTAAGGTGGGTGTTAGCTTGGCTAACACCCCTCCGATGCCTAAGTCAGTATTGGGTTCAAGATAATAAACAAATATAGTTAAAATAGATAGAATACATACCATTCTGAGACAGAAATTAAATACTACTCTTACTTGAAATAAAGCTTTAAATGTATTGCATTCCAGGATCTTGGTAGCATATCCCCTTCCACATTCTTGAGTCGATATGATCCTTTCCCTGCTTCTGACTCGACTTCATATGGTCCTTCCCATTTAGGAGCTAGCTTGCCATCGGCAGGATTAGTAGTATTTTGAAAAGCCTTTCTTAGCACCCAATCACCAACTTGAAATCTTCTAGTCCTTATGTTCTTGTTATATGCTCTGGATATTCTTTGTTGATATGCTGCCATCGTTAGTCTTGCTGCATCTCTTTTTTCATCTATAGTATCCAAATCTTGACATAAGACTTCAGGATTCTGTTCAGGATCCTGTAGGACAGATCTTGCAGTAGGTATCGTCATTTCTGTTGGAATCACTGCTTCTGCCCCAAATACCAAGGAAAACGGGGTTTGGCCGGTTGCATTATTTACCGTTGTCCTATCAGCCCACAAAACAAAGGGTAACTCTTCCGCCCATCTTCCTTTTTTGGCTCCAA
Source organism: Helianthus tuberosus (assembly GCA_030545235.1). Taxonomy (NCBI): domain Eukaryota; kingdom Viridiplantae; phylum Streptophyta; class Magnoliopsida; order Asterales; family Asteraceae; genus Helianthus; species Helianthus tuberosus. Next base: position 52,419,867 of record CM060425.1, read on the forward strand.
GCCTCTTCTTTAAGTTATTGACTATTATCTTGTTTGAGGATTCAGCTTGTCCATTCGCTTGAGGATGTACCGGAGTAGATGTGATCATTTTGATTCCCCAACTCTTGCAAAAGTCGGTAGTCCTTTTGCTTATAAACTGGGACCCATTATCACAAATGATCTCAGCTGGTACCCCAAACCTAGTCAGGATATTCCTCTTTATGAAAGATACTACTTCTTGGTCTCTAACTTGAACAAACGCTTCAGCCTCAACCCACTTAGAGAAATAATCCGTCATTGCTAACATAAAGACTTTTCCTCCCGGAGCTTTTGGCAACTTCCCTACTATATCCATCCCCCATTTCATGAATGGCCAAGGGGAAACTACAGGATATAATGGTTCAGCTGGTTGATGTAGTATGTTACTATGTCTTTGACATGCATCACATCTTCGAGCATATTCTGCAGCATCTTTCCTCATCGTTGGCCAATAATATCATGTCCTTAATACTTTCGAGAACAATGATCTGCCCCCAGTGTGATTACCATAATCCCCTTCATGTATATCCTGAAGTACTTCTTTGGCTTCAGGATCCTCCAAGCACCTCAAATATGGTCCTGCAAGAGGTTTCTTGTATAACACATCATTTATAATAGTAAATCGTGATACCTTCATCCTAAATGCCTTAGGATTTTCCTCCCCAGGAATGTATCCCTCCTTGAGATATCTCATGATTGGAGCCGTCCAGGATTTGGGATACTTTTCAGGATACTCTGCATCAGGATCCTGAATACCCGCTACTTCTTTATCCTGAGGATTCGTTGCAGGATACAAGATATGTAATATCGGTATTTGGGTCCCTTCTGGTATCCTGATCGACGATCCCAGATTTGCTAAGGCATCTGCTTCAGCATTATCCTCCCTTGGTACCTGTTCAAGTGTAAAAATATCGAAATATCCTGCTGATTTTTTGAGAATATCGAGGTATTCGACTAATTTCTCACCCTTAACTGCATAGGATCCATTAAAATGGTTAGTAATTAACAAAGAGTCAACATATACTTGTAAATTTTTGATACTCATGCTCTTAGCCAACTCTAATCCTGCAATTAAAGCCTCATATTCTGCTTCATTATTAGTAGCAGGAAATTCACATCTAATAGCCTGGGGTAATATGTCCCCCTGTGGCGATTTTAGTATTATTCCCAATCCTACTCCTCTTATATTAGATGCACCATCAGTATATAATGTCCAGGATCCTGAGGATTCTCCTAACTGTTGAACTTCTAGGTCTACCTCATCCTGAATGTCACTACTAAAATCAGCCACAAAGTCAGCTAAAGCCTGAGACTTTATGGCATTTCTAGGTTCATATACTAAATCATAAGCACTCAACTTTACTGACCACTTAGCCATCCTGCCTGACATCTCTGGTTTCCTAAGCACATTTTTGACAGGATAATTTGTTTTAACATGAATCCTATGTGTCTCAAAGTAATGTCTAAGTTTCGTTGATACCATAACTAATGCTAGTATCAATTTTTCTAAATGAGAATATATAGTTTCAGCATTTAACAAGCTTTTACTAACATAATAAACAGGATATTGCTGACCTTCATGGTCCTTTACAAGGACGGCACTTACAGCATTCCCTGATACTGCGAGGTATAGGGATAATGGTTCACCATTCTCAGGCTTCATCAGTAGAGGTGCGGTTGAGAGATATTGCTTTAGATCCTGTAGGGCCGCTTCATGCTTCTCACCCCATTCGAATTTCTTGTTCTTCTTCAGGATATCATAAAAATCTTTGCATTTCTCTGAGGATCTTGAGATAAATATGTTTAATGCTGCCACTCGCCCTGTTAATCGTTGAACATCCTTCATATTTGAGGGCGATTTAATATCCAAGATGGCTTTAATCTGCTCCGGGCTCGCCTCTATTCCTCTTTTGGTCACCATATATCCTAGAAATTTTCCTGCCCCCACTCCAAAATGGCACTTAGCAGGATTTAGCTTCATGTTATACTGATCCAGGATATCGAATGCTCCTTTAATATCCTGGAGGTGATCCTGAGCTTTCTTTGATTTTACCACCATATCGTCAATGTACACCTCCATGGTGTCCCCCGGTTTGTCTTTGAACATCATGTTTACCAATCTTTGGTATGTTGCACCTGCATTTTTCAAACCAAAAGGCATAGCTGTATAACAATAAATACATGTTGGTGTCATGAAGGCAGTATCCTCCTGGTCAGAAGGTTCCATTTGGATCTGCTGAAATCCTGAGGATGCGTCCATGAAGGTCAACATTTCATGCCCGGCAGTGGCATCTACCATTGCATCAATGTGGGGAAGAGAAAATGGGTCTTTAGGACAAGCCTTGTTCAAGTCTGTGTAGTCTACACAAACTCTCCATTTCCCATTTTTCTTCTGTACCACAACCACGTTTGCTAGCCACCTTGGGAACTTAACCTCTCTGATCATCCTGGACTTCAATAATCTCTCAACTTCCTCTTGGATAATCGTATTCCGCTCAGGAGCAAACTTCCTTCTTTTTTGCTGAACAGGCTTGAATGATTTATCAATTCCAAGCTTGTGAGTGATAATGTCTTTGGATATGCCTGTCATATCCTCATGCTTCCATGCAAACGTCGACATCCTGCACTTCAAAAAGTTAGTTAACTGTTCTTCAATATCCTGAGGGATATTGGTTCCTACGAGCACCGAGATATCAGGATTATCCTGATCCAGGATAATTTTCTTCACATCCTGCTCCGAATCTTCCACGATATCCTGGGCCCGCATCTTTAATTGCTATGCTGTACTAGGCTTGGTTGAGGATTTCATCGAGGATGAGTAGCATTCTTTCGCCTCCTGCTGATCACTATCAACTTTGACAACTCCCCAAGGGGTAGGGATCTTGATGCATTGGTGATACGTTGATGGCACAGCCTTCATATCGTGAATCCATGGTCTTCCCATTATGATGTTATAGCAGGATAGAGAATCCATCACACAGAAACGTTGTATCGAGTTGACTCCTTCAACGTATACTGGTAACTTTATCTCTCCCACTGTGTTTCTAGCCTCTCCACTGAACCCAACAAGCACGGTAGACTTTGAAGTGATATCCATTGGAGATACATTCATTCTCTTCAGAGTCTCTAGTTGGATTATGTTAACGGAGCTGCCATTATCAACCAATATCCTGCGTACAAAATGGTTAGCCACATATAATGTTATTACCAGAGCATCATGGTGAGGATCCTGGACAGTATCCCTGTCATCAGCATCAAACGTGATCACTTTGTCAGTTGTAAGCGTAGTCATCCTGACAGGTCTGTCTCCCCTTTCGGCCTTAGCTTCTTTTGCATGTCTCTTTGCCGACGAATACGAAGTCCCACAAATGTCGGATCCTCCCGAAATGAAGTTGATTATCTTAGCATCCGCGGGAGGTGATGCTGCTCGCTCAGGATCCTTCTCGGTATCCTGACCCTTATTCTTCTTTCTTCCTAAGAGATCTTTCAGATATCCCTTGCTTAGAAGATAGCTTATTTCTTTCCTTAGAGCAATGCAATCCTCAGTTACATGTCCAAAATCTTCGTGGAAAGCACACCATTTTGACTTATCTTTCCAATCGGCCTTTTGTTGATTCTTTCGAGGCCACCTAGCCTTGTCTCCTAAACCCTGCATGGCATACATTATTTCAGGAATGTTAACAGAAAAGCAATACTCAGATAGTTCAGGATATTCTTCAGGATCCTCGTCTTCAATAGCATTCACTTTCTTGTTTTCATTTCTACCATATGGCTTAGAGCGATATGGCTTAAATGAGGATTCTGACTTCCTGTTAGTTGACTCATAAGTGTTAGATGAGTTCATCCTTTCTTGCATCTTTCTGTCATCTTCCAATCGAATATATCTTAGGGCCCTGTTCCGAGCTTCATCTAAGTTCCTGCATGGGTTCATTACAAGGTCTTGGTAAAATTGAGAATCCTTTTGCAGCCCCATCTTGAAAGCTTGCACAGCTATTGCAATATCAAGATGCGGAATGTCTAAGGATTCTCGGCTGAACTTGTTCACATAATCCCTTAGGGATTCTTGATGCCCTTGTGTTATCCTGTAAAGGTCACTTGTTAGTTTTTCAAAACTCCGACTACAAGAAAACTGACTATTAAATAAATTCACTAAGTGAGCCAAAGATGTAATCGAATGTGGAGGAACATTCAAGAGCCATTTCAAGGCTGATCCTGTTAAGGTAGAACCAAAACCCTTGCATAAGCATGCTTCTTTGAGCTCCGGAGGGATAGGGTTAATCTCCATTCTTTCCCTATACTGGGCAACATGCTCTTCAGGATCCGTGGTTCCATCATAAAGCTTCATGTTGGGGGTTTGAAATCTCTTTGGAATCTCAGCATCACAAATAGGATGTGCAAAGCGAGATATTCTGTGGCTGTCTTGGGACACCTCCGGGATTGGCTGGACCACTCCAGGTACACTGGATATCATGTCCTTCAACTTTTGAAGTTCCCTAGTAAATGCGGATGTTACACCTGTATCCTGCAATGATCCACTACTGTTAGCAGCATGAGTATTATTATTATTTGACACGTTACCCGTCGGAGGATTTTGCCCATATCCTGAAGCATATCCTGAGCTCCTCATGGTTGACATCCTGACCGAGGAGGGTATTTCAGGAGTGTGATTCTGAGGAAGGCTGGGGACAATATTCCCCCTGTTATCCTCAGTATACACAGCTGAACTGAAGTTCAAAGTTCTGGGTTGTAATGGAGTGGCAATATCCTCAGCAGATCTGCTCGAGCCAGACTTCAGGAGTTGTATTTCCCTCAACAGCATTTGGTTTGTTTCCTGTTGCTGCCTCATTTGTTCCTGCACACTTCCAAATAAGGTTAGAATTTCATCATTAGAAGCTAAAACGGGAGCAGATTCCTGAACACTGCGAGTAGGGATAATATCCTGAGGTCGTGAAGAGGCTGGCATCCTTGGAGGAGGTGGTGGAAGCACCGAACCGGTAGTAGCAGAAGTCATAGCAGACACAGTGGAGGAACTCATGTTTGATCTTGAGGCCATTGTAAATAATGCGGCAAAAAGTTTTGAAAATAGAAAACCGATTAACGATTTCCCAAAGATTTTTAGCAAAGAGAGCACCACTTGCCCCTTCATGTATATCCTGAAGCACTTCCTTAGTTTCAGGATCCTCCAAGCACCTCAGGTATGGACCTGCAAGAGATTTCTTGTACAAAACATTATTTATAACGGTGAATCATGATACCTTCATCCTAAATGCCTTAGGATTTTCGTCTCTAGGGATGCGTCCTTCCTTGAGATATCTTATGATTGGAGCCATCCAGGATTCAGTATCCTTCTCAGGATCATGACCAGGATCCTGAATGCTTGTTACCTCCTTATCCTGAGCTTCGAAGGGATCCATAGCAGGATATAGGATATGAAGTATCGGTATATGGGTTCCCTCTGGTATCCTGACTGATAATCCTGAGTTTGCCAGGGCATCTGCTTCAGCATTATCCTCTCTTGGTACCTGTTCAAGTGTAAAAACATCAAAATATCCTGCTAATTTTTTTGAGAATATCGAGGTATTCAATTAATTTCTCACCTTTAACTGCATAGGATCCATTAAAATGATTAGTGATTAACAAGGAGTCAACATATACTTGCAAATTCTTGATATTCATATTTTTAGCCAACTCTAATCCTGCAATTAAAGCCTCATATTCTGCTTCGTTATTAGTAGCAGGAAATTCACACCTAATAGCCTGGGGTAATATGTCCCCTTGTGGCGATTTTAGTAGTATTCCCAATCCTACTCCTCTAACATTAGATGCTCCATCAGTGTACAACGTCCAGGATCCTGAGGATTCTCCTAATTATTGGACTTCTAGATCTACTTCATCCTGAATATCACTACTGAAATCAGCCACAAAGTCAGCTAGAGCCTATGATTTTATGGCATTTCTAGGTTCATATACTAAGTCATAAGCACTTAATTTTACTGACCACTTAGCCATCCTGCCTGATATCTCGGGTTTCCTAAGCACATTTTTAACAGGATAATTGGTTTTAACATGAATTCTATGTGTCTCAAAGTAATGTCTAAGCTTTGTTGATGCCATAACTAGAGCCAAAATTAACTTTTCTAAATGAGAATATCTAGTCTCAGCATCTAATAAACTTTTACTAACATAATAGACAGGATATTGCTGACCTTCATGATCCTTTATAAGGACGACACTTACAGCATTCCCTGATACTGCGAGGTATAGGGACAGTGGTTCACCATTCTCAGGTTTCATCAATAGAGGTGCAGTTGAAAGATACTGCTTCAAATCCTGCAGGGCTGCTTCATGCTTCTCTCCCCACTCGAACTTCTTGTTTTTCTTCAGGATATCATAAAATTCCTTGCATTTCTCGGAGGATCTTGAGATAAATCTGTTCAATGCTGCTACTCGCCCTGTTAATCGTTGAACATCCTTCATATTTGAAGGTGATTTGATATCCAAGATAGCTTTAATCTGCTCCGGGCTTGCCTCTATTCCTCTTTTGGTCACCATATACCCTAGAAACTTTCCTGATCCCCCTTCGAAATGGCACTTAGCAGGATTTAGTTTCATGTTATACTGATCCAGGATATCAAATGCTCCCTTAATATCCTGGAGGTGATCCTCAGCCATTTTAGATTTTACCACCATATCGTCGATGTATACCTCCATAGTGTCCCCCAGCTTGTCTTTAAACATCATGTTCACCAGTCTCTGGTATGTTGTACCTGCATTTTTCAAACCAAAAGGCATAGCAGTATAACAATAAATACCTGTTGGTGTCATGAAGGCAGTATCCTCCTGGTCCGAAGGTTCCATTTGAATCTGCTGAAATCCTGAGGATGCATCCATGAAGGTTAGCATCTCATGGCCGGCAGTAGCATCCACCATTGCATCAATATGAGGAAGAGGAAATGGGTCTTTGGGACAAGCCTTGTTCAAGTCTGTGTAATCTACACAGACTCTCCATTTCCCATTTTTCTTCTGTACCACGACTACATTTGCTAACCATCTTGGAAACTTGACTTCTCTGATCATCTTAGATTTCAATAGCCTTTTCTACTTCTTCCTGAATGATCATATTTCGCTCCGGAGCAAACTTCCTCTTCTTTTGTTGGACAGGTTTGAATGATCTGTCAATACCGAGCTTATGTGTTATAATATTTTTCAAAATGCCTGTCATATCCTCGTGCTTCCACACGAATGTCGACATCCTGCACTTCAAAAAGTTAGTTAACTGTTCTTCAATATCCCGAGGGATATTGGTTCCTACGAGCACCGAGATATCCGAATTATCCTGATCCAGGATAATTTTCTTCATATCCTGCTCTGAAGCCTCGATGATATCCTGGGCCCGCATCTTTAATTGCTATGCTGCATTAGGCTTAGTTGAGGATTTCATTGAGGATGAGTAACATTCCTTCGCCTCCTGCTGATCACTATCAACCTTGACAACCCCCCAAGGGGTAGGGATCTTGATGCATTGATGATAAGTTGATGGCACAGCCTTCATATCATGGATCCATGGCCTGCCCAGTATGATGTTATAGCAGGATAGGGAGTCCATCACACAGAAACGTTGTATTGAGTTGACCCCTTCAACATATACTAGTAACTTTATCTCTCCCACTGTGTTCCTAGCCTCTCCACTGAACCCAACAAGCACGGTGGATTTTGAAGTGATATCCATTGGAGATACATTCATTCTTTTCAAAGTTTCTAGTTGGATTATGTTGACGGAGCTGCCATTATCCACCAATATCGTGCGTACAAAATGGTTAGCCACATATAATGTTATTACGAGAGCATCATGGTGAGGATCCTGGACAGTATCCCTGTCATTACTGTTGAAAGTGATCACTTTATCAGTTGTGAGGGTAGTCATCCTGGCTGGCTTATCTCCCCTTTCGGCCTTAGCTTCCTTTGCATGTCTCTTGGCCACAGAATACGAAGTCCCACAAATGTCGGATCCTCCTGAAATAAAGTTGATTATCTTGGCATCCGCAGGAGGTGATGCTGCTCGTTCAGGATCCTTCTCAATATCCTGACCCTTATTCTTCTTTCTTCCTAGGAGATCCTTCAGATATCCCTTGCTTAAAAGATAACTTATTTTTTTTCTTAGAGCAATGCAATCCTCAGTTACATGTCCAAAATCTTCATGGAAGGCACACCATTTGGACTTATCCTTCCAATCAGCCTTTTGTTGATTCTTTCGAGGCCACCTAGCTTTGTCTCCTAAACCCTGCATAGCATACATTAATTCAGGTATGTTAACAGAAAAGCAATATTCAGATAATTCAGGATATTCTTCAGGATCCTCGTCTTCAACAACATTCACTTTCTTGTTGTCATTTCTGCCATACGGCTTAGAGCGATATGGTTTAAATGAGGATTCTGACTTCCTATTAGTTGACTCATAAGTGGTGGACGAGTTCATCCTCTCTTGCATCTTTTTGTCATCCTCCATTCGAATATATCTTAGGGCCCTGTTTCGAGCTTCATCCAAGTTCCTGCATGGGTTCATTACAAGATCTTGATAAAATTGAGAGTCTTTTTGCAGCCCCATCTTGAAAGCCTGCACAGCTGTTGCAACATCAAGGTGTGGAATATCTAAGGATTCTCGGCTAAACTTGTTCACATAATCTCTTAAGGATTCCTGAGGTCCTTGAGTTATCCTGTAGAGATCACTTGTTAGCTTTTCAAAACTTCGACTACAAGAAAATTGACTATTAAATAAATTCACTAGGTGAGCAAATGATGTAATCGAATGAGGAGGAACATTTAAGAGCCATTTCAAGGTCGATCATGTTAAGGTAGAACCAAAACCCTTGCATAGGCATGCTTCCTTGAGCTTCGGAGGGATAGGGTTAATCTCCATTCTTTCCCTATACTGGGCAATTTGCTCTTCAGGATCCGTAGTTCCATCATAGAGCTTCATGTTGGGGGTTTGAAATCTTTTTGGGATTTCAGCATCACAGATAGGATATGCAAAGCGAGATATCCTGTGGCTGTCTTGGGACACCTCCGGAATTGGCTGGACCACTCCAGGTACACTGGATATCATGTCCTTCAATTTCTGAAGCTCCCTAGTAAATGTTGTCGTCATACCTGCATCCTGCAAAGATCCATTATTGTTAGTAGCAAGAATATTATTGTTTGACACGTTACAAGTCTGAGGATTCTGGCCATATCCTGAAGCATATCCTGAGCTCCTCACAGTTGACATTCTGGCCAAGGAGGGTATTTCAGAAGTATGATTCTGAGGATGGCTAGGCACAATATTTCCCCTGTTATCCTCAGTATATACGGCTGAACTGAAGTTCAAGGCTCTGGGCAGTAAAGGAGTGACATTATCCTCAGCGGGCCTGCTTGAGCTAGATTTCAAGAGTTGTATTTCTCTCATTAGCATTTGGTTGGTTTCTTGCTGTTGCCTCATCTATTCCTGTACACTACCAAACAAGGTTAGAATTTCGTCATTAGAAGCCAGAACAGGACCAGATCCCCGAATGTTCCGAGTAGGGATAATATCCTGAGGTTGTGAAGAAGCTTGCATCCTTAGAGGAGGTGGTGGAAGCGTCGAACCAATGGTAGCAGAGGTTGTAGCAGACACGGTGGAGGAGCTCATGTTTGATCTTGAGGCCATTGTAAATAGTGTGGCAAAAAGTTTTTAGAATAGAAAACCAAGTAACGATTTCGCAAAAGTTTTTAGTAATGATAGCACCACTTGCCCCACGGTGGGCGCCAAATTGTTTTGGTCAAAAATTACCAAAGCAATTAAGTGATCAAATTAGTTAAGTGAGGTAGTGTGCTAAGAAAGTGTGTTAAAAATATACTGATTAAGTTGTTTACAAAAACAGTTTCCAGGATACGGCTCAGGATATTGAGTTGTATCTGCGATCAAACTATGAGCAAAAAGTAAAGGGGGTGACACGAGATATACGAGGAAAGCCCTTGATCAATCTAGATCGCAGGCACAAAACCTCGGGAGCTGACAATCACAGCTGCCTTGTTCTTCTTATTGCTTTAAACGTCAGGATACAGTGCAGGATATTGATCAGATCGCTAAGTGTTACAATACTTTTTCGTGAGAGTGAAAGTTTCAAGAGAGAAGAGTGTTAGAAAGCAGTGAGTGTTGTTGTGTCCTATTCGATCTGATTTATCCAACTATTTATAGCTAAGAAATACAAAAAAAATTCCTAAAAACGGGGGATGCCTCCGAATATTCCATAGTTAACGTTATGGACTGAGTAAAGCGGCTTCAATGTCTTCATTCGAACGACTTAGACCGATTCTTCCGGGGAAAGGGTCCTCTTGAACGTTACAAGCTTGGATTAGTATTCCTGCACATAATCCATTAGTAATCCTCACGATACCATTCAGGATGTTACCAATATCCTGAACCAGCATCCCGGGCATGAACATATACCATACAAGCAAGATATAATCTAAGATATTATCCAAGATATGAACTCAGAATTTCACCCATAACACCCGTTTAGACTTTAAAATGAATCTACGCCTCATAAGGGCATTTTGGTCTTTTTATGACGTATAAAAGGAATTTGAGTATAATCTGACGTTATGATCATAAATATTCTTTAAAAATACTTTATTTATGATATAATATCAGTAGGATATCAAACATATGTGTGTTTTATAGTTTAAAACCAAACTGTGCTCTGTAAGGGCATTTTGGTAATTTCACACATAGTTTTGAAGGCTAATTTGGGAATCTGAGTTTATATCATATACCTACTGTTAAAAATATTTAAAATAATCTGTACCACTACATACTACCGAGCGGCGTGATCAATGTTAATGAACGTATTTTAGTCTCGTTAAACATACCAAATGTCATACCAAATGTAAGCATGTATTGTAAAAACCAAGTACTAAGTATGCTAAGTAAACATACAAAGTAGAAATGTTTATGAAATCAATGTGCTAGCATGTAAGTAAACTTACATAGCAAAATATAATGGAAATCATCTACTATATGTGTACTAGATGAACATAGCAAGTATATGACATGAAAGTAACAAGTAGGCACATGTGTTTCACCCCAAAATGTTTGAAAGCAGTAAAAGAGGGAAGCTATGTACTCACTTGATATTGCTTAATAGTCTTGAAATAATAACCAAGTAACGCTTGAAGGATCACAGAATCAAACGGCACAAAAGGGTCCAAGCTTGGAATAAGAACAAAGAAAACTGATGTTTGAAGCCTTCAACCAAGTGGGATAGCTTCAAGAAAGCAGGTGAAGAAGAAAAGGATGAATGAGCAAGGAAATGAGCAAAAAGATTGGGTATTTATAGATTTTCTTGATCCATTAGATCATTGACATGTGTTTTTGAGTGAATCAAAGCTTGATCTTGGCCATACACATGTTGCCCACAGATTAGAATACTTGGGGAGCACTTAAACAAGCCCAAGGTATGCTAAAACTTGGATTAAAACCAATGGGAATAGGCTGTTTAGCCAGATACAATGTTTCTGCCAGATGAGGCTGTCATGCCCCGCGTAAGAGTAGACCCAGTCTTACGCGGCCCGTTAGAGACTTTCAGGAATTGTTAAAAATGGTCCCTGCCTGCATAAAACTTAGTTTTTGAGGCATTTAACCCCTGTTAACCCCATTTCAAAGCTCTACAATGATGTTAAGGCATAGGGAACATGAAATATGCTTTAAAATATAATGGATGTCGGTTCGTTTGGCCGTACGATCTCGTTGTTTGATTAATTACGATGAAACTCGAACGGACACGAAAAACGATCCAAATTACACGACGAATGGTATTTTAGCATTCCAATCACTAAAATAAAATATTTTATCCACAGGCGGATCTAAATCAAATACAAAACATGTTCAGCAGACATAAGGCATTACAGACTTGCAAGATCCTCTACTTAATGCCCAGAAGCTTCCAGCCAATTACGAGTAGTACCTGTTACTTAGTCTTTTGAAAATACGTCAGTTTACACTGGTAAATACAATTAACCGACTCATTAGAAAATATTTATGAAAATTGGTTTAAGGGCACAAGGCACAAAAATATCTCTTTTATAACTTGGGACAATTATATAATGATAATCTTGTATCATATTCACATGTTTGTCATACATTTAGGGCCCAGGATAAACGCAGGAACAAGATTAATCGACATACCACTAATATAATCCCACGGCGGGTTACCCCAACAAGTGGGTTTATCTTTTTACATACGCAACTGTTAGGTGTATGCCTACACCCCGTGCTTAAGTCATGGCCATTTACAATTTTAAATGAGCCGAGGATATCCAGGACACGGTCGTTAACCCCCAATGTTTATTGTTATCAAGCAACGCTGATTAAAATGGGATTATGCCATATAACCATATTCGATTAAATGATTTTTACACCCGACCAAGCGGTAATATTTTACCGTATCCCAAGCCCGTATAAGGGAAAATAAGTTAAAAGTATTTACTTGAGCTTTAAAATGCGAGATTTGTCTACTCAGCCGTATAATCTAATCAAACTAGTGCAAGTAGCTTTTACCGGGGCTCCTAATCTGGAACAAAGGTTTTATTATGTAGGATCGTGTACGGACCCACAATGAGTCGATCAGAGGCGTTCTACACAATATGAAAGGCGGAAACAGACACATTGTGTGTGATTCAGCAAGATATTCACTTTAACTGTTGTTCTGATTAACTTGACAAAGTTTTACAGCGAAACAACACTTCGGCTCCGGAAACACACATACACCACGCATTCAAACGAAATTACCTAGCCCCTATTTATAGGTTGTCTAATTCCGCTTGAACATGACTCAAGTGGAATCATAGTACAAACGAAATTACACACTCAAGCGGAATTATAAGCTAATTCCGTACGAAATTACCAAATGTCTTCTTCAAACGGAATTAGCTTCTTCAAGCGAAATTAACTTTTTGTCATGTTTTCTCGAACTTCGTGCCCTGAACAATGCAAGACTCGATACAAGACGAAGTCGACAGACGCATGCACCAACAGACTCCCCCTCGAATGTTGATGAGTCTTAAGTGTCGAGTCTTCAACATCTTCAGTCTTTATCAGTCTGATCGCTCTCTGAAGTATTTGACAGTGTAAAACTTCTTCAATCTTCTCTTTTCTTTTCATCAGCACCAACATACTCCCCTCGAACAAATAATCTCTCGGATGTTGATCGCAATCTGTCTTTTACAGGATCAGGATCGTGTCCTGGCTCTATATTCAGACTCAGAATCCAGGCTATCCTGCACATCCTCTACCTCAGAATAAATTTCACAAATTTAACGTTTGACAAATTTATATAACCAGACTCTCTCTCAAATTTAACCAGAATGATTTATCAATGTTAGAATCTGATGAACCACTTGAAAACAAAAATTCAAAATATTATCATTTAATGACACAAACTCCCTCTCACAAAATAATCATCATGTTTTGCACTCGGAATTTTGAAAATCAGCTTTTCAACATCAGTTGTCAAAAATTTTTTTGGTTTTTTCAAAGTTTATGCTAAAACACACTAAAATCTTTTTGAATATTTGAATGAAATGAAATGCAGTAAAGAAATATTTACAGACATTATTTTGTGAGTTTGTGTAAGAGGATCATATCAGATTTTGACAAGTCACAAGTACCGCTGAGCTTAGTTACACATTAAGAATTAAACAGTTCACTTAGATTGCCGATATACTGATCCACTTAAATTCTCACACAAATTTCAACTGATTCAGGATATGAATTAGGTGTATTAAGAACTTAAACTCATTCATGTGTCCCACCTCTTGAATATACTCCCGTATCCAGATCCCAATATTCAGTCTTACAGGTGAGTATACCACAGATGATATCTGTAAGGGGTTAGATGCGAAGATCGTGAGAGCTCAGGCCAGAACTTCCGTTCAACAGAGAGATGACGGCTTCGACTTTTGGTGGGTCCCTTTTAGAGGATCTTTTTTACAACAGCACATGATTAGCATTTTTCAATGTTTCATCATTTTTTGTACTGAGGACAGGCTTTTATTTCAAGCAAGCGTAAAGTATTCTCCGGGGACTAGGCCATTGCTTCCGCAAAATCAGAAGTCCCGGGATAATACCCCAGATATCACTGAGCATAAAGACCTAGTATCTCAGAAAGAGGGATCCTTCAAACGAAATTTCAGGGGTTACCTATATATCCAAGTAGTGTTCCCCACGAAATAAGCAAGTTTGAATTTAAGTTTATATCCCGAAAAAGCTTACTAAATGTGTAAAAACCTATCGGCATATCATTAGTGAGACCGTTTAACGCTATTTAAACATTACATTTCTTTAGCATACTGTAACTGTCTACTGATGTACTATCATTTCCTCTTCTTCACAACAAAACTCTTTTTGATTTTATCATGTTTTTGGCTTTTTCAAATTCCAAATGTTTTTGGATTTTCTGAAAATTTTTACTTCCCCTAAAATTCAAACACATTTAAAGGAAACTTAAAAACAAACTGTACAAATAAAATGACAACTGATATCAAAACACTTCAATTCGCCATCCACTTGGCATAAACAATCAGAACTCCCCCTTTCAACAAACTATTTTCTCATTATGATTTCAAAACACTTAAGTTTGTTTTAATCAAAATGATTTTTCTAGAAAATAAGTTTTGTTGATTTTAACACTTGTAGACATGGGGATGTGAACATCACTTTGTTTTCCAATCATTTTCATCCTTTTGAAAAAAAATATAACAGTTTTAATTTTTATCAACAATATCACTTGTAGAAAATCAAGTACAATTTAATGTCCCTGATTTACCACTTGTAAGACGAAATATCACCTAAGTGAATTTCTCAAGAAAAATGCCGATACCTGCTTCACACTTACCAACCTGGAAGCTCCGGCAAGTCAGGATTTTACTTGTGAAAAACTTCCATCCAAGCCTGACCAAACTTGGATGTTTCCTCCTCAATTTCACTTGGGTAAAAAGTTGCTTTCTTTGTTTCATAAAAGTCCTTTACCCCTTTGGCCTTTCCCTCGACCATTTTTCCAAAAATCTTTTTAACATTTCCATTAAACACTTTCTCGACATCAAATTCTTTCTTCTCAGAATAGAATTGATTCGAAATCTCAACCTTCCCAACTTTTGATTTAAAATTTTCAGCCCTCAATGGTGGAAAATGAACATCATCCGTTGGAGGCACTGAGTTTCTTTTTTAACTTCAACCTGTGGCTCATCTGACTTTGTGGAATCAGATTCATCGCCAGATTTCACATCAAACTTCTTAACATCTTCATGAAACTTCTTAACAACCCACATTTGGTTGTCATGCTTAGCTCTCTTTTTATAAAAACTTGTTTTTGAACACTCACCAACTTCATATGTTGAATTTTCAAAAATTTTAAATTTGTCAGTTGGTGGTTCTTTTTTCTCAACAACTTTTTCTTTGAGTTTTTTAGAAACTTCCTGTTTTGTTTTTGTTGCTTGAGAACAGTTCCATGCAATGTGACCAACTTCATTGCATTTGTAACAGGTTCTTGTCTCATTTCTTTGATAATCTCCATTCTTCACTTTTTCTTGCTTCTTGGCAAGGAATTCTCTGTTTGATTGCTTCCAAAATGAGCTTTTTTATTCCTCTTCACAGCTTGTTCCTGGAACAAATTTTGTATTTGTTTTAGAAGTTTTTTCATGTTTATAATTTTCAGGTGGAATAAATCCAAGACCTTTCTTTTTGAAATTACCGTTATGGTTTGGTTTCTTTTGAAAACCAGAACCAGAACCGTAACCTTTTTTCTTGTTTAAACGTTGTTGAACTCTTGAAGTGTATTTTTTAGGTTTTTCAGTAAGATTTACATCTTTTATTTCAGAAATATTGATTTCTGTTAGTTTGAAAAGCTTTTTGATCTTTTCAACTTGAACACTTCTTATTGGGAATTCTTTATTAGAATATAATTTGTCAGAATCATTTAAAGTGTATGCAACTTCAAATGTTTCATCCTTCAAATTAGATTTTGATAAAAGAAATTCGTTATTGTAAACCCGTTTAACCGAAGACTTTGGACTGTCAACTGATGATGATCTCGGACTTTCAGTCTCAGACTTTGACACCGACTCCTCGTCTATTTCCAACACCTGATCGACCACCTTTTTTATTAACTCAGACTCATGATCAGTGTCAGACGATGTGAACGTGACGTCAATGTTTTCTGGTAACTCATCAGTTGTTTCTGTTTTTAACTTTATATTGACAACCTTTTTGACCTGCTCCTCATTCGGTTTTCTAGGAGAATACCCTTCCCAAATCGGAGGTGGACACTTGTTATAACTGACACTCTGTTTCTTACCAGTATCCTTCTTCTCTTTTGGCTTCTCATCTTAAAAAACTTCTAAACCTGCAACAGTTGGATAGATTCGATCAATTAGATAATCAGAACTAGAATAACTTTGCAGTAAACGTCTAATTCTCTCATTTTCAATCCTCTCAGTCTCCAACTCTTGCTTTATCTTTGCACACTCTTCAATATAATGATTGATAGCTTTTTGCTTCGACATCATCACAGCATTCATCATTGTCAGTGCATCTTCTCTTTCAGAATTTGTCTTTTATAGACCAGTTACCGTTCTATTCAAAACGTCATACGACTCATATACATAATTGAGATTGAACAATAATTGTTCTTTCATCTTATCTTGCTCACTCAGCTTCTCATCCTTCTCTGCACACTGCTTGCAAGATTCTAAACATTTTAAGCAAGGCTTGATGACTTCCACAATCTTTTCTATTTCAACGATCTTCTCAACTTCAACAACTTTCTCAACTTTAATCACTTTCTTTGTTTCAACAATCTCTTCAGCAATTTTATCCTCTTCATTTTGAAAAATCTTTTCATTTTGATCTTTGCTTTCACATTCCTTCTTTTTCAGTTCTTTTGCTGCTCGTATCTTCTTCAACTTTTCCAAGCGATCTGCAAAATAAAATTGAAAACTTTCAGGAGATAAATGAGTTTTTGCAATATTGATATGCATTTCTTCCTCATCATCACTATTGTCATCAGTTGGTGATTGATCAAAATCTATTGTCTTTTCTAAACTATCATCTGAAGAACCAGAATCAGATGGTGTTTGATCAAAAACTGTTGTTCTTTCTGAACTTTCATCTGATGAAACAGACTCTTCTTCTTGACTTTTCTCATTACTATCAAACGCTTTCATCCATTATGTCATCAGATCAGGCTCTTGAACTATCTGTGAAATGAGAGCTACAACTTTTGAATCAGGTGGAATATATTTATCCCAGCTGAAACCTTCTGCCACTTTTTCATCATCTTGATCAATGATACCATAATAAGCTTTCTTATTTGCATCTTCGATCATTCTTGCATGCGCCATTTGTGGTTCCTTTTGTTGATATGGTTGATGAGCAACTTGTTGATATATGGCTTTCCGATAGTAATCATCTTTTCCAAAAGGATTCTTTGCTCCACTAGCTTCCTGATTTTTGCATTCTCTCTTAAAATGACCTTTCTCCCTGCATCGAAAACAAGTAACTTTAGATTTATCAAAACCCAAAGTAGACACATGTACATCCAAAAAATCATTTCTTCCTGTAATCATTTTAAACTTTTCTGCTCTTCTCAAAACACTTGCTAGACACCATTTGATGTCCATGAGCTCCATCTCTTCAGCGTCTATCTGATCGTAATCCTCTTTCGTCAGCATAGGATTTCCGATCCTTCCAGCTACTAATCCCTCATAAGATTTCAGCACGGTAGCAAGTAACGCCATGTGATCTTTAGCAACTTCTTCAGAAAAACTTTGACCATTCGGGAGATTTAATGCAATGTTGCACTGTATCACACAACCATTTCCACTTTTTGAACTTTGAGACTGAAAACTTGAAGTTGAACTCTTTGGATTAACACTCTGATATGAAGAAAATCCACTGCTACTGTTTGAATTTTGATCAACAGTTCCAGATGAGTTTCCAGCACTAAAAGCAGTTTGGATTTTTGGACTCATTTCAACCTCTTGAACACTGCCTTTGTAATACATTTTCACATCTAGTTGATTACTTGGATTGTTCATCCTTGCAATCTTTTGCTGTTCAAGATCTTGACCTTCAATCTTTTCGATGAACTGAGAAATCGTCAAACCATCATATTCTCCGGTGTTCTTTAAGATCATCAAAAATGTACCCCATTATTTCTGAGGTAAAGCATCAGCTAATTTGTCTACCCATTCCTCTCGTTCTTTATTGATACTCAACAAAGACATTGAACGTACGAAGTGGCAGTATCTTTCAATCAACTTCTTTGTATCTTCTCCTGGCAGACTTGTGAATAGATCAAATTCTTTCTTAAGCAATGCCTTTTTACTTTTAATCATCTTCTCACTTCCCTCAAACTTAATTCTGAGTGCTTCCCAAATAGAACGTGAAGTTTTATCATGTTGAAGCAATATGAAGATGTCTTCTTTAATAGCTTACTGGAGTAAACTAATCATCATTTTCTCTGCTTTGTACATGTCTCGTTCCTTGTCTGTAAATTCAAAAATCTTTTTATCAACTCCCAGCTCAGTACGTGGTAGCACATACTTTTTCTCAACACACTCCCATGATCTCAAATGATTGGCTTGGACCCAGTTTTCAAACCTATCTTTCCAACCATAATACTCCTCAATGCTCATTAGTTTAGGGGTTTTTTGCATAGTTCCAGTTTCATTTTCCATGTTCATGTTTTGAGCAATGGCAGCTGGAGTAGTCGGGGATGTGGCAAACGCGTTATAGAATTCCTCTTCCATGATTTGGTAAACTTTTTCACAAATCAAAAACTTTCAAACGGAATTATCTTTTCACACAAAATTACTCTTTCAAACGGAATCACTAGTCTGAAGCGAAATTACCTGCAAAGCTGTTTCAAACGGAATACCAACTCACACGAAATACCGATTTGAAGCGGAATTACTGATGTCGTTTGAACCTCTCAAACGGAATACCTATTTGAAGCGGAATCACTGATTTCGTGTGAAAATTTCAAACGGAATTACGCAATGAAACGGAATACTCAAGCGAAATTACTTATTCCGTGTGGAATTACATGCAATTTCAAACGGAATTATGCTGACATCATCATTTCGATACAACTTTTCAAGCGAAATTACAAATTGATCAGGTTTTAAGCAGAATTTAAATCTGAAACTTTCAAGGATTTGTTAAAACACAAATGCGCATATACTGTGAGAATTTCAAGTCATTTTAACCGTGAAAACAAGTTCAATTTTGAAAAGAAGGTGTAGAAGTTAGAAAACAAGATGAAATCAAGCTGAAATCAGTAGAACTCCTCCTCCTGTGCTCTGATACCACTTGTAGGATCGTGTACGGACCCAAAATGAGTCGATTAGAGGCGTTCTACATAATATGAAAGGCGGAAACAGACATATTGTGTGTGATTCAGCAAGATATTCACTTTAACTATTGTTCTGATTAACTTGACAAAGTTTTACAGCAAAACAACACTTCGGCTCCGGAAACACACATACACCACTCATTCAAACGAAATTACCTAGCCCCTATTTATAGGCTGTCTAATTTCGCTTGAACATGACTCAAGCGGAATCATAGTACAAACGAAATTACACACTCAAGCGGAATTATAAGCTAATTCCGTACGAAATTACCAAATGTCTTCTTCAAACGGAATTAGCTGCTTCAAGCGAAATTAACTTTTTGTCATGTTTTCTCGAACTTCGTGCCCTGAACAATGCAAGACTCGATACAAGACGAAGTCAACAGACGCATGCACCAACATATTAACCTATTAGATTACTAACGGGTCTTATTTAAGTTGTAAACTTGACAGGTTAGTTTAAGGAAAGATTTAACGGTACGAAACGCTAGTGATGTGCACAAAATGCAACATATAAATTACATCAATTGTGGCATAAAACTAACCCTTTTTAGTACTAATGTTGGCAAATGTGTGTTTTTGCAAGTAAGTCATTCGCAAGTGATAAATAGTTTAATCATTTGATATGATTTGATTCGATAGCAACGTATGTTACACCCAAAAGTGCAAAAGCAAAAAGGGTTCAAGTATACTAACAGTGCGTGTTCAGCAAGTAACCACAACTTGATTGGATGGATTGAGAGCGCGTCTGATATTATCCTGAGTACAAATTGATAGCGTAAGCGTTGAACAGTGCGTTAAGCGGTGGCGGTTGAACCAAGTGTCGGGTGGTAATCCGATCGGGTGGCAATCCGATCGGATGGTCACTCGATCGGATGTAAATCCGTTTGGGTGGTAATCCGGTCGGATGGCCACTCGGTCGGATTGACACTCGTTGAGAATGATGTGTTTGTGTATGATGGCTTGTCCTTTGAAGTTTTCGTTGTAGCATTTTGAAAACAGGGAGGTATCTCTACCCTTCAGGTCGTTCGATCGAACGGCGGTTCGATCAGGCGACGATCCGATTAGTAGGACACCAAGTGGGGGACAAGTAGGATTGTCACTCGATCGGGTGGCAATCCGATCGGTGGTAATCCGTTAGAAATTGAACATGTTGAAAATTGTTTAAGTGTTGAAGTTCCAAACATCACATGGTCGGGTGGTCGCTCGATCGGATGGCAATCTGATCGGGCGGCAATCCGTTCGATGTTCAAACTCTTGAAAGTTTGAAATAAAATTTAAGTGTGCGGCCAAATGCAAGCCGATTGAGCGGCTGTCCGATCGGGCGGCAACCCGATCGGACGGCAGTCCGTTCCAATGGCCTGATCGTCTTGATACTTGGTAGTTTTGATAGGTTTGCGGTGTTGATCGAGATGGGGTGATAACGTGCTAACCAACAGAGACCGCATCTTGACCCAAGTGACCCGTTCGGACAGGAATCATCCTGGCCCGACAAGTTAACCTGTTCGAGACGGTTGTCCATGTTTAACCCGAAATCGGTGGTCTCTCTGATAGAAACCAGATCTTGAACCGACATGTCACTAGAAGGAGTAGAAGGTCAGAACGAGCTCCGATTATATCGGTTTCGAGTACATTGAGTGTAAAAGAGTTGAAAGAAGGTTGGAAAACCATCTTTCAATCCTGTCAATCCTTTTCCAAGAATCCTGTCAAACAAGCTCATCAAGCAATCGTCATCAATTCTTCTGACGATTCTACCGACGATTCTTCTGACGATTCTGCTGACGATTCTTCCGACGATTCTGTCAACGATTCTACAAGTGAGTCCTCAAATGAATCCTCCAAAGAAGACATCTCATCACAAGACATCGACAAACCCAGCCGCAAACGAAAGATCTCAAGCTCGAACTCATCAACAACCGAACTGCTAAAACCAGAACCTCTTCAATCAGTTCCACTACTTCCAAAACGTGCCTACACTGGAATTCATCCTCAATGTTACACGTGCACCTATCATCATCCAGTTGAAGCTGATTGTCGCTATTGCAACAATTGCGACAGTTACGGTCACTTCACCCGCAACTGCCGCACCAAACCGCGAACTTGAGTACAACAACAACAGCTCCAGCAAAAGTCTTCAACACCAAGCATCTAGCAAGCGTAGGATAATGTTGTAATGATACGATTTTCGACGTTAATTTCTAAGTATTGAACCTACTCTATTACTCGATGTTGCCACTATGTGTAACGTTAACGCTCGCTTTCGTTTTCACTTTCACTCTCTAGTCGTCGCACTTAGACTAGCTTCACACACGAACTATATACTATATCACAATATAATGTGTTTTAACCTCACTACACTCTTAGAATAAGGTACGATAAACGTGCAAGGAACGACTAATCACGGGTGCACACGGGATTATTTGGGTCAGTGCACGGAGATCGTAGTAAATTCTAACGGTGCCATAACGTTAAAAGCATGGTCAAGCATGGTGGATACGCCGCTGGTACTTCCTATATATAAGCGTCTTGACCATGTCGACCAAGTGTGACATCTATTCGCGAGGCACAAGTAGTAGGGGTAAAGCAAGGTGTGCTTTATCGTACTACCGATGTTTCGTGTAGAAAGTGCCATGTGCAGTTGAACGTTATTTAGACCTATACTATTATGGTTATTTTCGACATGCTAAACTAATCCGCAAGGCGTAACATCCAAATCGCATCACCGCGAGACTTTTTCGTAAGTCTGCAAACACAATGCAATTGCCTCATCGATAGACCTTGGTGAGTCTACCCCGCAGGGCGATCGCATCAACGCAAGACTGGTCGTAAGTATGTCGTAATTAATCGCATCACGCACACTAACGCTCACGATGCCGTTGAGTGAGGACCTATTCTACCCTCCTCGATAGTCGTGATGCGTCGCAACGCATATTCGAAGCAAAACTCGATTAATCGCATCGCTTTGATACTCGCATCGCTTATCGCTTCTAACGCTTATCGCTTCGAACTCTTATCGCTACTTGTGTTATGTGAGCACGCATGACGTCGATTCACGAAACGGATCTTGTATGGTCAAAACATGGTGAACACGCCGCTGGTACTTCCTATATATAAGTGTTTTAGCCATACTAGCAAACTTTTGTGGAAAGATGCCATGTGGGGCTTCCTGTTGGTTAATTTGTGAAACTATGGAGTCGAACCAAATCACACTACTCGCTTATCGCAATCGCGCATCGCTTCTCGCGCATCGCGCATCACGTATCGCTTACTCGCTTGTCGCTTATCGTGTACCGCTTATTGCTCATCGCACATCGCCTGATACTCATCGCAATTTGTTTTGTATCGATATGCATGACATCGCTTCACGGGACAAAACTAACCTGGTCAAACATGGTGTTTCGCCATGTTAGCAAACTCTCGTGGAAACATGCCATGTGGAAATTTAATGTGGAATCTAATCAAATCGCATCATTCGCTTATCGCTTGTCAGTCGTAGCCTACCAAGACACGCTATTTGACGTTATATGTCATCAAGCTACTCTCACGCACTGTCATCGCTATGTTTGCAATCAATCTCTCCGCTAAATCTCTT
Source organism: Helianthus tuberosus (assembly GCA_030545235.1). Classification (NCBI taxonomy): domain Eukaryota; kingdom Viridiplantae; phylum Streptophyta; class Magnoliopsida; order Asterales; family Asteraceae; genus Helianthus; species Helianthus tuberosus. Next base: position 52,442,904 of record CM060425.1, read on the forward strand.
CGATTCTACCTTCTACTTGGTCTAACTTTCTATCGCTTGGACTGAGGAGACGAAATTCTATTTGTGTCCTATCGGCACACGTGACACCACCTCATGAAACGGAAGTAATATGGGCGAAACACGGTGGATACGCCGCTGGTACTTCCTATATATAAGTGTTTTAACCATACTAACAAACTTTCGTGGGAAAGTGCCACGTGGGGCTCGATGTTAATTGTCTTTTCGAACCGTTAAAAACTGATTTTTATAAAAAATTTATTAAAGCCGTTGGACAAGTGAAATTTCCTTACAACGTGGAGGTAACATCGAATCAGCTTACCTCCATGCCCGAGGGAAGTTTCATAAGTCTAGTTTTCCTCAAAACTTTTGCAACATCAAAATGAAACCTTTTTTAAGACGTTGGTTTGACATCGAGTTCAGCTTGAACCCATGTCATAGGAGAGTTTTCTTAACTCCAGTTTTCATTTCCAAATTCTTTTAAAATGTTTAAACCTAAATTTTCTTACAACGTTGGTTAACATACGCAGCTTAACCCTACGACCTTACTAATTCTTCGGGGCTCGAGATACTTTTGAAACGCCAACTCGTGGGATACTACTCTTGTCATTACGTCGCCTTTTCGCTATCGCAATTAAACTCTCTCTTACTCGAGATGCTCACGCTTGACAACTTCCAGGCGACTAACTCGCCGTATCGCTACTTATGTGGTACAACCCTCACAAAGTCTACCTGATGGATTAATTTCGGGATGAAATTTCCTAAAGCAGGGGAGACTGTAACAACCCGCACGTTCGTGCATTGTTACTACTCGCTACACTCATTACGCCTAGCACCAGAGATTCGGATTATAATGTAACTATAGCGCATACATCACTATTTCGCATATTTTATCGCTATAACACATCACATCGCATACACTAACACTCACGATGTCATTGAGTGAGGACCTATTCTACCCTCCTCGATAGCCGTGATGTGTCACGACACAAACATTAATGCTAACGATGACTTTTCGCGTGAGTACTACCCCATCGGTCATCGTGACGATGATGACAATACAAGCGAGTGGTACCCCGTTAGTCATTGTGGCACAACGCATCGCAAACTCGAAAGCGCACCCGCAATCACGCGCAACTCGATTATCGCACCGTACATTTGAAAGTGTGGATACGTATATACGACCTTCTGTGATTAATTATAATAAATAAATATATATATGAAAATGTGTAACCAAACTATCGCAACGCTTAACGATCGAAACGAAACGAAACGCCGAAACGTTGACCATCGGAACCACGCGATCGAGTGACAGCTCGATCGGGCGGTCACCCGATCGGGTTGCCACCCGATCGGGTTGCCACCCGATCGGATTGCCACCCGATCGGACAGTCACCCGATCCGTGACACTCTATCGCCTCCTCTCCTCTTCACCTATAAATAGCCCTTGTCACATCACTTGAACAGTGATGTGACAGCTCCCACTCGACCAGCACGCTTTGGGGCTCTTTTCTCTCGATTTCTCATGATTCTTGTAAGTTTTCAACCTAAATCTTGTACTTCTATGATCTACACGCACTCCTCCACCTTTCTCTCTTTTGAATCTCAACTTTTAACCATGAAATCAACAGATTTGAGGTGTTCTATGGTGATGTCATCATGAAGTTCATATGAACTTCAAGTTTTGGCTTCATTCCACCATGAATAACTCAGATCTGAAGGATTTCCATAAGATTAAACAAAGTTTTCGCACAAATCTAAACATTTTCATGGTTAAAAGGATTGAAAGATGGTTTTCCAACCTTCTTTCAACTCTTTTACACTCAATGTACTCGAAACCGATAGAATCGGAGCTCGTTCTGACCTTCTACTCCTTCTAGTGACATGTCGGTTCAAGATCTGGTTTCTATCAGAGAGACTACCGATTTCGGGTTAAACATGGACAACCGTCTCGAACAGGTTAATTAGTCGGGCCAGGGTGATTCCTGTCCGAGTCACTTGGGTCAAGATGGGGTCTCTGTTGGTTAGCACGTTATCACCCTGTCTCGATCAACACCGCAAACCTATCAAAACTACCAAGTATCAAGACGTATGTGATTATGATTGTTTATTATTATGGGATAATGAACGCATTAATTATTGTCGCAAAATAGTTGTTATGGATTCTCCTGAGCAATCTGATTCGCCTAGTGCCACGCCCCGATGATTCTGCCATCGGTTGGGGTGTGACAGTTTTAGGGCAGTCTCAGCTTTGACTGGTTTATTTCTTAACCCATATAATGTAAGTGGCTGAGATAGATCCATAATGGATTTATAAGAAGCAAGCTTTGAAACCTTAATATGCCCTTTTATTTTCGAAGCTAAACCACCAATATATAGTGCATTATGCTTAGATTTTGGATGAACCGAATAGGACACTATTTCAGATAATAAGTTGAAGTCTGTAACATACTGTCGACAGTCTAGATCCTTCATGGTGAGAGTAAAAAATTCTTATTCAATCATTTCTATTCCGTGTCACAGACAACCGGTTTTTCTGATGAGTCCATAAACTTGGACCATCCCATATTGTATGAGGGTATCTTTCCTGAGGACTTTATTAATGTCCTCACCAACAAAGGGCATCGCCCTTGAATGACTGTGATATTTACCTCGAATGTCTTTCTCAGCACAGACGACGATTTACAGAATGGTTTCCACTTCATCCTTCAATTTTCTTCAATCAGTGGTCCCTTTTTCGCCATTGAAGTCTCTTAACTTGCAAGAAACAAAGTACTTTCCAAGTACATCCTTTAGAGGAACGGGGCTCCTTGCTATATATCATCTTATTTGGTTTATTCTTCGCATTCGAAGTATGAATAAATTTCTTCTCATGAGTAGAGTGATGTGTTTTTAGAGCAAGTATCATTTGGCTTTTGAACCCTTTCATGACCTTCCTCATAGCTTTTCTAATAGCTGTGTCAATCACAGCTTGGAGATTATCTCCATTAACCTTGAGGTTCACATTTGTTGCATCGTTTTCATTTGTCGCATCTATATCAACGCGACTGTTGTTTGCCTCATCTGAGTTTTCCATACTCGAGACTGGGTCCCTAACACCAAACGAAACACTTACTTAGTTGCACTACAATAGCTATTCAGCATTCTGATGACCTAACATACACTAACCATGGTATCATTAAACCATACAGGCTAATAGGGTATGAACATTCCTAATGAATGTTATTTGACTGTATATCATTTACATTTAGCCTAGGTCATGAAAGGACCATCAATGGCATTTAGGGTTTGGACCGAGTCCATTACCTTTTAGACAGGGAATCATAGTGTCACAATTTTCTTTGCCATATTGACGATTTTGTATAGCTCTGCAGCTTATCGCAAGGACTTTTTAAATATGAAACATAATTTCGTCATGAAGGGCATGAAAAATGTAGTACATAGGCTTGTCAAGAAGGACATTAATAGCCATATAACACGAAGGCCTTGTCGCAAGGGACATATAAGATATGGCACATAAGGCCTTGCCACAAGGGCATTTAAATCTATAAGTCGCAATCTTATTTGATCAGGGACTTTAAGGTTTGAACTTAGTTCTTCACCTTTGGGCAGAGAGTCATCGACTACATCTAACATTGCTTTGAAAGGCGATTTATTTTGCCACATAGGCAAATCAATGGACATCACCAATGGATGTTTATATGTATATGTTTATATAATTGTCGTAATTGAGGATATTAGTCAGTATCTTATCGATCTCATAGACTATAAGGCTTGGGCATTTCCCAACACCTTTGGCGGTGAACCATAACGGTCACAACTGTCAATGTCACTAATGGACCATATAGTATATTGTCACACCCCGACCACGTAAAACAACAAATCGTGGCGGAAACGTCGGGGAGTGTTGTAACAGAATTATTGCTTCACAACCATGGAATACAAAAAGTTTTGTTTTATTTATTCATTAAGTAAATTACATTGTTTTAACACGAAACAAACAAGTTACATATCGACTATCACTGTTATTATGTCACTAAGGCCTCGTCCAGATCCTATGTGACTCATGCATCCTAGCAATCAACATCAAGCAACAACACCTGAAACATATGTAAAAACAAACTCAGCAAAGAAATGTTGGCGAGCACATAGGTTTTATAAGAGTGTCAGATTCATGGCTAGTTTACATGTTGCACTACCTTATTAAAAACCTTGTTTTGAAAAAAGTATAGTATTGCAACATAATTAACCAACTCAAATCAAGCGGGTTATAATTTATAAAACCTCGTAGCCATGATTCTTAACCCAAAAACATTTGTTTTAGTAACCAAATTGTAAAACATTTCGTATTAACTCGTTTAATAAATCTCGTACGGTTTGTATCCTTTAGAAAACTTCGTTATGTGACATCGTTTCAAAATCGTTTACCCAAGTGAACTAGATAACGCCTCGGTATGTAATATGTTGAAAACACTTATATATAAGAAGTACCAGCGGCGTATCTACCATGTTTTCACCACATTACACCCGTCCCGTTATCTAAACACTTAACCAAAAACCAATCGTTTATCCACTTGTTTAACTTGTTCAAATCGTTTCCAAATCGTTAACTCGTTTAAATCATTTAAATCATCCTCGTTTTAATTGTGAAAACTATTTATGGTCATCTCGCTAATAACATTCAACCCTTCATGACTCGACTATCTCACTTCTCGCATTAACATACCACCAAAGGGTAAGTTAACAATCACAGATTCAGTCGTTACCCACATAACCCATACATAACCATGGATGCAATCTGATAACGGGATTTGTCAGATCCTATGGTACCATAACCTAATACTGGTCGGTTCGGCCAAAATTAATGAATGTCATTCGTTATGTAACTACAACCAACAAGTTTGTTCACATTATCAAAATCGTTATTAGTTTAGTATAAACCATCTTAATCGTTTTTGAAACCATTGTTAAAATATCGAAATCGTTTGATACATATGAATCACCCCAAAACAATTGAAAACAGTAAAATAGGGGAACTATGTACTCACATGAAGTGCAAAGTGTCCTCAATCAAAAGAACTTCAACAAACTCAAGCAAACCCGAGAAATCAAGCAGCACCTAGTAATCGAATCACTAGTCAAACAATCGATACCTAAATCGGAAGATCGGACAGAATGAGGTCTTGTAAACCAAATGAGTGTTGGAACTCATGTGATATGGTTTAACAAAGCCTACATCCTAAATCGGAACCTAACCTAAGTGCTTTCGACCCATTACGACCCATTAAGGTAGCTTACGCCACTTTAACGCGTCGTTCGCGTAAAAGCGCGTTCGAGACGTCTAACTAGTCCTATGACAAGTATTATATGCCTAATCATGTCGCATAATCAATTAAATGACAAAAGTTTATGTTACATATGCTTAAAATTCAATTATGCATGAAAAGGGCATTTTGGTCATTTACCTAAGGCATATAAACAACCTATCATACAACTAATTAAACCTAAGTGACCATAAGGTATAACCTCGGAAGGTTATTCCCTATGCAACTATGGTCACTAAACATGTTTGGTCGGATCCTAAAGATCGACCAAACGGGTCGAGTTCGAAAGTCTAAGCGGGTGTTTAGTCCGCTTGACTTACGACTCTACATAAGCACTATACTAAAAGTGACGAGCTAAACATGCTAAAACATGTTTAGTTAAGTTAGAAAACAGGTTTTGGTATCAAAACAAACGGTTTTGATACCCAAGAGTAGTTTGGTTACAAAATACGCACAAATACGCATTTTGGCCGAAACTACGACTCGTCACTACGCCTAGTCAGCGTGGTAATCAGTAGGTATAGTCACAAGGGACTATAACCATCGTGATTACGCTCACGTTGCGAAGTTCCAACGAACTTCGTGTTGACCATTGACTAGTCAAAGCTGAAAGTCAAACTATGTTTGACTTTCGTGCTTGAAATACAAGAACAAGCAAGAAGAGGACTTACAAAGGGTCCAAGAAGGTGTTTTGATTCAAAATTACTCAGGTGTGAGGTGTTTAAACCTCAACTTAGAGCAGAGATTGAATCAAGGTGTGAAGAACCCAAATGAGGAAGCTTGCTATTTATAGGAAGTTGATATCAATTGGATCATTCCATGTGTTTAGAGGGTGTAATCTTGGCCATACATGTGGGTACATGGAATTAGAATACAATGGGAGCCGAAAACCAGCTCCAGGTATTGCAAATCTTGCATTAAAACCCCTGAATTTGGACCAGATTGCTGAATCTGATGTTTCTATCAGAACTGGCCTCACGGCCCCCGTAAAACACAAGCTTCACCTTACGCGGCCAGTGTAAGGGACTTTGGCAGATTGTCAAAACAAGTCCCTGCACTTCAGAAACTTGGATTTGATGCATTTTTGACACGTTTAAGCCCCGTTAACCTCATTTCAAGGCTCTAAAATGAAGTTAAAGTATAGGTAACTTGAAATATGCTCAAAAACATCTCGGATGTTGGCTCGTTTGGTCGTACGGTTGCGTTATTCGGTTAATTACGATGGAAGTCGTAACGAACGCAAAAACGATCCAAATTACTCGACGAATGGAATTTTATCAAGCCAATCACTAAAATAAAATATTTTAATGATTACATAAATTTTTGGATGTCCGGGTATATTCAGAACGTAAGATATGCGCGAAAATGCAAACTTGTGCACTTTTTGACGCTTTTAGTCCCTATTGATCAAATAAGTTTATTTTAGCATACCGAACCCCTCAAAGCCTATTTCTAAGCTATGTAAAGGATATTTAAGGTATGTTTAACTTATGATCAAGTTCTGGAATGTTCGTTACTATACAAATCGGTATAGTTTCACAGTTTGACACAATTAGTCCTTACGATCGAACAAACTTGATTTCAACACACCAAACCATCCAAAACTTATTTCTAAGTTATACGGAGGTTATTTAAGGTATGTTAAGCCTATGTCACTATTACAGAGTGTTTGTCATGTTAAACTGACTGTGTTTATGCACCAGTTTGCGTATAACCTTCCAGAAAGCGATTTAAAGCTTGAAATCGAACTCGAATCAAATCGTAAAATCATCAAACACAAATATACACATAATAAAACCAAAACACATATAATAACACCAAAGCACATTGTTTTATTAATAATCAACATTGTTTTACATTGTACATCGATCACATATCACAGTCTCCCATACTTTAGGAAATTTCGTCCCGAAATTTTATTTAGAGGAAACTTGTGAAAACAATTGCGGATATTTCGCCTTCATCTGGTCCTCACGTTCCCAAGTAAACTCTGGCCCACGTTTGGACTCCCAGCGAACCTTAACCAATCGAATCCGTTTGTTCTTCAACTGTTTGACTGCACAGTCCACTATCTCCACGGGTTTCTCGACAAAGTGCATCGTTTCATCGATTCGGATCTCGTCGAGAGGGATGTGAAGATCAGCATCAGCTAAACACTTTCGTAAATTGGACACGTGAAAAGTCGGATGAATATTTCCAAGCTCTGGAGGTAGCTCTAGTCGATAGGCAACTTTTCCAACTCTTTCAACAATCTTAAATGGTCCGACATATCGTGGTGCAAGTTTTCCTTTCTTTCCAAATCTCACCACTCCCTTCCAAGGTGACACCTTGAGTAGGACATGGTCTCCGACTTGAAATTCTAAGGGCTTGTGTCGCATATCCGCATAACTCTTTTGACGGCTTTGAGCTGTCACAAGATTATCGCGGATTTTCTTGATTTTGTATGTTGTTTCCAGAATGAGCTCAGGTCCAGTATGCTGAGCTTCACCGATCTCATTCCAACAGACAGGTGAACGACATTTTTGACCGTAGAGAGCTTCGAATGGTGCCATATTAATACTAGCATGATGACTGTTGTTGTAAGAGAACTCAATCAATGGAAGATGAGAATCCCAATTACCACCAAAGTCTATCACGCATGCTCTAAGCATATCCTCCAAAGTTTGAATCGTTCTCTCTGATTGTCCATCTGTTTGGGGATGATAAGCAGTGCTTAGATTTAGTTGGGTTCCCAAAGCAGATTGCATGGTCTTCCAGAAATGAGATGAAAACTGAGCATCACGATCGGAAATGATATCCAAAGGAACACCATGTCGTGATACAATCTCATCAACATAGATCTTTGCAAGTTTATCAGCAGATAGATCCTCGTGAATCGGTATAAAATGAGCTGACTTTGTTAACCGATCGATAACAACCCATATAGCATCGTGACCTTTAGATGTACGCGGTAATTTAGTGATGAGATCCATCGCAATGTTCTCCCACTTCCAAACTGGTATCTCTGGTTGTACAAGCAAACCAGACGGTCGTTGATGTTCAGCCTTGACTTTGAGACAAGTTAGGCATTTCGATACATACAAGGCAACATCCTTCTTCATACCAGGCCACCAGTACTGAGTACGAAGATCCTTGTACATTTTGTCAGCACCAGGATGGATAGAATATCGAGACTTGTGAGATTCGTCCATCACTAAAGGGCGAAGATCGTCTTGTTTCGGAATCCACAAACGATCCTTGAAGTAAAGCAAACCATCGTCTTTCCTTTCGAGTTTAAGCTCAAGTTGAAGCGGTAGCTCATATTTCAATAAGCCTTTGATCACACAGGACCGTTGAGCTTGAAGAACACGAGATTGAATATCAGATAGAGTTCAAACAGAATGAAGCTTGACTCGCTCCTTTCGACTAAGCTCATCGGCTATGACATTTGCCTTACCAGGATGGTAGCGAATTTTGTAATTATAATCGTTTAAGAGTTCAACCCATCGTCGTTGCCTCATATTCAACTCCTTCTGATTGAGAATATGCTGGTGACTTTTGTGGTCAGTGAATACCACACACTTTGTTCCATAGAGATAGTGTCTCCAGATTTTGAGAGCGAAAACCACAGCACCTAACTCAAGATCATGAGTCGTGTAGTTCTTCTCGTGAACTTTTAGCTGTCTTGACGCATAAGCTATGACTTTACCTCGTTGCATAAGAACGCAACCAAGTCCTAGATTCGACGCGTCACAATAGACAACGAAATCATCGTTTCCTTCGGGCAAAGATAACACAGGAGCATCACATAGCTTTTGTTTCAGTGTTTGGAACGCTTCTTCTTGTTTGGGTCCCCACTCAAAAAGCTTATTCTTCTGAGTCAAAGCAGTGAGTGGAACCGCGATCTTAGAGAAATTTGAAATGAATCGACGATAATATCCAGCAAGACCAAGAAAAGATCGAATCTCTGTGGGCGTCGTCGGTGTGTTCCAATCCTTAATTGCAACAATCTTGGATGGATCCACATGAATACCATGCTCGTTGACAATATGACCCAAAAACTGAACTTCTTTAAGCCAAAATTCACACTTGGAAAATTTAGCAAAAAATTGTTCCTTCTTCAGGAGTTCTAAGGTCAAACGAAGGTGTTGCTCGTGCTCGGCTTGAGACTTCGAATAAATGAGAATATCTTTGATGAACACAATGATGAATTTGTCTAAATAAGGTTTACAGACCCTATTCATTAAGTCCATGAAGATAACTGGGGCATTCGTCAGACCAAAAGGCATGACAGTAAACTCATAGTGCCCATATCTTATACGGAATGCAGTTTTGGGAATATCTTCTTCGAGTACACGAAGCTGATGATACCCAGAACGCAGATCGATCTTGTAAAAACAGGTAGCACCTTGCAGCTGATCAAAGAGATCATCGATTCGAGGTAGGGGATATCGATTCTTGATGGTAAGCTTATTAAGCTCACGATAATCGATACACATTCGAAAAGATCCATATTTCTTTTTCACGAAGAGGACAGGAGCACCCCAAGGCGAAAAGCTCGGACGGATGAATCCTTTATCAGATAACTCTTGAAGCTGTTTTGATAATTCTTGCATCTCTGACGGTGCAAGACGGTAAGGTGCTTTCGCAATCGGGTTGGCATTGGGTACAAGGTCAATGTGAAACTCGACTTGAGGAACTGGAGGCAAACCAGGTAGTTCATCGGGAAACACCTCTGGATAATCCCGAACAATCAGAATATCCTGAATACTCTTGCTCTTGCCTTTCTCCTCGGTGACATGTGCCAGAAAAGCAACATATCCTTTTCGCAAATAATTTTGGGCTTTTGTACATGACATAAGCTTCAATCCACCTGAAGGTTTCTCGCCACGAACTTCCAGAACATCCCCAGACGGAAGAGGAATAAAAACAATCTTATCGAAACAAACCACCTCATCATGATGTTTGGTTAACCAATCCATCCCCACGATAATATCGAAACTCCCAAGTTGCATTGGTGTGAGCTCAATAGGAAAAAGATGGTTATCAAGGTTTAACTGACAATCACGAATAACAGAATTGAGAACAAGAGGTTTACCAGTAGCAACTTCGACAGATAAGGGTTTCCTCGGTTTAGTTCTAGGTATCGCAAGTAAAGGCTCAAAAGATAACGAAACAAAACTTCTATCGGCACCAGAATAAAAAAGAATAGATGCAGGTCGATTGTTAACAAGAAACATACCATTGACAACCTCGTTGTCAGCCCTCGCTTCGTTTGCATTCGGGTTATACGCTCGTCCACGAGCAGGATTCACATTCGCATTGACATTTGCGTTTGGATTCGCATTTGCATTCACCAACCTTGGGCAGTTGTTGTGGAAATGACCAAACTCTCCACAATTGAAACATGAACCTGGTGGGAATCTCGCAGCATTCCCCTGAACTGGAGCTTGAACCTGGGCAACTTGATTCTGACCCAGACGACAAATGTTGGCCAGATGCCCAAGTTTACCACACGTAGTGCATTGCTTACAAGCTTGGTGTGCAACATGATGACCGTTGCAGCGAGTACAATGAGGTGCGGTACCAGCATACACTTTCTTTGCAGGAGGTTGAGCCGGTTGGTTATGAGGGTTCTGAGCAGTAACTGCAAAGTTCTGGGAACCCTTTCGCTTTCTTGACTTCTTCGAAGACTCACCCTTCTTACTCTTACCCCAATCCTTGTCTTTAACAGAATCGGTCGACTTCTTCTTGTCACCCTTGCGGTTCAGTTTACCCTTTCTGACCTGAGACTCGGTCAGAGTAGCAGACAACTCGATCGCTTGACGAACAGTAGTAGGATTACTGCCAGTCACAATATCTTGCACAGAATCGGGTAAACCATCGATATACCTCTCAATTGCCTTTTCCAGCGGGGTAACCATAGTGGGACACAACAGACTGAGCTCCTCATAACGATCCGTATACGCACGGTGTTCACCCCTATCTTGTTTTAGATCGTCAAACTCTCGTTCCAAAGCTCGAATTTCGTGACGAGGACAAAACTCTTTCATCATGAGAGCTCGAAGCTCCGCCCATGTTTGTGCCAATGCCACTTCGGCACCTTTATCACGCATTACTCCGTCCACCATCTAAGGGCACGCTTCTCGAACACGCTTAATGCAAATTCAACCTTACGCTCATTCGGACACTTCACATGTCTGAATGTGCTCTCGATACTCTCGAACCATTGCAGGAGTGCGGTTACTCCTTGAGATCCAGAAAACTTAAGCGGTTTAGCAGAATTGAAGTTCTTGAAATTGCACTGAGCATTATTGTTGTTGTTGTTGTTGTTATATAATTCATGGATCTGGGTCACTACGCCTGGAAGCACAGCAGCCATTTGCTGAGCGACAAGGGCTGCGACTTGTTCAGCAGTAAAAGATTGTGCATCACGTCGAGGAGGCATTTTCTAAAAGGAAATATGAGAAACGGGTGAGGTTGATAATTAGGAAAAACAAAAGAGGTATCAACAAAACACAAGGAAGGCGATCATTTGTTCGTTACCTCGAACAAACAAACGACACGCAGTGACTAATCAAAGTAAATGAGTCAAAATAATGTATCGCGAAGACATGCTCACCTATAAGTGAACACTCACCCCAAGAGTTCCCAGGTAAGAGTGACTGGTCCGATTATGTGGATTTGTACGAACACTCTAGCCTTAGACAGAAAACTCAGGGTACAGGCATTCACTCTTCTAGTTTGCACGTGTTCACATTATTTAGACCCAAACTTTGACGAGATTTTGAAAACTCAGAAGGCACTAAGCCAAATATGAGTCAAACTGGAAGGGTTCAAAACATAGTAATCAATCATCCTAGAACGGATGATTAATTTTCGAAGCAGATTCAAAATTTGTGTTCTCGTTGTGGTTATCACCTAAGGGTAGGTGACGGTTTTGTTTTAAAAATCTAAACGCAAATTTCCTTGCGTTAGGGTCCTAGAAAGTTATAGTCTAGGTCAAAGCATTGCTAATAACCTAATTCCCTATAACCATTGGCTTTGATACCAACTCTTCTGTCACACCCCGACCACGTAAAACAACAAATCATGGCGGAAACGTCGGGGAGTGTTGTAACAGAATTATTGCTTCACAACCATGGAATACAAAAAGTTTTGTTTTATTTATTCATTAAGTAAATTACATTTTTTTAACACGAAACAAACAAGTTACATATCGACTATCACTGTTATTATGTCACTAAGGCCTCGTCCAGATCCTATGTAACTCATGCATCCTAGCAATCAATATCAACCAACAACACCTGAAACATATGTAAAAAACAAAGTCAGCAAAGAAATGCTGGCGAGCACATAGGTTTTATAAGAGTGTCAGATTCATGGCTAGTTTACATGTTGCAATACCTTATTAAAAACCTTGTTTTGAAAAGAGTATAATATTGCAACATAATTAACCAACTCAAATCAAGCGGGTTATAATTTATAAAACCTCGTAGCCATGATTCTTAACCCAAAAACATTTGTTTTAGTAACCAAATTGTAAAACATTTCGTATTAACTCGTTTAATAAATCTCGTATGGTTTGTATCCTTTCGAAAACTTTGTTATGTGACATCGTTTCAAACTTTGTTATGTGACATCGTTTCAAAATCGTTTACCCAAGTGAACTAGATAACGCCTCGGTATGTAATATGTTGAAAACACTTATATATAAGAAGTACCAGCGGCGTATCTACCATGTTTTCACCACATTACACCCGTCCCGTTATCTAAACACTTAACCAAAAACCAATCGTTTATCCACTTGTTTAATTTGTTCAAATCGTTTCCAAATCGTTAACTCGTTTAAATCGTTTAAATCATCCTCGTTTTAATTGTGAAAACTATTTATGGTCGTCTTGCTAATAACATTCAACCCTTCGTGACTCGACTATCTCACTTCTCGCATTAACATACCACCAAAGGGTAAGTTAACAATCACAGATTCAGTCGTTACCCACATAACCCACACATAACCATGGGTGCAGTCTGATAATGGGATTTGTCAGATCCTATGGTACCATAACCTAATACTGGTCGGTTCGGCCAAAATTAATGAATGTCATTCGTTATGTAACTACAACCAACAAGTTTGTTCACATTATCGAAATCGTTATTAGTTTAGTATAAACCATCTTAATCGTTTTTGAAACCATTGTTAAAATATCGAAATCGTTTTGATACATATGAATCACCCCAAAACAATTTAAAACAGTAAAATAGGGGAACTATGTACTCACATGAAGTGCAAAGTGTCCTCAATCAAAAGAACTTCAACAAACTCAAGCAAACCAGAGAAATCAAGCAACACCTAGTAATCGAATCACTAGTCAAACAATCGATACCTAAATCGGAAGATCGGACAGAATGAGGTCTTGTAAACCAAATGAGTGTTGGAACTCATGTGATATGGTTTAACAAAGCCTACATCCTAAATCGGAACCTAACCTAAGTGCTTTTGACCCATTACGACCCATTAAGGTAGCTTACGCCACTTTAACGCGTCGTTCGCGCAAAAGCGCGTTCGAGACGTCTAACTAGTCCTATGACAAGTATTATATGCCTAATCATGTCGCATAATCAATTAAATGACAAAAGTTTATGTTACATATGCTTAAAATTCAATTATGCATGAAAAGGGCATTTTGGTCATTTTCCTAAGGCATATAAACAACCTATCATACAACTAATTAAACCTAAGTGACCATAAGGTATAACCTCGGAAGGTTATTCCCTATGCAACTATGGTCACTAAACATGTTTGGTCGGATCCTAAAGATCGACCAAACGGGTCGAGTTCGAAAGTCTAAGCGGGTGTTTAGTCCGCTTGACTTACGACTCTACATAAGCACTATACTAAAAGTGACGAGCTAAACATGCTAAAACATGTTTAGTTAAGTTAGAAAACAGGTTTTGGTATCAAAACAAACGGTTTTGATACCCAAGAGTAGTTTGGTTACAAAATACGCACAAATACGCATTTTGGCCGAAACTACGACTCGTCACTACGCCTAGTCAACGTGGTAATCAGTAGGTATAGTCACAAGGGACTATAACCATCGTGATTACGCTCACGTTGCGAAGTTCCAACGAACTTCGTGTTGACCATTGACTGGTCAAAGCTGAAAGTCAAACTCTGTTTGACTTTCGTGCTTGAAATACAAGAACAAGCAAGAAGAGGACTTACAAAGGGTCCAAGAAGGTGTTTTGATTCAAAATTACTCAGGTATGAGGTGTTTAAACCTCAACTTAGAGCAGAGATTGAATCAAGGTGTGAAGAACCCAAATGAGGAAGCTTGCTATTTACAGGGATTTGAGATCAATAGGATCATTCCATGTGTTTAGAGGGTGTAATCTTGGCCATACATGTGGGTACATGGTATTAGAATACAATGGGAGCCGAAAACCAGCTCCAGGTATTGCAAATCTTGCATTAAAACCCCTGAATTTGGACCAGATTGTTGAATCTGATGTTTCTGTCTGAACTGGCCTCGCAGCTCGCATAAAACACAAGCTTCATCTTACGCGGCCCGTGTAAGGGACTTTGGCAGATTGTCAAAACAGGTCCCTGTACTTCAGAAACTTGGATTTGATGCATTTTTGACACGTTTAAGCCCCGTTAACCTCATTTCAAGGCTCTAAAATGAAGTTAAAGTATAGGAAACTTGAAATATGATCAAAAACATCTCGGATGTCGGCTCGTTTGGTCGTACGGTTGCGTTATTCGGTTAATTACGACGGAAGTCGTAACTAACGCAAAAACGATCCAAATTACTCGACGAATGGAATTTTATCAAGCCAATCACTAAAATAAAATATTTTAATGATTACATAAATTTTTGGATGTCCGGATATATTCAGAACGTAAGATATGCGCGAAAATGCAAACCTGTGCACTTTTTGACGCTTTTAGTCCCTATTGATCAAATAAGTTTATTTTAGCATACCGAACCCCTCAAAGCCTATTTCTAAGCTATGTAAAGGATATTTAGGGTATGTTTAACTTATGATCAAGTTCCGGAATGTTCGTTACTATACAAATCGGTATAGTTTCACAGTTTGACACAATTAGTCCCTACGATCGAACAAACTTGATTTCAACACACCAAACCATCCAAAACTTATTTCTAAGTTATGTGGAGGTTATTTAAGGTATGTTAAGCCTATTTCACTATTCCATAGTGTTTTTCGCGTTAAACTGACTGCGTTTACGCACCAGTTTGCGTATAACCTTCCAGAAAGCGATTTAAAGCTTGAAATCGAACTCGAATCAAATCGTAAAATCATCAAACACAAATATATACATAATAACACCAAAACACATATAGTAACACCAAAGCACATTGTTTTATTAATAATCAACATTGTTTTACATTGTACATCGATCACATATCACAGTTGTCACATATATAGCCCGTAGGCGAAACATCACTAAGGATGTTAAATAATATGATCATCATATCAGATGATATTAGTCATGATCGCATTGATCATATAGACTATTATGCTTGGACATAGTCCAATATCTTTAGACAGGGGTCGTAGACCACAACTGTCGTTGTCTTTTTGGACAACAAGTTTAGCCCATAGGAACTTCAGCACTAACGGATCTTTATATTTTGATCATCACATTGATGACACTTGCCATGACCTAATTCGATCATATAGGCTTTAAGGCTTGGACATAGTCCAAAATACCTTGACGGCTGGTGTGGTTTCTCAAGTTACACTGCCAGGAGTGTTAACATGTTCTTAGATGTTAACAAGGATTAATTTGTCTTAATGGTTACACAATATTACCATGATCGCATTGATCATATAGGTTTGGAGGCTTGAACATAGTTCACCACCTCTGGATAGAAGGGGTATATCCCTTAACTATCATAGTAGAAGGAATAATTATCCTTAACCACCGAAAGTTTTGGCCAATTAATGTGGACTTGCCACTTGGCAGGGGTAAACCATTAAGAAGATCTTTTGAAATTATTTAGCTGATCGATAAAGTTCGAATAAAATTGATACTATTGCTTGATAAAGGACTAAATGAGTACCTATATAAAATTTTCAAATCTTCCCATAAATTATTAAGAAATCTTCAATAATGCCTTAATCAGGACTTTTAGTATCATATTTGTCCACAGAGGACTAAAAGGAAAATATAAGTCCGTATGGGGACTATCAAAGTATTATAAGTCCGTATAGGGACTATATTGAAACAATTTGCCCATGGAGGGACTATTATGAAATGTCATGTCTACAAAGGGGTTATAATAGAATACCATGTCCATTAAGGGACTATAATGAAACCGCGTGTCCGTGAAAGGACTATTTTCAAATGGTATATTCCCAAAAGGGATTTTAATAAAATAACATGTCCATAAAAGGACTTATATTGATACAACGTGCACACAAAAAGGGCTTTGCTGAACGGATGTCCTCATAGGGACTTAAATCGAAAGATGTGTTCATATAGGGATTATAGTAAACAATTGTCCATACTGGGACTATATAGAAAAGATGGGTCCTCGTAGGGACTTTAAAGTAATATTAGTCTACGCGGGTACGGAAGGAGAAATATAAGTCCACATAAGGACTATAAGGTATGTCAACCTTGGGACTATAGTGAAACATTATGTCTTCGAAAGGATTAAGTTAAAATATATATATATTCATCGGGGAACTTTAATGAAATAATATATCTGTAAAAGATTTTAATGATTTAACATGTCCATGTAAGGACTATACTGAAGTATAAAGTTCAGGAAAGGACTATTTTGAAATATGATGTCCACGAAAGGACTATATTGTAAATATGACGTCCTCTAAAGGATTTTTATTGTAATATAACGTCCATGAAGGGACTACTTTGAAATATAATGTCCTCGAAGGGACTATGATAAACATACTTATATACAGAGTCTCCTTGGAAAAGGTAAGTCCACAAGGACTACGATAGTCGAATACCCATACAAGGATTTAAAGGAAAAATATATTGGAATAAGGGTGTTCTAATGCCTTCCTTGCTTTATTTTGATTATTTCTTCTCCTTTATTTATCGTACGCAGTAGCGAATCTGAAGATTTTAGTGAATAAGGCAAACTTTTCAAATCAGGATCCATTGCAGAAGTAGAATCCAATGGTTAAGGAAATGACATGGATCTCAGATTAGGTTTTGACTGGTATAGTCCAAGTCTGGAATTCCAAGACTTGGAGGTAGGAAATAGGGATTAATAACATCCACATGTATCATCTTCAATGTGGGAGTCTCAGGGACCTTCCGGTATGGACTCCGAAGTCTGGTTAAGAGTTTAAATAGGTTTGGTTTTGGGAATAGGTCCATAAAGGTCTTTCATCCATCCGTTGCACGCTTATCCTAGCCGCGGTACGAAGCTCGGCATTTCTAGGCTTCAGATGTGGAGAATTTCCATCACGGCTTCTTTGCCTAGCAACATATTCAAAATACATAAAATCGAAAACAATATTTTACTGAATAGGGATGAGAGTATTCCTATGTTAAGTCTAGACTCAGAAGGTCTAAGGAATATGCTACTGTGTCATTTGAGATTAAACACTAAAGGTTAGTGTTTAATTCACTCAAACGTTGGCTCTGATACCAACCTGTCACACCCCGATATTTCCACGTATTACCGGTGGGCCCGGTGGGGAGTATCGTGACGTAGTTGATATCATCATAGTCAATTAATCACTGTTTAATGCACAGCGGAAGTCTAAAATAATAATACAAACCGAATTTGAATAGTATAATAAAATAGTATACAAACGGTCGATAATGGATCCACAGGCGGATCTAAAACAGATAACAAATTTATTGTTCAACAGACTTTAAGCACTAAGAACTTGCAAGATTCCTTAATTAGTACTCAGGAGCTTCCAGTCCATTACGCGTAGTACCTGTCACTTAGTCTTTTGAAAAATACGTCAGTTTACACTGGTAAATACAATTAACTGACTCTTTTGAAAAGTATTTATAAAATTGGTTTGGATGCACAAGGCATAAAATATTTTATAACTTGGGATAATTATTTTAAATATAATCTTGTATACAGATTTACATGTTTGTCGTCCATTTAGGACCCGATTAGAAGAGCCGGATTAGATTAATAGACACACCACAAGTATAGGCCCACAAGAGAGTGAGATACCGTTTAAACATACGCAACTGTCAGGTGTATACCTACACCCCGTGCTTAAGCCGTGGCCATTTCTAATGAATGAGCTGAGGATATCCAGGACATGGTCATTAACCCCCCAAAGGCATTGCATCAAACAAGACAGATTAAAACAGGTTATCTCAATGGTTTAACCACTAATCGATTAAACATTCAATACCCGACCAAGCGGTATTATTATAATACCGTATCCCAAGCCCGTATAACGGAAAATAAGTTAAAAGTATTTACCTGAGCTAAAATATAATTTTATTCTCAGCCGTATATCAATCAGCAAGTATAAGTAGCTTTTACTGGGCTCCTAATCTGGAACGAAGGTTTTAATAACCTATTAGATTCCTAACGGGTCTTATTTAAGTCTTAACTTAGACCGGTTAGTTTTAATGAAAGCTTTACGGTTCAAAACGCAAGATTAAGCGGAGACCGGATTAGAATGTGATTCAGACCCAACAAGTATGAAGACTTTTATAAAATGGGTAAACTAAACACATTCTGGATTTTGAAGTATAAATGATAAGGTTTGACCCGTTTCGGCTAATTTATGCAAACTAATTACATAAACCGTACCGAACGCGAATATGCATAACGGGTAACCAAATGAGTCATGTACAAGTTCCATAAGTTAATATGCTTTAAATATGTTATGATATCAGTAGGATATCTTCCATTATGCCTAAAACGAATTTAAAACCAATTTATGCCCCGTAGGGGTATTTTGGTCATTTTAAAGTTTATAAAAGAGGTTAAATAGCAATCTGAGGTTCTGGTCTGAAACAATCAGTAAAAATATAAATTTTATTCAGTTATATTAGTAAGATATCATACATATGTGAATTTTATCATTTATGGCCAAACTATGCGCCGTAAAGGGCATTTTGGTCATTTCACACATGCCTTAAGGGTCAAATTTGGAAATCTGAGTTCAAGACTTAAACTTACTATTGAAGTATAAAAATTTATTTTTAAAATCAATAGTTAATAAGTCTTAGGTGCTAAATATGGTTTTAAACCATACTATGCGCCTATTTCGCATAAAAGTCGGTATTTGGCCATATTTGGGTTGTTTAAGAAAGTCTAAGATTTTAATCAGTCTCAAGTGTTTAAAATATCTTATTTAATATATAAAATCAGTAGAAAAAGGTTTGACATGTAAATGATGTGTAGAACTCATTTTATTAGCGAAAAGGGCATTATCGTCAATTACCGAGCCCATGCAAGAACTCCATGTTATGGTCAGTATAAAATTCAACAAAAATTTCCAAAAATCCCAAAATATTATATTATAACAGTGGGTAGAAAGTTTGGTGCCAAAAATTGGGCTTAAATATGATTTATGCCAAAAATGCCATTTAATTAATAAAAAGCTTTAGTTTTACGATATCGTGCATAACTTTCATTCTAGACCAGATTCGGATGTCAAATTTTTAGGACATACTAATATATCAGTAATAAAGGTTTTGTCCTCTCACATTTCCAAAAATCTTGTTTTAATGATAAAAGGGCGTAATGGTCCATTTTTAAGCATTTAACGGAAACATGCAATTTATTAGGATTTCTATGGAACCATGTTGTATAACCTCAGAGGGTTATACTAACATATAATATGGTCCTAAAGGATCCCTAAGGCATATCTAAACTAAGCTAGATCAGGTCAGAACTGAAAGTCAAAGCAAAAGTCAACTTTTGCGACTTTCGGTTGCGAACCGAACCTAAACTCAGAATTTCCAGGTTGAACATGCCTAGACATGTTCAATTAATATTTACCAAGTTATTAAAGTGACAAAACTGATTTTATTGCTTTTACATCATTAGTTATGAATTTTATTTAAAAACCGACTTGTTTGACTTTTATTTTAATTACTTTGACCCGACAATTAACTAAGCAAACGTGATAATTAGGAGGTGCCCTATTGAGGATTTAACACCTACCTAATTACGATCATGTAGCTATGTTCGTTTCGAACAATGGCTCGACCATTTATGGTCTAGCTAAAAGTCAAAGCGTTTATCGTAAACGCTTGACTTTTTGGCTTTAATCGCCAAATAAAACAATTTAGTCACGAAAGGACACTTACAAATGGTCCTATGGACTGAAAGGAGGTTCCTAAAAGTTCAGGATCCTTTTAGACATTGAGAGATAGTAGATTGGAATGATATGTGTGAGTTGCTTGAATGAATTTCAACCCCTATTTATAGTTTTTGAGATGGAAGAGGATCATGACAAGTGTTGGAATTGATTGTGAGATGAATACAAGTGTCTTTACAACTGTAAAACCAGTATACCATCCCCCTGGATTGATTACATGTGTGTTAACAGCTGTTAGTAATCAGCAACAGTCCATAGATTTGAGCAACATGGTTTTGGATTTGTGTGGAAAGCAAGAAACAACAAACAGCTGGTTTTTAAACCTGCTGTTGCTGCTGTTTTATGGACTGGCGGCCCGCGAGAAAGAGAGACCAGATTGGTCGCAGCCCGCGACCTGGTTCAGACCAGCCCAACGTGTTTCAGGTATTACGATATCAGTCCCTGAACCTTAATGCACAATTTAACCTTCAAAACTTACACTTTTGGCACAATAGTTTCTAGTTTATCATTACATGTTAATACAGGGTTCAAAACCTCTAATGGTCAACCCTAGGCACACTCAGGAGCACGACGGAGTTCCTGGTTTGTTCAAAAGGTTGCCCTAAAGTGTAGTTTTACACGTTGACGCCTTTAACCCCTTAATTCGTGAATTCGCGCGCATCATCGTGAAACGGTATAGAATTCTTACATGGCCATTATTAAATACTTCCGAGGGTATGAACGAACATTGCGGAGTTTCTGGTTCATTCAAAAGGCCTCTCCAAGGCGTAGTTTCGCAAGTCGTCGCTTTTAGTCCCGTAATCGCACAAAGTAGCGCGTAATATCGTTTAACGATATCTAAACCTTTCGTGGTCCATATTGAGTATTCCCTAGCATGTGTTTATGCATTACGTCTCTCCCGTTCACTTAAATGGTCATCCAAAGGCGTAGATTTAAAAGTTGACGCTTTTGGTCCCTCTAACGCGCAAACTTGCGCGTATCATCGTTTAATAGCACCAAAGCCCTATGTAATCCATATTTTTTGTACGAATTTTATAAACCCATTGCATATGCTCTTTAAGTTTCTAATACACTGTGATCACAGAGGATGATAGTTGAGTCCTATATACATTTAATTAACTTTAACTATATCTATACTACCTTGTTAAGACAACTAATGTTTTTACCCTTTTGGTAATTTTACATTGTGTACACATTTTAAAGCAACATGTACAAGAGAGCCAAGTTATTTTAGAGGGGGTAAACTTGCGCATTTTCCAAAAATTTAAGACATTTTAGGGGCATTTTAGTGATTTCGGCACTTTTGTAACCTATAATTAAGATGACATGTGAATAGTCTAATAACTATATAAAGCAAATGTTATGAATTATTATCTTTAATGTGTGACTATCCACATGTGTTCATCATAATATAATGACTCTCCATGTACTTAAGTCTCATATTTGTAAGCCTATAAATAGAGGCTTATGTAGTCATGCTTTACATCAATAAGAAAACTATTCCCCATTCTCTCTTACTTGTCTCTTTCTATTGTGCTAATAGGGGTAGTTGTTTTACTACACGTTATCAAAACGACTTACTTTTGAAGTTGAGTCATATTATCGTATGGTATGTCAACACCATCTAATTAACTTGTTTTTGTTCATTCCCTCAAAGGAAACCCATATTGTAATTCATACGATTTTGGGTTGCATTGAGATTCATATACATTAGTTTTGTCTTTGATTATCTCAAAAAATTCACAATATCATAACTCTTATAATTTTGGGTTATGTGATATTTACTACTACATCAAAAGAGTAAAGTATTTCTTAATATAAGTTATCTTATTATTACTTTCGTAAATGTCAATTTTTTCGTAAGTTTGATTTAACATCACACCTCAACGTTATGAATTTCAATTGTTATGTACAAATATTAAGTGTGGTAGTTTATCCTTTTACAATGGTTGTGTTAGTTGTGACTTATTAATATTTGATGCTTATATTTAGTAACAGTAACATACAAAATACATGGTTATTTCAAATGTCATAAATAATATATCAAATACTTAACTAATTTTAAAGCAATTGTTACATATATTATTGGACAAACATATTCGTGTTTACGAATGATTTGTGAAAAAAAAAAAAAAAAAAACTATTCATTACCTCATTTTGTGGTAGTATAGTTAAAGATGATTATTTATGTCAGTTTTTTAATGATATTTGTTACATACTATCTTAAAAAAATGTTACAAAGTTTGTTACCTATTATACCTATGAAAACATTATAACTTGATTCATCATTATTTTACCAGGGAATATCATGTTATCTTTTTTATTCGATATCACATAAATTACTAATAAGGTAGAGAGTTAAATGCCATTTTAGTCCCTGTGGTTTGGGCTATTTTGCCAGTTTAGTACAAAGGTTTCATTTTTAACCTGTGGGTCCAAAAAGTTTCACAGTTGCCATTTTAGTCCACTGGGTTAACTTCATCCGTTTTTTCTGTTAATGAGAAGGCCAATTCGGTCATTTTATATGGCTGAATTGCCCTTTTAGTTAACAGAATTACATACAAAATGACCAAATTGGCCTTCTCGTTAACAGAAAAAACGGATGAAGTTAACCCAGTGGACTAAAATGGCAAATGTGAAACCTTTTTGGACCCACAAGTTAAAAATGAAACATTTGGACTAAACTGGCAAAATGGCCCAAACCACAGGGACTAAAATGGCATTTAACTCTAAGGTAGAGGAGCTAGATATTTTGATCTTGAGCTGGAAATTGTTACTGTGGATTTTTGTTTACTAACCACCAAATTGAATATAGTTCTTGAGGATTACTAGTGGGTAACCCGCGCGTTGCGGCGGAATAGCCAATTAGTGTGATATTACCACAGTGCCGTCTCAAATCCTTTATATAGTATAGTAAACGTACCCGCACACTACGACGGGCGATGAACCGTGAAAATACATAGAAACTGACATTATATCATTAAAATATAGAACACAGTAAGAAAATACATAGATTAAACCCAATTTGTGACCGGTTATAATAGTGGTTTTTAATCTTTAATAGTGGAAGATATATAGATTATACATGTTAAAAAGCTATAAATTAGTATCAGTGGTGAAAAACATAAGCAAAAAAGTAAATCAACAAACATAATTTGACAACCTACAAAAAGCAACAAATGGCTCATGGTTACTTATAAATACTATAAAGGCACAATTTTAAGGGACACCTCCATTTAAAAATATATACATGGATAAAACCGAATTTATGATACTCAACCATCTTTCATTCCATTAGTCTTTCATATCATAGTAACTCAAAGATGCTTGAAAACGTGTTACCTAAATTTAGTACTATACATAAAACATATAATTCACATAAGACTCTTGTTTCTAAATTGGTAAAAGTGTTACCTTTAGTGATATGTACTTGTTTTAAATTGTAACTCGAAATACATAGATTTAGCATCATCATCTTGTGTTATGACTTCACTGGTTACGATATCATCATCACTCTGATGAGTATTGGTGATTATTTCACTCTGTTGAGCTTCTAAACACGCGTTTTCCGTCTGCATTACATCTTTCTTTTGCGATGGTATGGAAACCGAGTTCCGTTAATCCACTAAAAAATCACCCACGGGTCCATAACTGGATTTAAGGGTATCCGTACGAAACGCATGAAGGCTGTTAACATCATTAACCGAGAAACCAATGTGAGAGCAAACATCAATTTGTATCAAAAGGCCAGAACTGAAAGGAAATGTAAGTGTGAATCCATAGTAGACTTTAGAAAAGAAGTCAACATGTACATATGCTATTTGAAAACAATGAGAATAAATTAAGATAACGAATAAATGGGTGGGTCGTTGTTTTGATTTTTTTTTATGAGCATATTAGTGCATAAGCTGTAGAAACAGCATATGCAAGCCTATATAGCCCACGCGTGTGCAACTATTGGAATTGCACATTTGTCAAACAATCCAATTGACACATGAATCTGTTACAATAAGCAAAATGAATCTTGAAAAAAGAAGCATTGGATGTGAAGTTTAATGCCATGAAAAGTAACCGAGTTGTCTCGTTTAAGTTCGAGCTCGACTTTTCAGCTCAATAAAATAAACGAGCCGAACCGAGTTGTCTCGTTTAAGCTCGAGCTCGACTTTTCAGCGCGATAAAATATACGAGCCGAACAGATTTGGCTCGTTTAAGTTCGAGCCGAGCTCAATCTGGCATTTTGGCTTGACTCGACTCGGCTCTATAACAGCCCTACTTGCAAAATGCGACTATTAGTCGAAAGTCTTTAATACCCTTTAATAATTGATATCATTGAAATATACCTCATACACGGTCATTTATTTTCTTAACTGATCTTCAACTGAAGCCACTGACGTTTCGGCTTCATCGTCTGCCCCCAACGCCTCATTATTAGTTACGGATTTGCCACCATCAGCCATGTGTTCCACCAGCGTATACAAGTGGTCGTTTGAGTCAGCACCAGCATGACTGTTATTTCAGCAAGCTATAATAAAAAGAGAGCATCACATTAAACAAACTGACCACTTAAAGTTTCTATGTAAATCCTTATGCTGATTTCTTTTTTGAACACTTCGGCCAATGTTTTCACAATGTAAGATGTTTGATTGGTTCATGAGCAGAGAATATATCAGAAGTGGCAAAATGGATGGGTTGATTTGGGTTCGCTACCGGGTTAAAATGGGTTTGGGTCAGGATGAGTTGATTCTGTAACCCGTTCCTTTTTTTTCTTCTAAACCCGTTCGACCCGTCCCTTTTTAACCCTTGTGTGTATATATTTTAACATCATCATCATCATCATCATCATCGTACTCAGTATATCCCACCTATAGCAAAGCTAAGGTAGGGTCTGAGGAGGGTGGGATGTAGACAGCCTTACCTCTACCCCGTAGGAATAGAGAGGCTGCTTCCAATGAGACCCCCGGCTCGATTGTGGTTTTGCATCAAGCCTTGGACATAAGGCACATAACACTCAGCAATTGAGACAAACGCCAATTGGTGCATGTACCCCCTTGTCTGTGTATATATTTTAACAATACTTATAATCAACACATCATCCCGAAAAATATAAAACTTGACTAAGTGTATACAGGTCAACCCAAGCTGACCTGGCCCATTTCAACATTACTTAAACGTATGACCCTTACAACCTGACCCCGTTTTGACCCGTAACCCAGCCAATCCTCGTGTCGTATTACCACATGTACAGTTCTTTGTGTTACTCAAAATAGGATCTTAAGTATTAATAAAAAAATTTACTTAATATACGTCAAAAAGTACCATGAGGTAAAAAAACATAGTGGAATAAATATATTTACCAAGAAAAATTCATGTTGGGGACGAGAGAGAACGGGCTTCTCGTTATAAGCACTCATAAGCTTCCTTTCAGCGGAACTCAACTGAAGATCCTCGTCGGCCCACGATCTTCAATCTTTCCCTGCAGGGTGCAATGGTATCTACCGGGAAACCTCTAACCCTTTCCACCTCATCGTCAATTATTTTCTATCAAAATTATAAAACACATAAATACTCGAAATAAAATGTTTATCATAACCATATGAAAGCTTAAACGATGAGAAGATGAGACATGACTAATTGACCGTCTTACCCTGATATTTTCTTTAAAATGAAGCGGAAGTTCCTCATAATTTTCAAATAGCTTGAAGTACAAAACATAACTCATTCCTTCTCCTTCATATTCATTTTGAAATAGTGTAGGGGGTATAAAGGTATCTCATTTATAGACATAAAAAATCTGGTTAAGTAGAAAGGTAAACGATGAACTCATCTAAAAAGGTATACGCATCGAAATTTGACCTTATGATTTTTTATGTACGAGATGAAATAAAAAAATTAATGGTTAGAAGGGACATACTTGAAGATTTACAACAAGCAAATGAGGGATTTTTCCAGATGATTCAACTTTTGGGAGTTCAAGAAGGCCTGCAATATGATCAATCTTACGGGGAGATAAGAATACGTCAACACCAATAGGGTAATAAGCAGCTTGATTTAAAGCACATTCTTTCTTTTTATCTCTGTAAAACAGAAGGAACCACATGCCACTTTGGTAAGACAAATACAAAGCCCTTATAAATTAGAGGGAAAAAATAAAGAAATTGTTTAATGTCAAGCTTATTTTACTTTAAATAATTATGTCCCCGCACTTTAAAGGTACTTGGATCAAGCGGTGACCAAGAATCTGACATTTTCTTCTCTATCGGACAATACGGAACTTGAGAGCCTGCCATTGGTCTTTGCAAAATAGCTCTTGGAGACACTGAAACAGATCAAATATATGCAAAATTATAAGTAATGGGGTCAACCCAAACCTACGGATTTCGTGTTAGCTTCGTGCCGCGTCAAAAAACAAAAAAAAAATAAAAAAAAAAGATATAAGATTAACCTAGGAATAAATATTTATGACAGATGCTGCAGTAATAATACCTATTCAGTAAAGATGAACAAATTGCTTCCTACGATCGAAAAAATGAAGTATTGATTACTTGCTGATTATGAATTTGTGATTCACGAAGTCACACAATATAACTTAAAGTCATCAATTGTTTCTTTTAGTACCTTTTTCCTGCTCAACATGTTTGGCAACCACCATAATTTTTTTCACAAGTCGTCATCATCTTCCACGTTGTCTACTTCAACCATTGCGTGCTCTGAGTCAACCCTAATCACCAAAGTCAAGCATGAAAATATTAAACGAGCATAAACCACTAATAATATTTGCATGAACTAATAATACATAAATGAAATGCTACCATCGCCTAGAAACAGTGACCAGACCTTTAGGAGTTTAGGTCGTGAGTGTGGAAATCATGAGACAGAAGCAACTTCATGCGAATAACACCCCACCTGCAAACCAACTATATTCAGTCAGAATAACATACATAATGTTCCAAAAAAACGTTGGCCTTAAATATCTGCATATATTGTTGGAAAATCATCATCGTTTACCCCTAAAAGGGCACCTTGTCAAAATCCCAGATGAACCTTAAAGCAGCAATTATTCGATTTGTTCGAACTAAAATTCAGCATGTAATTGAATGTTGTCAATCAGAATCCTAGATGATGACTCGATCAGAACCCAAGACGACAACAAACCGTCACCGAGCATTAGTAGTTACCAAACAAAACTGGGACTCGATACGATAATTTAAACCCTTTTGTTTCCCAACTCAAAATTGAAAAATCATACCTGTGGTCTGCCAAATGTGTTGAATGATCTCACCTCCGTTCGTCTTCAATCAGTCCGCAAACAACAACCATCGCGTTAGACGGTGGCAGTGGGGTTAGCAACGACGATGACGACAATGGCCATGAAGGGAAACCCTCACACCTCACTCTCCTTTATAACAATCTAAGAAACTGGATATAAATGGATGAAAACTTACTCGTTGTTCGTCTTCTTCACCGGGGAGAATTGCGATTGCCCTATCTTTGATTTGATTTCTTATGACGACCAAACCTAAAGGATCTAGGGTTAGTGAATGGGTAAATGGAGACCTTAGAGAACCTTTTGTGGTTGCAGAAGTGGAATTCGGAAGAGATGATGCAACCCGTCCAACTTCAATTTCATTATTACACTATTAGGAAACGGAAGTAATCATTGAAACCTGGTTAAATGAGGGGCAAATTTGGGAGTGGGGGATGAAAATAATGGAATTTCGCTTGAGATCTTGGACTGGCGTCTTAAAAAATTGAAGGGAAATGACTTTCTTAGCCATGGGAAATGCTTTATATATGTATAGTGGGAAACCCGCGTGTTGCCGCGTGATCGACAATAAGGAGTGGGAAAATAAATCAGGCCTTCAAACGATTACAAAAAATACTATATAAGGTGTGTATGCGTGTAAAAGCCCCCGCACTTCATGGCAATGCAAGTTTTTAACGGCTACATGAGATAGTTAAATGATGTATGTTTCATTCTATATACATTCTGGCACCCAAAAAAAGTCTAGAAGGGTTTTTAGTTTATATTAAACGTAGGAAGCGCAAGTTGTAATAAAAAAAACTAAAAGGAGACCTCCTTTAATTTAGAAGCTTTCGTCTTAAAATGCTGGTTTCCAAAAAAGTCAAGGCCTTTTTCAAAGAGCACTTCTATTCAAATGCGAAATAATAAACTTATATTGTATTGAAACACTTAAAATTTAATAAAATGGTTAATATAATACACACGTGCGGTACATGCATCTCAAATTAACACATTTGACATACATATAACTTCAAAAAGAAACAGAAATAAAACACCCGTTTGTGTATGGAAACTCGTCTCGTCTACGATGTGGAGGTGGCATGATGTAGTTAGTCTTGCGAGGGGGTGACACGCTACGAAGTGGCGGTGATCAGCCATGAGGACTGTAGCTTCCACGATGTGTTTACCATTAGCTCTATCATGTCGTTTCAGATCAAATCAATTGAAATGGAGAAAACATATATGGAAAACAACCTCAAAACCATCAGCTTTATTAGCTTTGTTCATCAATGGGTAAAGCAGCAATTGACCGGTGTTTGTTTTCACCGAGCAAAACTGAGGACTAATACATGTTGGCACACATTCCATAATGTCTTCCGGTTTCTTTCCCCTGTTCAAAGGTAACTTTTAGTGCGGGTTAAAACGGCCAGGTTGAATAAACCGAGGAAGAAAAAAAAACTTAAGATCAATGATACTTTTGTGTTTGTGTAGAAACGAAACGAACCTTGGTTGAATAAATTAATTAACAAGGCACATCACTGATCCAATAAAATTAATAAAAGCCACCACTAAGTTTCGTCCATTATTTGGTACTCTTTACTCCTGAATAAAGTCTAAATAAAAAAAACACTTATATAATATAATAAATATCACCAACTAATACATCATACAAATACACCTTCAAGTTCAAACGAAACCGAAGACGTAAAAATTTGTAATACTATTAATTTACCATCGTATATGACTTTGTACTGGTACTAAGCTTGTCTACCAAGCGAACTATTGCATCCATCGGAAACATTTATCATTGCAAGTCTAAATTCCTCAGTATCATATTTCAGAGACATACCATTGGATGGTTTAGAAAACTCGGCCCTAAATGAAGATGATAATTTGTGCCCTATTGTTTGCATGGTACTCACACCGTAGAAAGAGTGAAGATGATACCTGAAAGCATATATAGCTTAAATAAGCAAAATGGTAATTACCTTGAAATTGATACCTGAAATCAGGTAATGAAGTTGTGAACTTCTTACCAATTGTTGGAGTTGACTGCTAGACAACAAATCACGCTATCAAGGGAATTGAAAAGTGAATCACTAAAGCCTGAAATATTACATCAAAAAGAAGGATATGATTGAAAGTTATGTAGATAGTGTGTATTTCAATAACACAGTTACCACATGTAAAAGATGTCATACTTACATGTACCGGTTCCGACTTAACACCAATTATGAAATGTAGACGACACCAAATGCAACCCTCACATGAGAAAGCATTTCTTTGTTAAAAATAGCACGGGTGTTTCTGATGAATTATAAAGTGTCATAAATACATAAGGTATAATAGTGATAAGGACCTTATTACCTTAAGACATTGTAAACAAAGATCACACTTTATTACCTTTTCTTTTGTGACAACAACACCCGCATCTCTGTTCTGAATGTAGTATAAGGCCATGGTTCCAACTTTACCAAAATATGCACAAATTTTCTACGATGACCAATAACAGCTGACTTTGTATCAACAGCTGACTTTGACCAAAATATGCACAAATTTTCTACGATGACCAATAACACTATTAATGCAAAAACTCACCCTCATTCTTAATCTTCTAAGAGTTCTAACCAACATGACCGCCATCAACATTGTAGGTTGTGTAATGACAACACGAAGGATTGTATTCGGTAAGGATCATCTACTGTTCCCGAAGTTTAACTCAAAAACTCTTATGTAATTCCAATTTCACGATTGATTGTAGTTCAATTAGGTTATTTACAGAAAGGTCTATCAAAATCATGACCAAAATCAAAGAAAAAACCCAAATAACCACAAACTCACCGATGAACAATGAAGCCAAAATTGAAAGATTGCCAACAACGGCTCTGCCTCCTTGAATGATTGTCGTTGTGATGTTCGGTAGACGAAAGATGCAACTGAAACCCTAGGTCCAACTTGTTCTGTATAGGCAAATCAAACAAGCATGATAAGAGGTAAAAGTTTTAAACTATTAATAAATTACAACGATAATAGCACATAGGGTGGTTTGTTGTTGTGTGTTGTCGAACGGAGCTGGAAGGCATGGAGAATCGATGATTTATGCAAATAGGTAGGATGATTGTAATCAATTTTGGTTTAATTGGCTTCATAAACCATGGGGGAAGATGAAGAGGAATGAAGTTTAGGTGTGTGACTCTCTGGTGTCTTAATTCAATTAACTCTTTTAATTCCATTATTTCAATTAACTCATTTGTATTAACTTAAATTTATAATAATTTGTAAGAATTAAAATAGTATTCACGTTAAAAGACTATTTTACCCCAAAATTAACCTTAGTTAGTATTGTACTATAAGCATAAAAACTTGTAATTACTTAAATTTTGCCGTCATCCTTATGAAATGCTTTATAATATAGTATTAACTTAAATTTATAATAATTTGTAAGAATTAAAATAGTATTCACGTTAAAAGACTATTTTACCCCAAAATTAACCTTAGTTAGTATTGTACTATAAGCATAAAAACTTGTAATTACTTAAATTTTGCCGTCATCCTTATGAAATGCTTTATAATATAGTATAGATAAAGTATGATGAATGAGAAGAAAATTATGCTAATAATCTACGGGGTCAAGTATGTCTTTTGTGATGATGGATGAATATAAATTACGTAAAACCCGTCACACAAAATGCGTTAAAAAAAAGTACCCGTCGCAACGCGCGGACATTTTCACTTTATATCCCTCAAAAAAATATATTCAATTTGGTGTAGCAAACAAAAATCCACAGTATAGTTACAAAAATAAACAAATGAAGAGAATATTCACGGTGAACAAATAACACACGTCGCCGACTCAATAGTTGATGAAGAGCATTAAGGCGTCCAGATGCACCAGGCTAACGCCGTCATAACACTTGGCTCGCCGTGAAATCTGGCACCCTGTTGCATAAACGTCGTTATCTCTCTGTCAGTCAGTCCCCCCAAAAAGCTAATGCTAACCTAACCTAACCCATCCACCACCCACTCACAACCCTTTCTGTCGAATCAAATCCCCAATTCGGATAACCAATTCAACCCTAACCTCTTACCTTCTTCCCATTCCTTATTAAATTCAACAAATCGAAGACGATATTCATCCGATTCCTTCATCAAAATCAACAAATCAGATCAAAAACTTCAAAAACTTTAAAATTCAACCGTTTTGTACCGATTTTCATTACAAAAATGTCAGAAATCGAATCTGAACCTGAAAACGTCTTCTCATACCTCTCAGACGATGTAGTTCTCAACATCTTCCTCAAGCTCGTTGATGATCCTCGTAACTGGTCGCGTCTCGCCTGCGTATGCACCAAATTCTCGATTCTAATCCGTACGATTTGCTGGAAGAACAAATGTCACCAAACGATTCCGACGGTTGTTTCCGATCTGCTTCCGCCGAACGCCTCCGTGACGTCACAGTTCTCTCCGCCAGGCGGCTGGTCGTCGCTGCACAAGCTCGCCGTTTGCTGCCCTGGCCTCGCTCACTCCGGTGTGCTGTTGGAGAATTCGGATTTCGGTCTGGAGCGTGACCTAGGTCCGGATGAGAATTATCTGGAGAGTAAGTTGTTTCAAGTAGGTAAATCAAATGATTCGAATCCTTCGTGTTCGAGTTCCGCTATTGTTGATGAAATGAATGTTGCGGTTGATACGGCTGATTGTTCGTGGTCTTTGTATGATGATTTGTATTTGGATACTGTTTATAATAATGGTTCCAAGTCTCAAGATGATGTTTGTGAAGAAGATGCAACAATATTTGGTGGTGGTGTTACAACAGGTTGTGAGTTTGCTGTTTGTAAGAAGAGGAAGATTTGTAGATCTTTAACTTCTCATTTAGCGCCCGAGATTTGGAATTTTAGCAGGGAGCAAGGGAATAAGTTGTTGGCGAGTAGGTTTAGAGGTGATTGTTTGTACATTTGTGATTGGCCTGGGTGTGTGCACACGGAGGAGAAGCGGAATTATATGTTGTTTAGAGGTGTTTTTAAGAACTTTAAGAAGTCTAGGGTTTGGAGGACTATTAATGATGGGAATCGAAGTAAGACTGATCTGAATTGTGCATTTTGTCCGAGTAATGATGTTTGGGACTTGCATTCGGCGTTCTGTCTGAGGCCTGCTTATGGGTTCCATGATGATGGTGAGCCGGTGGTTCGAGCTTTTGTTTGTGAGAATGGGCATGTGTCTGGTGCGTGGACCGATTGGCCTTTGTACACTTGAACAAGTTGGTTCAGGTTCTTTGCTGCGCTCTCTTGTTATTGTTATTGTCTTTGTTTTCTTGCAGTTTATTACCGATTAGTAGTAGGTTCATTGTTTTATGTTTGCTTATATCTACATCGTAATGTATTGAATCTGATTTAATCTATATTATCGCATAAGTATTCATGTCTTGTAGTGAATTATAACCCAGCTAATACTTTAATTCCTTTTATCGCTAATTAACCGAATTAAACAAGTATTGATGTTGGAGGTCTGATTATTCATCCTTGGGATCTCACCTCCTCCGGATTTAGAGATCCTACCTTCTTTGGATCTCATTCATGCATGGTTGTATCCAAGAACCAGACGATAGGTTATCATCACTAACGCAACCTTGAGCTACCAAAAGGTATAACCACTTTGTGTTATATCTAGACCTGGCAAACGGGTCGGGTTGGGTCGGGTCATGGGTCAAAACGGGTTCGGGTCGGAACGGTTTCGGGTCGGGTTGGGTTGGGTTAGTTAAAAAAATGTTTTTTTAAAGAGATTGTACATCAAGAGGCAATTTTGTCGGGTTAAAACGGGTCCGGGTTGGTTCGGGTTGAGAATGGGTTCGGGTCGGGACGGGTTCGGGTAAAAAAAGTGGGCTTCTTCAGGTAATACTGGTGCTGTTGTTGAAGAAGGGCAACAAAGACTGCCATTAGAACTACGTAAACTGTCGAAATTTATAACACTAAAATAATCATTCATCCAGGGCATGTACCTTCATATTCTAAAATCAACATTATCTTTTTCTAAATATATAACTGAATCATTCAAGTAGCAAAACATTAATGCAAATGCAAATTCAAAATACAGATGGAATCATACAAGTTTCAAAACTCTTGTTATTTACACAAAAAATAAAGAGATATTGGTTTACATATGCATATGTTAGTATGGTATGATTCTAACACCCAATTCCTTCTGAGCAAACTGGATTAGATTTTCAATCTCGCCAAGGGCGTAGTAGCTTAAGAGGGGCCGGGAGGGGCGCCCGACCCCCCCCCCCCCCCGGGAACTTTTCGCTCAGTAGTGTTATATATGTAGTTTTCGTATAGAAATTTTTGGGTATATACGTTTTCGACCCCCCGGTTCTATAGAATTTTTTGGGTATATACGTTTTCGACCCCTCCGTTTTCATGGTCAAGCTTCGCCACTGAATCTCGCACTCATCGACATATCCGTTTCCGTTCTTGTCAGCAGACTTGATTCCAGCCCTGCCTTTCAAGCCGGAAAACCAACCTCTGGTGGCCTTAACAATCTGCCGGAGCTCCGATTTGATATAACTTAATTAAAAATCAAAACTTGCTATCATAATACTAAAGAGCAGAAACCATATGAGATCAGACCAAAAAAATTTCCCCAAAATTAAGGTGATTCACATATAAATATTAATCAAACTCAAATACAACAAAACTAGTAAAAGATTAACAAACAGATCCAAAACTGAATTAAATAAATTAAATTAAATTAAATCTAATCACACCCATGTAAGCAAATGTCTATATTCATAACTTATATCCAATATACTTAAAAGGTATGATGAATGGTAACTACCCATGCCGACTAACGGGTCATTTATTAGACCAACCACCCCGCCATCAACCCCTACATATACCACCAACAATCCATGAGGTACATTCATTACAAGTTTACAACGGTTCTTACTTAATGCTACACATGCCTCGTGCTTATCTTCGGGCAGCGATCGTTCATTGGAGCAAAACCCAGAGGCAAGACTACTGAAAAGGCTAGCTAGATGAAGCAATCAAGCAATCTGACTTGTTTTTCTTTTAAACGTTTCTTATTCCTTGGAGGTTATTGTATATCCACAACAAGTATATATGTGTACAAATGAGGCAATGTCTTCCACTAGTGTTTTAGCTCACTCAAAACCGCTAGTAACCATAATGGCAGCGCCAGTGGTTCCCAGTTCAAACAGTCAGTCATGCAATTTTCAGAGC
This sequence comes from Helianthus tuberosus, assembly GCA_030545235.1. NCBI lineage: Eukaryota > Viridiplantae > Streptophyta > Magnoliopsida > Asterales > Asteraceae > Helianthus > Helianthus tuberosus. The sequence continues at coordinate 52,478,000 of CM060425.1, forward strand.
TTCGGTTATATGGAAAAGAAAAAAAAAGGCATTTCCATTTTGAACCAAATTGTTTTGTTGTGAGTTTTCAGTACACATGAACTTCACTCTGTTGTTTTCAAGCTTAAATAAAAAAAAACAAAAACCGCCTAAAGGATTAGGTTGGTTTGTACCACTTCCGTCATTGTCCATCATCTTGATCTTGACAGACCACCTTAAAAGCTATTTATCGTGACATGAGGAAAACCAAAATATATTTTTGTAACAACTAATTTTCAACTAGTATTGACGTTTAAACTTACCTCTCAACCGGAAAACGACTTACGACCCAATGAATTCGACTCGTTTAACATCAAAAAGCTTATGCTACGGAATTCATTTGTTTCCTTCTACGACTACATTCACTCGGAGAAAGAATTCTTGGTGTTATAAAATTTATTACTCTTGTCCAACATGTCACATCTTCATTCAGTTATTTCAAATGCCTTTTCTTCTCCAAATAAAGCCAAAATATCCATCTTAATCTTCCTTTATTTCCCACAATCACAAGGCAACACTTACAGTCCAATTGGAATTGGAAATTGTTGGAATTGGAATCTCAATTCCATTTTTGTTGCGTTTGGTTGTCAAATGAATTGGAATCCATCACCCCGGCACCCACAACCACCAGTTCGTGTCAAAACGGTACGGGTCGAAACGGTTCGGATCGAAACCAGTATGGATCGAAACGGTACGGGTTGAAACGGTGCGGGTCTAAACGGTCAAAGATTCCAATGAATTTACTTTAATTCCTTCACATATAAGAAGGATTTTGAATTCCTTTAGTTAAAGGAATTTGAAGGAATTCATGCCTAATTCCAATTCCATTGTCAACCAAACACATGAAGATTGGAATTGGGATTCCAATTCCATCAAATTCTGTGAACCAAACATCTTAAGTGATGGAATTTAAATTCCAATTCCCTTAAATTCCATTGAATTCCTGCGAACCAAACGCCCCTTAATATTAGATGAGAAAGAATTCATCTTCAACTTGAATTCCGAAAATAAAATCACCATAGAAAGAGACCAGATAAGGGACTTAACGACTAAAAGGCTGATGGGTCAATCTAACGACCCTTTTGACTAAAACCCACTACCATTGTCTTGACCTGCCCTTTGGCTACCTACAAGCACTACTATGCGGTGCTTAAACAATGAAAAAGGAGGCCACAACATACAAATCTACAAACTTCTCCTTGGTTATCAATTGTACATATAGGAAAGTTCACATGATCATCCAAGAAGAAACAAGCATCACCATTTACCAATATTCTGGGACCACTGAGGGCAATAACAGAGATCTGGTTTCTCGATATGTAACAGTTGGGTTTGTAAAGTTACTAGAAGACTATTAACAAAAGAGCTGAGCTTTCTAAGACCGGCGATGGTGGAATGATCCATGTATGACGGGAATATATGACGACTCGTCTCTTTCTGTCTCACTAATGTACGACCCATGTACCCCATGGTTATGAGGTTGACGAGGGACGGCTGGCAATATCATAGGCAAGGCCAATGCACCACCAAATCTCCTAAAACCATATGTAGACAAGGGCATGTTTGTAACTTCACTTGGTTGTTCATGATGATATGCCGCATGATGAATCGGGTTTCTTTCGCGTGACTGAGAATTAGCCCCTGAACTCTCTCTGGTTCTCGAAACAAGCCTTTGTATAAAAAAATTAAAAAAAAAAAAGATGCAAAAAAGGCAGTGGTTAATGAAAGGACAAACATGACATGTTTAGACTTTTATAATAAAAGAAATTAGCCATAGAGGAAATGGGTCAAAGTCTCCTAAAGTATACTTTTAACACACACAACCTCCTAAATTGCTTTATTAAAAAAATCAGTGTTTGAAATATTACAGTTTTTTGTAAGCATGTTTACTGTTTTTTGTAAGCATATTTTAACCAGCATAATATAATATAGAGTAAAATGCCATTTGCGTCCCAGAGGTTTGGCCACTTTTGCGACTTTCGCCCAAAGGTTTGTTTTTCCGCATCCGGATTCAAAAGCGTTAAAATCTTGCCATTTTCATCGAAAAAGACGAAAATACCCCTGTAATAACCTTAAAAAACGGATGGAGTTAACGAGTTGGATGAAAATGGCAAGATTTCAACCCTTTTGGATCCAGATGCGGAAAAACAAACCTTTGGACGAAAGTTGCAAAAGTATTCAAACCTCAGGGACGAAAATGACATTTTACTCTAAAATATATAAAAAGCATAACAAAATTTTGGACAACAAATGTTTTGGGTCAACCTAAACCAACCCAACGCGTTTCAACCTGGGCCAATAAGCAGTTATCCCCCACACTCACTTTGTGTTTGGGTCAGTTAGAGGAAGAGTTACCGTTGGGTATAGTAAACGGGTTGAGCCCGAGCGTGAGTTGATCTCAGTGTAACAGGGTTAACCGGAGTTAAATTGCCATGCTCGATAAAATCTCTGTCAGCATTGTAAGGAAGGAAATGACAGTTCCAGCCCCAGCTTGGGTGTTGAATGTAAGTTGAATGAACATTATTACGAGGGGCAGGATGGGAAGTTAAGGGGTGATGGAAGTTGGAACTGGTAACATGCTCGTTGGGTCGAAAATGAGAAACGTAAGAGCGAGCTGAAGATGGTGTGGCTGTGTTTTGAGCAATCATAGCATAGTTTCCTAGGAAGTGAGCAACTGCATAGACAGCCTTAATTCAGAGTTTGTTTCTTTTTCTTTCTAAAAAGAATAAAGTATAAGGATAGCCCCTGTGGTTTTACAAAATTTTGGATTTGGTCCCTAGCTTTCCAAAAGTACACGGATGGTCCCTGTGGTTTGCACTTTGTAACTCAATTAGTCCCCAGCCAACAAATCTAAAGGTTTCAGGAGGTCCAAGTTAGGGAATAAATGTGTTACAAAGTGCAAACCATAGGGACCGTCCATGTACTTTTGGTAAAAATTGGGGACTAAATACGTTACAAAGTGCGAACCACCGGGACCATCCGTATACTTTTGGAAAGGTAGGGACTAAATCCGATTTTTTTTGGAAAACCACAGGGACTGTCCGTGTACTTTACTCTTCTAAAAAAATATGGAAAGATGAAGATATCATTAGAATTTTGAAGAACTTACATGTATTTAACGCAGACTCGGTTTCCCTGAAACTATTTACAAATATGAAAAGGTCAAAGACTGGATAATTATAATTTGATTAATACTTAAAGTTAATTTCCAAAATCTGGAAACGAGTATCAAAGCAGTTAAAGATAAGACTTGGGCTTTAATTTCCTATTAATGTTTCATCATTTCGCCTTCACAAAACTACACAAGATTAAATCTTGGTTGAAAAATAAACAGCCTTCAAACAAACCATTTTGGATTAAGGAGTTTTCTTTGAAATTTTGAAAATTAATTAACTCCTACAAAAAGATCATTTCCATATTCGAAGATTTTTTCTCCAAACTTGCAAATATGTTACGAAGATCATTTCTTGATTGAGGTTGTTAAAGAAATAAAAACAGATTACTTCAGTAATCAGTATGGTATCAATCAGTTCAGAAATAACTGCCAGTACAAGCTCAAGGATGGAAATAACAATGCAAATTGGGTACAAAGATAATGAATTTTTTCGTAAGTTACCTTTTTCTGTTGGAAATTAAAATTTATATTCTATATCTATATGGTAAGATTTCATTTGATGGCTGCTCTTTTCCTTTTTTCGCAATTTATAGATTTTCATGCAAAATACTGAGCTTTGTCATCTTGAACTTGTGGTGGCGTATACACTTTAACTTTAAAGCAGCAGTAAGATATGTAAAGGAGTTGTCTTACTCAAATGATGAATGAACCATAAACCCACCAAACGGATGCCAGCGAAGTCCAATTGGCTGTAAAAGGGTAGAACTAATAAGAAACGTTTATCAATCAAATGATGCACTGAGAACATGTTAAGTGCTCACCCATCTAGAGTAGCTCAAATCATGTGCGCCCTCGTGTGGCATCCAGTCTCGCGCACCACTCTCAGAAATTGCATGTGCGGAACCATCTGCAAACAGCCATCTACCACTCTCAACCTTGCGACAATTAGGACATTGCATTGATCCCTTTGTATTAAAAGCCGATCCAATGCAATCTGTATATCATAAGCAGGTTTAATGACACATGCCTTACTAAGACAATTATCAAACATATATACTCAATATTATTATTTTTATTTGACCGGCTAACTTACACACCCTCTAATCTGACTCTAAAATTTACACCTTTGTCCATCATGGGACTTAAACCCTCAACCTCATGGGGATGGACACCTTTACTTCACACCTTGATACCGCTACGCTACAAGCCCTTTCGTATTTATAAATATTAATTACTTTACATGTTAATAAACTTCAGTGAAATTAGGAAATGCAGTAGATTGAGCGTATCAACCAACAATATATATATAACAGAAGCTAGCAGAAAATTCTGTAAGTCATCTTAAACTCTTAAACAAGCCAAATGCGATTGTACCTTAATAAAAAAAAAACGGCAATATTTTACAAGTAAAACATATTACTTCAGCTTTTAAATTTCTATAAATCCATTCATGCGAGTCTAATCTCTCCGATTTTTACCAGACACAATCAGTCAAATATTAATCACTTCACATGTTAATGAACTACAGTGAAATTAGGAAATACAGTAGATTGAGCTTATCAACCAACAACATATATAACAGAAGCTAGCAGAAAATTCTGTAAATCATCTTGAACTCTCAAATAAGCCAAAAGTGTGCCTACCTCGATCATAAACGCCGTAAACTTGAACTTTTGTATTTTTATAAATCAATCCATGCTAGTCTACTTTCTCCATTTTTTTACCATTTTTTGTTGTCATTTCCATCAAGCACATGAACAAGCAATGCATCAACATAATTATCCAATTCTGGCAATGTATACCTCTACAATCTTCCTCCTACTCCTCAAACAGATAATTAACCCTAATTCCTCTATACCAATTTAACTCTACTCAAAACATACATCCATAACCATCAAACACACACCCTACCTTCCAATTTAAAATCACAACATCTAATCAACAAAAACACTAGCTCTAACAAAAATTACATCTTTTAATTCTAACAAATCACAAGCTCTAACAATAATCACAACATCTAATCAACAAAACACTAGCTCTAACAAAAATCACAACATCTAATCAACAAAAACACTAGCTCTAACAAAAATTACATCTTTTAATTCTAACAAATCACAAGCTCTAACAATAATCACAACATCTAATCAACAAAACACTAGCTCTAACAAAAATCACAACATCTAATCAACAAAAACACTAGCTCTAACAAAAATTACATCTTTTAATTCTAACAAATCACAAGCTCTAACAATAATCACAACATCTAATCAACAAAACACTAGCTCTAACAATAATTGCAACATCTAATCAACAAATTACAACATTTAATCAACAACACACTCGCTCTAACAACAATTACAACATCTAATCAACAAAACACTCGCTCTAACAACAATTACAACATCTAATCAACAAAACACTCGCTCTAACAAAACCTACAACATCTAATCAAACTGCATTGAGCATTCAAGCGTACAAAACAATCGATCGATTCACAATTCACGAAACACAGATCAAACCGAAAGTATTCTCACCGAGATGAAACTTGTGGCCGCAGTGAAGCTTGGCGATGGACCTATCGGCGTCATCGATCACTAAATCGAGACAGATCGAGCAGGGAACCGATGAGGAACAAGCTAACGCCGGAGACGGTGAGTTAACGGCGGCATTGATGACGTCAGAAATGTTTGAAGTAAGCATGATTGATTTGAATGAAAATTGTTACATTGAAATGGATTGGTGGAAGGGATAAGATGATTATTGTTTGAGGAAATGAAATGATTTTATGGAAAATATTTCGGAATTTGGCGTCTGATTTTTGTACAAAAAGAAAAGTTTTTTCACTCAATCCGGCCTGTCAGATTACGTGGCCAATAGAACCGATTACGACGGTGATGGATTTATGACAAATGTAACAGGACTCTAGTTCGTTTCTTGTTTTTTTAAGGGTCCCATTCTTCCCACACCCCCTATATCTTATTTTCACGGCCCGTATAGAATGTTTTTTAATATGAAAATGCACAGAGAATGTTTTTTTGATTTTACTATATACGGCCCGTATATAGTTATACGAGCCGTATACACGTTTATACGATTTGTAAAACGTATACGGCTCAATGGAATTATTTTGGTAGGTTTTTTATGTTACCAAATGTATACGGGCCGTATAACTGTATACGGCCCGTATATAAGGATGTTTTTCAAGTATCATGTTTTTCCAGTAAAAACACCATCATTCTATGGTTTCTAAACTCTTCATCATCTTTAACAAACAACATTGATCGGAACACGCCGCTTAAATCGGAGCACAAGTAGAGTAACGTTACCGATCAGTCCGTTGATCGAGTAACTAGCAGAAGAACCCGACACAAACAAGTTCTCCACAGTTTGTTATTCAGATCTCTGTTCGGTCATCTTTCCAAACTACAACACACGATAACTTTAAACTTTATAGTGTGTGATTTGACCAGGAAATGATTGGAGGTGATTGCTACTTTTAACAAGTTGTCATAGTTGTCAAATTCGATTTCAACAAATCTTTTCCTTTTCCTTCAATTTCTAGAACATTCTCCGTTACATGAAGACGTGTCGGGTTCTTCTACTGGTATTTTAATGAAGTATTGAAGATTGAATGTGCAAACCCAACCGTTTTTTACTACGGAAACGGTGGCTATGCGAAATACAAACCGCAACCGTTTTTTACTACGGAAACGGTGGCTATGCGAAATACAAATCGCAATCTTTTGTGACTATGGGAAACACAAGTTTTCTTTTTGAGCTTGATGGATGTCCGTTATCTCAGTTGAGGCGGGCATTGTTTAAATCTGAATATAACTAAATGTTACGTGTATCAGCGTTGTTTATCACCCTGTGTGAGCATTGGAAACCCGACAAACAGTCTTGACAACTGTGACAGCTTATCTATCTATGTGTGTCACATCCATCCTGTTATAGCAATCGATATGATTAATTTTACAGATTTGTTTCTAATTAGCGTTGTTAACTACCAAAAGAATGCATACACAAATAGTTCTAGTGGACGAAGCAAAGAGACCGTTGTGTATCTGAATCAGGTTCTCAAACAAACACTACTAAAGATGAGTTGGTGATAAATATCGGAGTTGTTATCTCGGTTGTTCAGTACTTTCGTGATAATAAAACAAGCAGGCATTGATTTTGCCAAGACTGAAGGAAAGAATCTGGCCATAAGCGTTGTGGATTCTCAGCGTTATTCGAATGTAAGTGGATCGAGTGATACGCTTATCTATTCTGGTCAAGGTGGGCATGGTTTGTTCGGGAGTAAATCACCACCCAAAGATCAACAACTTGTGATTGTCGGGTTCTGCTAGTTATTCGGAATGTTTCGAATCATCACAGAAGACGTGTCGGGTTCTGCTAGTTATTCGGAATGTTTCGAATCATAACAGAAGACGGATGCGGTTTGCATATTCAATCTTCATTGTTTCATTAAAATTACAACACACGATAAAATGCTTGGAAAATTGCATCAACTCTCCTATATCAAGTTGAACGGACGATATGTATCTTCTATCCTGCGACGGACCCAATTCGTAGATTCCGTTCGGTTTCAAAGCCGGTTGATAGTTACAAGGATCGTTCTAATAGATTAAAGATGGTTCTTCGTTGAGGAAACCAAACGTAGACGGAGATGATAGGCCTCGTAACTGGAAGAGAAAAAACCCTAGTGACGTCGTCGACGATTATGAACGGATTATTGGCCATTATTAGACCGAGTAATCAATTGTATTTTTTTAGTTGCTTCTCTTGTTAAGTTTTTGAACCAACCGAAATCCACAAATTCCAACAGTTTCTTCGTAGATTCCGTCCGGTTTCCAAACTCTTTCACTCAAAGTTAATATTCACTGTGGTGGATGCAAGCATAAAGTTAGAAAAATTCAGGAATGTTTTGAATCGTTACAGAAGACGTGTCGGGTTCTTCTGCTAGTTATTCGGAATGTTTCGAATCATCACAGAAGACGTGTCGGGTTCTTCTGCTAGTACTTCTGAGATCTGAACCAACAGAAATCAACAATTTTCAACAAATTGTAAGATCAGGAAGCTCAACTTGAACGGACGATATGTATCTTCTATCAATGTATACAGGTGCAAGAGAATGGCGAGTTATTTTCAGTTATTTCTGTTGATCCATAAATTCCATTGTTTAAATCAGAATCAGGTTCTCAAGACAAGGATCGTTCTAATAGATTAAAGAGAATAAACCATTTTTTACCCATAGTATACGAGCCGTATAAGAATATACGGCCCGTATACAATCATCGTATACATTGTATACGATCGGTAAATTTGTTTTTTACCGAGGGTATACGGCCGTATAAACGGTATACGGCCCGTATACATATGGTAAAAATGGTAAAAAAAAGAACCTCTTTAATCTATTAGAACGATCCAATAAACGAAGAACAAAGCATATTTTCAAAACACAGGTTCATACAGTGTTGTAATAGGTTGTGGTTCAGCCAAAATGACATCTAGCATTACTAATTGTTCAAGTAAGTGTCTAAAAATATGAAAATTCAGGTTTACCTTGTTAGTTTCTCAAACAAACACTACAAAATCATCTGCTTCCTGAATCTGAATCTGAATGTTAACTCTAAAAAAATTTGTTTCTTTCCTTTTCATGAGTTGGTATTGAACCAAGAATACTTCAAACATTCTAAACCCTACCTGGAAACAAACCAACAAAATCCTGATAGTCTTCTAGCAGAACCCGACACGTCTTCTATGATGATTCGAAACATTCACGAACCACAATGGACTCAGACTCATACTACTCACCCTCCCCTGAGGAAAAGTTTTCCTGACGACTCAAGAAAAAAGATTGTATAATAGTATATAACCATTTTTTCTTTTCCTTCAATTTCGAGAACATTCTCCCTGTGTATGTGCTTGTGCTGTAGAAACCGGTGGTGAATCTGAATCTGAATGTTAACTTTGACTCATAAACCCTTGAATCCCAACGCTTCTCTAAACGAGCCTGTATTAGAAACCATCCTATGTCTTTTACCAAGTTCACAACAGAATGAAATATTCTAACCCCTACCTGGAAACCGGTGTATGTGCTTGTGCTGTAGTGGACGAAGCAAAGAGACCGTTGTGTATCTGAATCGGATTAAAGAGAATAAACCATTTTTTTACCCTAAGAATACGGGCCGTATACTATTATACGGCCCGTATACACCATGTGAAAAAAAATTACCAGTTCATTTTTTACGATGTTAATACGGGTCGTATACTATTATACGGCCGTATACAGCAGGTGAAAAAATTTAACCGATAGTATACAATGTATACGATAGCTTGTATACGGGCCGTATACAATCTATACGGCCCGTATACTATGGTTAAAATTTGGTAAAAAAATGGTTTATTCTCGTTAATCTATTAGAACGATCCGTATATATGATCCGTATAAGAGTATGGACCAGACACATGTCACATAGTTTGTCAGTGAACAAAAGATATAGATGTAGGAATATAACTAGATATAGATCTCTGAACCAACCGAAATCCACAATTCTTGCAAGTTAAATCCACAATCAATGTATACAGGTGCAAGAGAATGACGAATTATTTCAGTTATTTCTGTTGATCCACAAATTCCATCAAATTGTGTCTAATGCAAGGATCTTTGTGTAATAGAATCGACCGAAGAGGCAGCAAGGACAAGCCTTCGGTTTACTTTGTGTAATAGAACTTCCGAGCTAACATCTGACGTAGCAAGTACAAGGAAAAACACGAGTTCACCCTTGTTATGGATGATTACTGGGAAGATTACAATTGTTTTGAGTTTTGTCAGATAATACTTCATTTGTCGAGAAACCATACTGTCAAGAAACTAACATCTTTGTATACTTCATTTGTAATCGTAAGGATGATGCAAATTTGTACGTAAAGATCTCTACACAAACTCTTCTACATCTTTTAACCAATTGCCCATCACTTAAGACCTTGAAAGATTTGTTGAAATCGAAGATTTGTGTATATGAATCAGGTTCTCTGCCTTAGATCGGTCATTCCTTGTGATACATGAACGTTGTATTCTTGTCTTTCAACGTATACAAAATCGGGTTCTCAAGACAAGGATCGTTCTAATAGATTAAAGAGAATAAACCCTCGTTTCTTCATCTTCATCTTCAAGAACAATGATGAACAGTTGATTTTTTTTTTCGCAGAATCGTTGGTATATGTCGACAGTTGAGTCTCCTCCTTCGTGGTGGATAAATATGAATAAGATACCTTCGAGATACTTCGTGTTAGTTTTGATTTGAATTTTGAAAGTGACAAATTGATGTATCTGGTGGGGGTGATATAGTAATTTTCAATAATGTAGGAAGGATTGTAGTAGTAGGACATCGGAATCAGGTTCTCAAACAAACCAACAAAATCCTGATAGTGAAAAACATCAGCAACCATTTTTTTTCTTTTCCTTCAATTTCGAGAACATTCTCCCTGTGTATGTGCTTGTGCTGTAGAAACCGGTGATGAATTTGTGTACACAACTGAACGTTAATTGATATTGTTTTAGACAACAACAGATAATGAACGGATTGTTGGTGGATAACGCAAACAAGTTCTCCACAGTTTGTTATTCAGATCTCTATTCGGTCATCTTTATTCAGATCTCTATTCGGTCATCAAGGGTTGTTTTTCACCCTGTGTGAGCATTGGAAGCCCGACAAACAGTCTTGCAATTACGTCTTCAATCAAGACCACATTGTTAAATTTAATGATGATTCGAAACATTCCGAATAGCTACCAGAATAACCCGACACGTCTTCTATGATGATTCGAAACATTCACGAACCACAATGGACTCAAACTCATACTACTCACCCCCCCCCCCCCCTGAGGAAAGGTTTTCCCGATGACTCAAGATAAAGCTGTCGGTTTGTGTTCATATCAGCGTTGTTTATCACCCTGTGTGAGCATTGTAAGCCCGACCACTAGCAGAAGAACCCGACACGTGTTCTATGATGATTCGAAACATTCACGAACAACAATGGACTCACACTCATTGTTGCGAATTTGGTTTCTTCGGTACAGGCTGATGAAACCGAAGATTCAGACTCCTTACAACTCTCATCAAATGCCTCACCCTTCCTTTTGTTCTATAAATATTAAATAAAGAATAACACCATGCCCGTAATCCCGCGTTGATAGCTTCCGTTTTATTACAGTCATACGACACGTTTTCTTGTTCTTCAATCTTTGTTACTTGTTAATGTTTTATTTTTTTCTACTTTTAGAAAGGTTTGAGCACCTCACGACTGTAAAATATCTAGTGTGATTTACACCTTAAATCCCTTAAATACTTTGAGAAAAATCAAATTTTCGTTTCATACGGGCCGTATAAAAGTATACGGCCCGGATACACGTTCGTATACATTGTATACGACCAGGCAAACTTATTTACACATGGTGTATACGGGCCGTATACTCTTATACGACCCGTATGGAATTAAAAGAACTGACAAAGTCTGCTGGCACAGATTTTTTTGTTTTTTTTATTCTATACGGGTCGTATAACAGTATACAAGTTTTTTCCATGTGTTAATATTACGACCCTTTTTTAATAAACTAAATTAATAATTTTAGGATGTTTATGTAATAGATAATGTATTTATGTTTATAATTCTGTAGAATATTATCTTTGTATTTGTCCCTAAAATTACGGGATTGTATTTTCTATATAATGGAAACCCATTCATGGGAGAGGATCAAGGATCCTATTGTTTCATGGTATCACGAGACCAGGAACCCTAATCCTCCCACCTTCGGCCGCCGATCCCTCCTCTTCTTCTTTCTTTTTGGTTTCGGCAGCCTCCTTCACCCCTCGCCACCTTCTGCCCTTTCACCTGTTTCAATTTTTCTCTCATCCTCTTCCTCATGGACAACAAGTTACACCCGGCCGTCACGGCCTCAAACATCAAAACTGCCATACCCGTTACCCTTGAGACGGAAACCGGCCACTGGTCTACGTGGTCGGAACTCTTTAAACTTCACTGCAAAGCCTTTCAAGTATATGATCACCTTCTTCCACCTGCCGCTGACAAGCCCAAGCCCCCAACTGACAAAGAAAAGACGACCGGTGATTCATCCTCTGCTCAAGAAACCTGGGAGCGTCTTGATTCCATCGTCCTCCAATGGATTTATGGAACAATCTCCCAAGACCTTGTTCACACCATCATCAAGCCCGGTAACACCGTACACCAAGCATGGACTACCCTCGAAAACCTGTTTCAAGACAATAAGAGTGCCCGTGCTCTCCACCTTCGTCATCGCTTCACCACCACTCGTCTCGAAAACTTTGCTAATATCTCCGCCTACTGTCAGGAGTTGAAAGTTATGTCCGATCAGTTAGCCAGTGTGGGACACCCTGTCGACAATGATGCCCTCGTTCTTCAACTTATTGCCGGCCCCACTGATCAATACGAGGGAATTGGAACCGTACTTCAAGGCCAAGACCCACTGCTGCCATTTGCCACGGCTCGTTCCAAGCTTTGCATCGTCGAGTCTTACAAGCAAGAACAAGCCTTACATGCTGCCAAAACTGTCGGTACTGCTCTCGCCACCTCCACTCGGTCTGCTCCCACCACACCAGCCGACTCCTCATCATCTGCCGAGCGGGGTCGTGGTCGGGGCCGATCCCGTGGTCACGACCGCGGCAGGAACGGGTCTGGTCGGGGCCGCTCGTCCTATAACTTCTGGCCCAACCCATACCCCCCTTACAATTACTGGCCGCCTGCACCATATGGATGGCCTGCAAATGGGCCGGCCCAGCAGTACCCACCTCAATGGGCCTCACCTCCTTGCCCTTATCCCACTACTACTTCGCGGCCCAACAGCAATAATGGATCTGGTATTCTGGGCTCTAAACCTTCACAGGCTCACAATAAGGATTATACGCCAACAGACATTGATCAGGCTCTCAATGCGATGTCTCTGAACCAGCAGGAGCCGACTTACTTTATGGACACTGGGGCGACAGGTAACATGTCTAATACCTATGCTGATTTTCACTCTTTTTCTAATAATAGCATGGGACAACAAATTATCGTCAGTGATGGCTCCGCCATCCCGGTTCTTGGACATGGCACGAAAACCTTACCCACACCCTTCCCTCCCCCTCTCTCTTAAAAACGTTCTTTATGCTCCCAAATTACTTAAAAATTTGATCTCAGTTTGTCGGTTCACCACCGACAACTCTGTCTCTGTCGAATTTGACCCCTTTGGTTTTCTTGTGAAGGATTACAGGAGCCAGATCCCTATCCTCCGGTGCAACAACAGCGGTGATCTCTACCCTCTCGTGCTAGGACCCGGAACCACCTCTTTCCCAGCCACCTTTGTTGCTGTTACTTCTACTTTATGGCACCAACGTCTTGGCCACCCAGGACGTGCACCTTTGCAATCTTTAAAGTCGTCTTCTTCTGTTGATTTTTCCAATTTAAACAATAACATTTGTCATTCTTGTGTACTTGGCAAAAGTATTAGATTACCTTTCGCCAATTCTAACACTCGTATTTTTAATCCATTTGATCTTATTCATAGTGATTTATGGACCTCTCCTATTTTGAGTTCCGATGGACATAGATATTATATCTTATTTGTTGATGATGTCACTAATTTTCTATGGACCTACCCTTTAGCAAATAAATCTCAAGTATATACCATCTTTTGTCAATTTCACAAGTTAATTACCTCTCAATTTGAGCGACCCATAAAGACTTTTCAATATGACAACGGCACGGAATACGTAAATTCCTCGTTTAAAACATTTTTTACCACTCAGGGCATCCTTTTCCGCCACTCTTGTCCTCATACATCCTCCTAAAACGGTAAGGCGGAACGTATGATTCGTACAATTAATAATATGATTCGCACCATTCTTACACACGCCTCTTTACCTAACACCTTTTGGCATCATGCCCTTGCAACTGCCACCTACCTTCTAAATATATTACCCGTCAGACACCTAAAAGACAAAACGCCCACCAAAGCCTTATACCACCGCGTTCCTTCCTACGATCATTTGCGTGTTTTTGGGTGCCTTTGTTATCCCTTGTTCCCAAACACCACAATCCACAAACTTGACCCACGCTCTACCCCTTGCGTCTTCTTGGGGTACCCTCCAAACCACGGCGGTTACAAATGTTTCAATCTTAAAAATAAGCAAATTATCCTATCCCTTCATGTGGCCTTTGACGAAACCACTTTTCCGTTCGCAAACACCATTCAACCACCTCCGTCTTATGACTTCCTCAATACCTTCTCCCCTCTATTTTGGCCACATGTCCAATCGACTCACCCTCCAACCCAACAACCCCTCTCCACCAATCCATCCTCCACTCCTAGCCCAGCCCAACCCAACACCCCTACTCCTAATTCTTCTTTGCCAGCCCAGTTCCAACCTCACCCTTTAGCCCACTCCACTCCACCGCCCCAACCCAATATCCCACCCAACAGCCCACCCAGCCCAACCACCGGCCCTACATCACCCACTACCCCACCTCGCACCCCATTTACATCGGCCCAACCACCGAACACCCCCCCATCCCTACTGTTCCCCAACCTCCTCCTCCACCTCCAACCAACCGCACCATGCACACCCGCGCCATGGACAACATTATCAAACCAACTAACCGACTTAACTTAAATGTTTCCACCATTGTTCCGCTACCCAAAAGCCCATCAGCTGCCCTGTCCAATCCGGTATGGCGCAAAGCCATGACCGACGAATACCATGCTCTTATCAAGAATGAGACGTGGGAATTAACACCGAGGTTGCCAGACATGCATATCATTCGGAGCATGTGGTTATTTAAGCATAAGTTTAAATCTGACCGGTCATTGGAAAGGTATAAGGCACGGCTTGTTTGTGATGGTCGTCTACAACAAGTCGGTGTTGATTGTGGTGATACTTTCAGTCCGGTTGTCAAGCCGGGCACTATACGTATTGTTTTATCTATTGCACTTTCTCAGTCTTGGCAAGTACACCAGTTAGACGTAACCAATGCATTTCTCCATGGCAATTTACAAGAAACAATTTATATGTATCAACCAATGGGGTTTCGGGACATGAACTTTCCCGATCATGTTTGCCGTCTCAAGAAGTCGTTATACGGGTTGAAGCAGGCTCCTAGGGCATGGTATCAACGCTTTACTGACTTTGTTCTCACCTTAGGGTTCATACAAAGCAAATGTGACGCTTCTCTATTCACCTTTCATCAGAGTTCACAGGTTGCCTATCTTCTTTTATATATTGATGACATTTTGCTGGTCACCTCTTCTGCCAACCTTCGTGCTACTATCATGTCTCACTTGGCAAAGGAACTCGCCATGAAGGACCTCGGTCCCCTCAGCTTCTTCCTTGGTATCCCCGTCAAGCGTCACAAGGTGATGTGCGGTAAGTGTCGTATATATTAGGTGTATATTTTAAGCCCTTTTTAACACTTATGTTAGCCAAGTTTTAAATTTATAAAACACGATATTTCACTAACACTAAACACACATATGGGCAAGTGCACCCATCGTTGAGTATAGTATAGCGTTGGTAAGATACCGAGGTCGTCCAAGGACACAAGAGCTTTTAGTACCGGTTTATCCTCAACGTCTAACCAAAATAAAAGTTTAGAAAAATGTTTTAAACTAAGAAAAATAAAACTAACTAAAATGCTGAAAATAAAAATAAAAGAAAAACAGATAGACAAGATGAATCACTTGGTTCCGACTCGTATCTAGTATAACCTTTGATTATTTCCGCACTTTTGCACATAATTAAGAGATTATCTTAGTTATTGTAGTAGGCCCCTCTTTTGAAGGCGACGTTACCCTCACCCCAGTAGTTTGAGTCAGCAGGGATACAATCCTAAAAGGGTGGATTATTGGAAGATAATGAATTAAGTTATTAATGCAGTATTGTGGTAGGCCCCGCTTTTGGCGGTGACGTTACCCTCGGCTAAGTAGTCTGAGTCAGCAGGGATACAGTCCTAAATAGCCGGGTTATAGTATTAATAGTAGTTAACTTATGAGGGGATCAAAGAGTTTGGACCCCCGCCATCCAATACCGTGAAGTATTGAAGGAGGTCCTACTAAATTTGACCCAGGTCCATTGCAGGACCTCTAAACGCTGAACAATGGCAAGACCTTTACCAAACCGTTCCCTTAACCCCCTACCAGGTAGCCAACATACCTCCATATAGACCGTGGAGATATGAATGGTGAAAATCCTTTATTTTATATAGACAGTAAAATAATGCCAAGACACCACGGACAGACGATAAGGAAAGATCACCTTCAACATAAGTAACTAGTTATTAAAGTCATTAATACAAAACCAAATAAAAAGTGCAAAAGATTAGAAATAAAAAGTATTATACTAGACACTTTGTCTTCACCAAGTGATGTAAGAGACTTAGGCAAACATGGCCTTGATTGTCAAGAACTCTTACGATCAATCTTGGATCCCGAGACGACTCACACACTCTACGATGGACAATGGATGATGGTGGTGGATGATGGTGTTGTGATGGTGGTGGGTGGTGGATGAAGTGTGAGAGAGGTGGTGTGCCAAGGGATGAGATGAAATGAATCCAAGCACTCCTATTTATAGGCTGAACAGAGAGCTGGACACGGCCCCGTGTCCGTCTGACAATCTCTCTCCTCATTAATTGTAATTCGCAATTACAATAAAAGCGCCTGCTGTACTTTCGACACGCCACCGTGTCCGCTGGGCACGGCCCCGTGATGGGCAATAGAAGCTTCTATGGATTTGTCTTTTCTGCTGCTTCTTGGGCACGGCCCCGTGCTGGCTGAGCACGGGGCGTGTTCAGCCTTCTGTCTTCTCCTTTTTGCTTTGGAAGGTGCCGTTGAGGGGTCGGGCAGTCCACTAATGTTCCTTTCCTTGTATTTATGTTGGATTTAGCTGTCTTTTTGCTTCTTTTGCGTTTTTGAGCTCATTTAATCCTGAAAATACAAAAGGAAGACAAAAACACTCTTTTTCCAATATTAGTACTTAAAAAGGGTTAGTTTTATGCCTCATTTGATGTAATTTATATGTTGCATTTTACACACATCACAAGGACACTATGTTTCTCTCGCAACAGGCCTATGCCCAGGAAATCATTGAACGCGCCGGTATGTACTCTTGCAAATCTATGCATACCCCAGTCGACACTCATGCCAAACTTAGCGCCACTGCTGGGGACGATTTTCATGACCCGACTTTATACCGTAGCTTAGCAGGTGCTCTTCAGTACCTCACCTTCACGAGACCGGACATTAGCTATGTCGTGCAATAGATCTGTATTCACATGCATGCTCCTAAATCGGATCATTGGAATGCATTGAAACGTATTATTCGTTACATCCAAGGTACTACATCTTTTGGTCTCACCCTCGGCCCGTCTACTATACCTCAACTGCTTGCCTATACTGATGCAGACTGGGTCGGGTGCCCTGACACTCGTCAATCCACTAGTGGATATTGTGTTTATTATGGTGATAACCTTATCTCTTGGTCTTCCAAACGGCAAGCTACTATCTCTCGTTCAAGCGCGGAAGCTGAATATCGGGGAGTTGCTAATGTTGTTGTAGAGGTTTGCTGGCTTCGCAACCTCCTTTTGGAATTACAGCGCCCTCTGTCCCGTGCTACTCTTGTTTACTGTGACAACGTTAGCGCAATTTATCTTTCCGGGAACCTCGCTCAACATCAACGCACTAAACATATCGAACTCGACATACACTTTGTGCGTGAAAAGGTTCAACGG
This sequence comes from Helianthus tuberosus, assembly GCA_030545235.1. NCBI lineage: Eukaryota > Viridiplantae > Streptophyta > Magnoliopsida > Asterales > Asteraceae > Helianthus > Helianthus tuberosus. Next base: position 52,495,940 of record CM060425.1, read on the forward strand.
GGAGAAGTTCGCGTTCATCATGTTCCTTCTCGATATCAGATTGCTGATATTTTCACCAAAGGTTTACCGCGAGTTCTTTTTGAAGATTTTCGGTCCAGTCTCAACTTACGGCCTCCTCCCGCTTCGACTGCGGGGGTGTATTAGATAATGTATTTATGTTTATAATTCTGTAGAATATTATCTTTGTATTTATCCCTAAAATTACGGGATTGTATTTTCTATATAATGGAAACCCATTCATGGGAGAGGATCAAGGATCCTATTGTTTTAGTTTAACACAATATAATAATTTTGTAGCTCAATTAGATCCAATATAAGACAAATCAATTGAGGTCCAATAAAACATCTTAATATCTTATGTGATCATTCAATACATTTTCCTCCTCCTCCTGACTCGCCGGCGGCTCGACAAAGGTGGTTCTGTTAGGGTTAGTGTGCGAGGTCGCCTGGTCTCGGCTTGACCTTTCATCCTAACTCTTCGGACGGGTTCTTCCATTCGCTTCCGGGTTCGGGTTTTCTCTCTGTTTTTCTGTTTCGACTGTTGGTTTGTCGGTTTACCCTGCCGGACTTTCTTCTTGTTGGCTAAGCGGGTCTGATATTGGTCGTGTCTATCCGTGTATAGCACAGCTAGACTGATTCAAATCCCGTTAACACTCCTTAGAAGTTGCGTCCTGGGTGATTGGCTTGGTAGGCTTTATTTCTTGGGTTTTCTTCATGGGTCGGAAAGTGTGGAGAAGGCAGAATGACAATTGGAATACGTTGATCAGTAAGAAGGAATTTAGACAGGAGAAAAAGTTTGCTAATCGTGAAAACAGGCTTCGAAATACGACATCTTTCTTTATTTCAAACCTCCCGGATTCTTGCAACAAAGAGTCGCTGTGGCAGGCGTTTGAACACCTGGAAAACCTGGAGGATGCCTTTGTCCCGTATAAAAAAGACAGAGCGGGGAATAAGTTCGGCTTCATAAAACTTTCCAAAGTTAACAATACGGAATGGTGGATAAATAAATTAAAGGAAGTCTGTATCGATGGAGCGGTCATCAGCGTTAATCTGGCAAAATTCAATAGGGACGGTTCAAAAATAGAGCTCCATAATAGTGGGGATCGTGTATCTGTTTTTGAGAGGCTAGCAAGACCTGATAGGTTCGGCTTGAAGGTTGATCCTCAGTCTCATGGGATCAGAAGTTCGGTTTTCGATCGCCTTCAAGACCCGGAGCAGTTACCCAACCCTGGTGGGGTCAAAGGTAATTTTAATTCGATGCATATGGGGAAGAAAAGTTATAGTGCAGTGGTTCGTGCATCTGATAAAGATACTAATGTTGTTAACATTGAGATCCCTCCTTTAAACTCTGTTACTAAGAAGTCCTTTGAATTCAAAGCCCTGGTTGGATAAACTAAAGATATTGATATCCTTAATGATTTAAAAGTCAAGCTTTCAGGAATCATGGAGGATGGATTTCATTTAAAGTACCTTGGTGGTTTGAAAGTTTTACTTTGTTTTAACAATGCTCAGGAAGCTGAAGAGTTTCATTACCATAAGGTAGAAGAATGGGAAAAGTGGTTCTCGAGGCTCTATGTCTGGGAAGGACTTCCACCTATCTATGAAAGAGTCACTTGGATTAAAGTCCTAGGTGTTCCTGTATCCCTTTGGGATAGACACATGTTTAATAAGATTGGGGAAAAATGCGGTCAGCTTTTGGTTAAGTTGGAAGCTGAGGCAAATGATGGCAATTTGGCGGAAGAGCGGATGGCCATTTTAGTTCATACGGGTAGAATATTTGAAGCGGGGTCAACCTTATTTGGAAAGAGCATACAATCAAAGTTTGGGTAGAAGAAATATCCGGTCAATGGCATCCAGCGTTCTTGGATGACGATGTGGAGAACTCGGAGCCGGGGTCTTCAAGAAAGTCGTCGAAATTCGGTGACTCTTCATCGGAGGAGTTGAATTCAGATTCTTGTTTGGATGGTTCGTCTTCCCCCTGCATGGGTAATCCTAAAGTCGCTTCGGTCCCTTTGGGCGAAGACCTTGAACAGGTGCATGATTTGCATGGGGAAACTAACACACATGCCTTTGAGAATAATGATGAGAGAGAAAAGGAGGGGCAGGCTTTTGAAGATGTGGATGGGGAACATTCTTTTGGGGATCAGTTTTTGGCGGCTGATACTGAGGAAAGAGAAAAGGCAAATCATGTTGGTCTTAATAATGGGCCTGTTAACTCAGGGGTGGGGTCTGATTCAGAGCCCTATAGACCTAGTTTTATTACTACTCGGCCCAAAAACAAAAAGAAGTCTAATAAACAGGCCCAAGTTGTTGTATTACCCGATCTGAATGATATTACTGGGGATCTAGAGAATTCCGATCCTTTTAACATTTAGGATATTTTCAGGATGGAAGCAGAGGAAGCAAGGGGGCCGGAGAATTTTATTAGAGATTCACCGATGTCGGAGCAGAATTCAGATTCAGGAGCCGATGTTGATAATGAAGTCGCTAACACGCTTGATTTTGGTACTTGAATTGGCATAGAGGTAAGTGGTTTCGAGAATCATGTGAAAAAGATTGTGATTGGGGAAATGGAGGCCTCTGTTCGCCAATGAATTTTCTTTCTATCAACATGAATGGGGTTGCAGGGATTAATAAAAGTTTTTTGGGTTAGAAATTTGAAGTCCAAATTGAAGGTGGATGTGATTGGTCTTCAGGAGACCCACCAGACGGGTCTGTCGGACATCGACCTTCGTCGATTCTGGGACAATTCGAGTATGCAGTCCTGTGTGGTGGATTCGGTGGGTAGATCGGGAGGTCTCTCTTTGTTGTGGAACCCAAACCCGACCATGTTTTCTGTGGATTTTACCCTGAAGAACCAGAGATTTGTGCTCGCCTTTGGTAAAATTAGAGGTATCAATGGAAGCATCAACATTCTTAATATTCATGCCCCTAATGAGGCTAGTCAAAGAAGGTCGTTATGGCTGGTTATCTCCGAGTTGACCAGTCAACGAAACGGTATGTGGGTCTGTTTCGGTGACTTCAATGATGTTAGGGCAGACTCTGAACGGGTCAATTCCAGGTTCGATAGTGGAGCAACGGCAGCTTTTGATGAGTTCATTCATGGTGCTGGCCTTCTTGAATATCCGATGATAGGTGGTAAGTTTACTTATGTGTCAGGTCATGCTGAAGTTAAATTGAGTAATCTGGACCGATTTCTGGTGAATGATGAGTTTATGTCCCTCTGGCCTTTGGCTAAAGCGGCTGTTCTGGAAAGGGGCGCCTCGGATCATTGTCTGGTTTCTTTATCTTGTAACCAGGTAGACTTCGGCCCCATTCCATTTATATTTTTTAACACTTGGTTGGGATATCAGAATGTTGAGAAGATTGTGCATGACGCCCTAGCCTCCACTGTTGTGGGAGATAGGAAGGATATTGCCTTGGGTTTAATTCTTAAACACATTAAAGATGGGTTAAAGAAATGGAGAAAGGATGCTATTGCCACCGAAGAAAAGGATCTTAAAGATATGAGGGAGTGCATTAATCTTATCGAAACTAAATCAGCCCTTGGGCAGTTATCGGCTTCGAAAAAGAACATGAGGATTGAGCTTAGAGTTATTTTGAACAGAATAGAGCAGACGAAGTGCAAAAATGCACAGTAAAAGGCCCGAATAAATTGGTTAAGGTTCGGGGATGAGAATAGCTCGTTTTTTCACAAAATGGCGAAAGTTAACACGACCACGAACAGAATTAACGGGCTTATTTTCAAGGATAATCTTGTATCCGATCCCACGGAACTTAAAAACGAGATTTTGAGTTGGTTCAAAAAATAATTCTCCGAACCTATTAATCGGAGGCCCAATTTTCTGGAGACGAGCTACCAAAACTTTCGAACCATAGTGCCTCGTTGCTGGTAAATGTTTTTTCAGAATCGGAGGTTTGGAGAGCCATTAAGGATTGTAATGGAGGAAAGGCTCCCGGTCCGAATGGGTTCACTTTGAAATTCTTCAAGGTTTTTTGGAATGTTTTGAATCCTATTTTAATGGGGATTTTCAGTGACTTTTTCAGCAGTGGCTTTATCAGCAAAGGGTGTAATTCCTCTTTTGTGGCTCTGATTCCAAAATCCAAAGATCCTCAAGAGCTCTCTAATTTTCGGCCGATCTCCCTTGTCGGGTCTATATATAAAATCATAGCTAAAGTTCTAGCTAACCGGTTAAAACCTGTCCTAAACGAGGTCATCTCCCAGACTCAGTCTGCCTTCATCGGGGGAAGAAACATTTTGGATAGTCCTCTCATTATCAGTGAAGTGGATGCTTGGGCGAAGAAAAATAAAACGGATTTGCTTATTTTCAAAGTTGATTTCGAGAAGGCCTATGACTCTATCAACTGGAAATTCCTTCTGCAAATGATGTCTCACATGGCTTTTCCGGATAAATGGATCTCGTGGATTAAAGGTTTCCTCCGGTCTGGTATGGGATCGATTTTAGTTAACGGTTATCCTACCTCAGAGTTCAAATTTAAGCGCGGATTGCGTCAGGGAGATCCCATGTCCCCTTTCCTTTTCATTATTGCCATGGAAGTGATTAACCTGTTCTTGAAGAAAGCTATTGCTGATGGCCTTTTCCAAGGTTTTCAGCTCCCCAATGGTGGGCCGCTTCTATCTAATCTTTGTTATGCTGACGACGTCCTTTTTTATAGGTAAATGGTCGGATCAGAATGTGGTGACTCTAAACCGATTTCTGAGGTGGTTAGGGTTGGTTACGGGGCTGAAAATTAATAATAGGAAATGTAAGCTTTTCGGAATCGGTGTTCAGGAAGAGGATGTGGCTCAAATGGCGTCCAAATTGAATTGTGAGGCAGGGGTGCTGCCTTTTATGTATTTGGGAGTTCCGATTGGGGCTAACATGAAGAGGGCAAAATTTTGGGAACCAGTGGTGAATAGGGTGGGTGCGAGGTTATCAAAATGGAAAGCGAGACATTTTTCTTTTGCGGGTAGACTACCTTTAGCGAAGTCGGTCTTGGGGAGTATTCCGACATACTACATGTCTTTGTTTTTGGCTCCTAAGTGTATAATTAATAAGATCGATAGAATCAGAAGGGATTTCATTTGGGGTATAACGGACACGAGAAAAAAATGTAGATGGGTCAGGTGGGACTCTGTGTTGCGTTCGAAGAAGTCTGGTGGTCTGGGGGTTGGGAGAATCAGAGATTTCAACCTTGCTATGTTGACTAAATGGTGGTGGAGATTCAAGGTGAATCCGAATCAACTCTAGGCTCATGTGATTGGATCGATTCACAAATTCAACACTCCGGACCAACTTATTCCGGTGTCCAAATCGATCCCCGGGGTTTGGAAGGATATCGGCTGCATGGACCCTGAACGTCATAAGATGGGCATCCATATCAAGCAGAATCTGGTTGAGAGCAATGGTTTTTGGAAATGGCGGTCTAGTTCGGATGTCGCGTTCTCGGTCAAACAGGTGCAGAGCGATACGGAAGACACGCTGGGGGCTGATTTGGGTTGTATTCCAGGTTTCGAATGGATCAATTGGGCTCCACCCAAAGCCAATTACCTACTCTGGAGAGCAGCTCTCGGGAAGATAGCATGTCGGGTCGGTTTAGCGCATAGAGGCATCCATTTGCCTGATGTTTCTTATCCTCGTTGTGGTCTTGTTAATGAAGATTCTAGCCATATTTTCATTAACTGTCTTTAGGCAAAAAGCATTTGGTGGAATGTGCTTTCGTGGATTCGGATTCGGTTCCCCGTGCACTGTGAAACTATGGCCGACTTGATGAGTTACGTTAACGAGGCTCCAAGAGGAAAGGTTTGGAAGAAATTGATTCGTACTATTGTGATGGCTACGTTTTGGAGAATCTGGAGTGCTAGAAACGCGAAAGTGTTCGAAGACAAGTTCATTCCTATTATGAAGACTGTGGAGTTCGTGAAAGAAGATGCCTTTCTCTGGATTTGCAACCGTTCAAATCTAAAAAACCCAACCTGGAGTAACTGGAGGATTTTTGATATTGTTGACATTTTGTAATGCGTCTTCTCTGTTTTTTTATTTTTGTGTTCTTTTTCGTTTGCTTGTTGTATCTCAGCTTCTTGCTGGCTCTTTATATTCATATATAAAGTGATTTTGCCGTTCAAAAAAATATAATAATTTTGTTTTTTACTTTAAATTTTTCTTAAAGAAACTCATTTCGTTATTTACTATTTTATAATTTCCTAAGAATTATTATTTTTAGAGTTAATTATGTTTTTCGTTTATATTTATTGAAAATAATCGTTACAATCCATAAGTTTTAAAATTGTCAAAATAGTACATGTATTTCAGTTTTGTAACAATTACAGTCCACCTCACTAACCACATCCAATAATTATGTTAGTATATTTGAGACGAGCATTGTCCTTGTTATTAAAATTAAAATATAAGTAAATAAAGTGTTAATTACGTTTTTCGTCCTTGTAGTTTGTTGAAAATAACCATTACAGTCTATTAGTTTAAAAACTGTCAAAACAGTACCAATATTTTTACAACTTCCACCTTCATCTCACCAACAATGGCGGTTGACGACTTCATCAATCTACTATATTTCACTATACTCTTCACTCTCTCTGTTCTTCTGATCCGGCCAGAACATCACCTGCTCCGCTCGAGTTTTCACACTAACGTTGATTGTGATGGGTGAAAATTAGGTGGCCGGAGATCGGATTGTAATGGGGGAAAAGTAGGTAGGCGACGCTTTCATTCTGGTGTAACTGGTTGACGGAGACAGATCTGATGCAGGTGGAGGTGACGGAGGAGATCGGGTTGACGGTGATACGAGCGGTGGTGAAACCGAGTCTTCGGAAGATAGTTGTGGAGTCGGAGCAGGTGATGTTCCGGTTGGATATGAAGAAACAGAGAGAATTAAGATTAAAGTGAAGAATAGTAGATAAATGAAGCTGTTAACCGCCATTGTTGGTGAGTTGAAGGTGTAAGTTGTGAAAATACTAGTACTGATTTGGCAATTTTAAACTAATGGAATGTAATAGTTACTTTCTACAAACTACGGGGATGAAAAACGTAATTAACTCTTTATTTATTTATATTATAATTTTAATAACATGAGCATTATGGTCATTTCAAATAAACTAATAGAATGATTAGATGAGGTTGGTGAAGGTGGAGTGTAATTGTTACGAGAGTGAAAGTATAGGTACTGTTTGGCAATTTTTAAACTAATGGATTGTAATGGTTATTTTCACCAAACCATAGGGATGAAAAACGTAATTAACTCTATTTTTTATAACAAACTTATTTATTATAAAAACAACAAACTACAAAGATAGTCCATATGGTTTTCCAAAATTTTGCGAGTAGAGCATAACATCACAATGCTGACGTGACAGTCATCTAGGCTATCCAATAATGCCGATGTTATGTCATTTTTGCATCATCAATTTTATATCTTCAATTAATATTTAATATTAATAATTAGTAATAAAGGAGAGTTGCAAAAAACCAGGTGTTTCAAATTTTAAAAGATTATGGGGAAGTGTATTTAGCATTTAATACATGACAGGATTTCAAATTTCAAATGCCCTTACATTTTCAGATCTGAATAATCTAGATCTTTCTCCACAAAACCAGATTTCCCCTTTCCCTCTACTCCAGGGAATCTTCGCCACTGATGATACTACCGTTTCTTCAAGACTGTCGTCGCTTTCTTTTTCATTTCGTCAAAACCCTAACCAAGAAACACTCTATATATCCAACCCTAACCTCCGCCTTCTTTATTTTTGTTCAGATGGGACAAAAAGAAAAAACGACGAAAAATATAAAACGCTAAAACACTTATTTGAAGAAACCCTAACCAAATTGCAGGTTTGTTCCTATTTTTGTATATATACACACACACACTTTTGATTTTAAGTTAATTACGTTTTTCGTCCCTGTGGTTTGTCAAAAATCACTATTTCAGTTTTAAAAATTGCTATTTAAGTCCTTGTGATTTCACTTTCATAACTATTACAGTCCACCACTGTTAACTCCATCCATTTATTTTGTTAAGTTTTGATGAAATGACTAAAATACCTTTTATTTAAAAAAATAATATAAAAAATATGTCTCACTCTCATCCTTGTCTCTCTCTTGTTGCCCCCACCCATTACCAGTAACCTGATTTTATAAACTTTCATTTTAGGTTTTATAACAAATTATTTCCTTTTTTTAATTCAAATAACAATCTGAAACCCCAAATCTCATTAACAGCCGCACCACCATAACAGTACCACTTCACACCACGATTGTTCACCACCATTAACTACCATCACGGTCATTCCCCATCATTCACCACCACTATCCCCACCGTTTCACAACCTAATCAAAAGCGACCTCTATGGCTCCACCATTAAACCACCTGCCACCACCGCCGCAAAACACCACCACCATCACAAACCTGATTGCTTTTCTACCATGTTAGCAAAACGAACATCTCAACTAGATACTTCCATAAATCCGACAACTTAACACCGACAAGAGATATATTAATTCCCCAAATCTCAACTAGATACTTCCCCAACCCCACCCAAATTTCCAAACATTCATCCAAAAACATCAAATCAACAACATAAACACTCATTAACTACCACAACTCACCGCAATTCTTGTAGATCTAATGGTCGTTCACTCACCCTTCAGTCGTCTGAACCCTAACTCCGTCAACCGGAGCTCCTACTCTCTTCAAGATATGGACATTTTTTACATCCACAACTTCCGATAGTAAGAATGGTTGAAGGAGGTTGCGGCTGAGTTGGTGGTGGCGGTGGTGAGAAGGGGGGGGGAGGTTCTGGCTGAGTTGAGGGTGGCGATAGTGAGAAGGGGGAAGAAGGTGGTTCAACCTAACCACCAAATCATTGACATGCACACACTCCAAAACTTCAAATTGATAAACCACAAGTTTGCAGAACTTTTAAATTGTTAAGAGAGAATGAAACTTTAATTATTTTAAAGTTTTTATAATTTTGTAGATTAGTTTTTTACATGGGCAATTTAGTCATTTCATCAAAACTTAACAGAATAAATAGACAGTGTTAAGTGAGTGGACTGTAATAGTTAGGAAAGTGAAACTATAGGTATAACAACCCTCCAAAATATTTTGACACCCTAATATATTTTAAAATACCCCAATATGTCTTAAAATACACCCCGTATGTGAAAACCGAGCCCAAAATACGATCTAGCATTAAAAATAAAATAAAAACAAAAATTTAAAGGTTGTCGCGGGGCGCGTAGCCTTTGGCTAATGCCTACGCGGGCCGCGAGCGATCAACAACGAGGCCTCACCCGGTGATGACACGTGGCAATACGTGTTGAACCTATACCGTGACCCGGATCACCTACGGTCTAGACCCCCTACGACGCGGGCCGCGTAAGCCTAAGCTTACTCTTACGTGGGCCGCGAGAGACTCAGATTACAGCCCTATATAAGAGGGCATCGGGTTTTCGTTTTCTGTTGCTCATTTCTTTTCTCTCTCAACGAATCTCTGAATAATAGGCATAATTTTCAAGTATAAAATTCCTCCCTAATTAATGAATTTCTGCCCCGATGTAAGTATTATAACCCCGATTACGTATTGGATACGCTGCCCGATCGATCCAGGGTTCCGTAACGGCTGTCAGGGTTCTGTCCGACGTAGTCGTTGAAATGCCGTTTCGGGGAGGGTATAACTAATGTAAATATAAATGGTTATTATACTAACGCGTGTGCATTGTGTAAATTATAGATAATCTCCAGGAAACCTTAGAAGAAACCTAAGTCAGCAATGTGAGTTTACCCTCTTTTTGTAAACCTTTTTGTAATTGTTTTTACAAAACCTTAAATATTTTACAATGTGATTAAGCAGTGATTGAGACTTTGTAGTTCTTCAATTACTGCCGGTATGTTGGGGTTTTGTATACAAAATGTGGAACACGTTACCATTGGACAATGAGTTAGCCAATGTGTAATATGACCCACCAGTCAGGATTGACAATACTGAATGAGTAATTGTGTTGAAATAAACAATGTGATTGCTCTCAATACTGTTAATGGATGAAACTCTTCTTGATTAAACTGGGATTTACTCACCAGTATTTCCCACTGACAAAATGTTTTTAAAACACGTTTCAGGTAACAAAATGTAAAAGCCAAATTAGAAGAAAGTCAGCTGGAGAGCACTGACGGCTTGGAAAAATGTGGCTATAAAAGTTACATAAAAGACGATGTTTTAAATAAAATAGGGTTTATCCCTATAAATATGTTGTAATAAGAAACTTGGGATTTTACCCATGTGATTATTAATATAAAATATGGTGGTTTTACTCTGATAAATATTTCCTAATTACGGTCCTGATGAAATTTCCGCTGCCAAAATAATAAAATAATAATACCACCAAGACTGGTCTTGCGGCCGCCCATTCTCGGGACAGATAGGGGGCGGGGGTTGAGACAGAAGGTGGTATCAGAGCTAAGCCACTGATTCAGCCACAGAAGTGTTTTGCTGATACCAATATTATTCAAATTGTTAGGAAATTAATTATGAAAATACGTGCATATCTGTATTTTACTGTTGTGTGTTATTTGACTATTTGTTAGTTTACAGTATGAGTGATCAAAGACCCTCAGATGCGTATCGTCAGTTGTCCGATTCACCTAGGAGTGAAGGTACCTCTTCACAGCCTACCCTCTCTGGGTATGCCGCTGATAATGAAGAAGGAATGTTTGTCTTTAAGGCTCAGTCTGAAGAGCCATTCCCTCAGAAAAGAGAGGATGGTTCAGTAAGGGAGCATTCAAGCGTAGGAAAAGAATGCGAAAGTTGCAACAGCAGAGAGTCCTAGCAGCCGCTAAGCGAGAGTCAGATGCCCATACACAGGATATGCTTAATAGGAGCTTAGCCAATTTTCATATCCTAGCAACAACAGTTGCCGACCCAAACCTGGAGCAACTAGTAGCCCCACAACCCTTACCTTTGTTCCCCACTCAGCGGATGGAAATAGAGGATAACTCTGAAAATCAAGTAGAAATGCATGATTTCAACCCTGAGGAGATACCTAGGATACTAGCCCCTAATCCCTTAGACCCGGATTATGATCCATGGTTCGATGATCATAGGGATTATGTGTCGCGCTATCACCTTAACGACGAACCCATGCCGAACTTAGCAGCCTATCCAGGTTTGGACCATCTAGATCCCTACTACTACGATAACGATGAATATATTAGGGAGATCTTAGAGAATCCGTACCCTCAGGAGAATCCCATGCCCCAGTACGCGGACCCGGTACCAGCACCTGCACCCCCAGTGAGTGCAGATAATCTGCATGAGCTCTGAACTTTCGGAGAAGAAATTTTAGAGAGTTGTGAAAGGATGAGGCAGGTAGGAGAGCGACTCGTCTGGAAATACGACGAGCGCAATATGGATTACTGGATGAATCCAGACCAGTGAAGGAGATGGTGGAGTTGGTAATAATAATAATTAGGGGTGGCAAAATGGGTGGGTTGGGCAGGTTTGGGTAATGGGTTAAGATGGGTATGGGTTAGGATGGGTTTGGGTTAAGATAGGTTTATTAAGAAATGAGTTAGCATGGGTGTAGGTCAAGATGGGTTTTTGTCAAGATGGATTTAGGCATGATAGGCTAAAAATATAAAAAAAAAATCAAAAATTAAAAAAAAAATCAAAAAATTGAAAAAAATTAAAAAAGTAAAAATAAATCAAAAAAATAAAATAAAAATAAAAAAAAACCTAAATATGTTCTTTAATTTTGAACTTGTAATGAGCAAATTCATGCATTCAGTAGTTATATCATAACATATTCATCAATATTCAAACAAATCACGAAATATACCAACTAAACCAGTTCATTAAAACAATTGTAGAGTGGCTTACACATTAAAGGTGCCGGAAACGGTGTCGTTTGTGGACCTAACGACCGATTCGATATCAAACGAATCGACGAAGCTGGTGGAGCCTGCATCGGAGCCTTTAGTGGCAAAATAAGAGTTCCAATCTGCTAACAGTGATGAAGATGGAGCCGATAATGATTTGGGTAGTGAATTGGGGGTATCATCACTGCTGCCGGAAAACCAATTTTGCATATTTACGGTTCCAGATCGAAACCCTAGCTTTTGGTATGAATTTAGGATCGGGAGTGTAGAGGCGGTGGTGGAATCTTTATATTACCACTCTCATCACCTGCATTTTTTTGTTTACACTAGAAGTAGATGGTAATCGGTGGTGGCGACGACGGTGGTCGGAGTACAGGCGGCAACGACAGTGGTCAGAGTACGGCGGCTACGGTGATTGGAGTACGGGGCGATGACTGGAAGCATGTGACAGTTAGTTTAACACGTTTTGGTTAAGGGGATGAAGAGTTGGAGAGGGTAACTGGCGTGCACCATAGACCCATCCTGACCTTCCCTTATATTTTCCTGGATCCATCTTGACCTGTGGATGTTTCTCCATTGCTCCCATTTAACCCATTTAAACCCACTGCTGGTTTTTTTTAGCCCATCCTAACCCAAAGACTTGTAAAAATTACCCAAAATTAATTGTTTGGGTTACGTTTTCCGGGTCTAATAATAATATAATAATAATAATAATGGAAAATATATATATATAATAATAATAATAATAATAATAATAATAAATGTTGTAGTATAGACCATTTTGTGGTTAGCGATGCATAGTAGTATGGTATTGTAATTTTTAATTCCTAGTATTGGTTTGTATTATAAGCATACTATAATAGAAAAGAGTAAAGTCGCAATGCTCGACGCTTTTGGCCAATGTGTGTGTTGTGTGGTTGTTGCCTAAATTATTAATTATTTTGTGATATTGATAATTGGTAAATGTTTAAAATTCAGATGGACAACGAAGTAAACCAGGAAAACCAGAATAACGATAACCAGAGTAACATTAACCTGGATAATGAGAACCCGAACAACAACAACAATAACGGAAACCAAGTAGATAACAGTGCCATGCAACATATAGTTGCACAAGATATAATAGATGCGATGCCATATATTATCAAAACGGTTAAGGAAGCGGAAAATAAAGTAAACATGATAGTAAGCGACCCTCTGAACCTGAAAACAGCGTAAACAATGGACTCGTACTTTAAGTGCCCATTCCCAAAAGAAGAAGAACCGCGTCTTACGGTTGTTCTTATAAAGAATTATGGTCTTGTAAACCAATGGAATTCTCGGGCAATGAAGGGGCCGTTGCATCTCTATGCTGGATAGAAAAGACTGAGGCAGTCTTAAGAATAAGTAAATATGCTGAAGAGGATAAGATAATGTTTGCTTCAAATCTGTTTAAAAATTCAGCACTAGAATGGTGGAACACTATCCTCCAGTCAAGGGGAAGTGATAGAACTTACAATATGGAATGGGAAGAGTTTAAAAATATGGTAGAAAGGAAATTTTGTCCTCCTAATGAAAAAGAACAGATAGCAAACAAATTCCTAAACCTTAGGATGATTGGAATAGATAGTAAGGGTTATACCACATTATTCTTTGAATATGATAGAATAGTACCAACCCTTGCTTCACCTGAACCAATATTAATCTCCCGTTACATCTGGGGATTAATTGGGGAGATTAGACATGTAGTCAAGGCATCTAGACCTCAAACCATAGAAGAAGCTGTAGAACTAGCAAGCACCTTGACAGATGAGTTAGTCCGTACACGAGAAGAGGATCAAAGGATGAACCTGACCCATAAGCTTACTCAAGAATTCCGTTCTGGAAATTCTAACCGTGGGAGAAATGTAGGTTCTACCTCTGCACCCTACTGTAAGTATTGCAAAAGGAAGCATTCAGGAAGATACTCCATATAGTGTAACTTTTGCAAAATATCTGGACACAAGGAGGAAGACTGCAGGAAAAAACCTAGCAACAGAATATGCTATAACTGCGGAGAACAAGGTCTATTAAGCCTAACTGTCCAAAATTAGCTCCAGCTACAAACCCCAAGAATACTAAAAAAGCTAGAGCATTTGTTCTAACTGCAGAAGAAGCAAAGATGATCCTGGATGTGATCACTGGTACGTTTTTAGTTAATGATGTTTTTGCTAAAGTATTTTTTGACTCTGGTGTGAACCAAAGTTTATTAATACTTCATTTTTCAAACTTCTTAATCAATCATTAACTAAACTCCCACAAAAATGTCTAGTAGAGACAGCAAATGGGGAAACCATTAAGATTTCTGAGATCTTGCAAGGAGCAAGAATAGAAATTTTAAATCAGAAATTTATTGCAAACCTTTACCCCATGAATCTGGCAGGATTTGATGTTGTGTTAGGATTGGATTGGTTAATAGCCAATAAAGCCAGTATTTTATGTGATCAAAAGTCAATTCAAGTAAATTCACCAAGGGGTGAAAAGATCACAATTAAAGGAAATAAGTTCTCTAAATCCACAAAATTCATCTCCGTGATGAAAACAACAAGTTATATAAGGAAAGGATCATTAGTGTATTTGATTTCTATAATCACTAACACTAAAGGAAAAGAATTAAAGGATATTCCAGTAGTATCCCAGTTTTCAGATGTATTTCCAGAAGAGCTACCAGGGCAACCTCCAGACAGGGAAGTAGAATTCAGAATCCACTTAATACCAGGAACCGCACCAATTGCCAAAGCACCTTACCTTTTGGCACCCGCATAAATGAAAGAACTAAAGAAACGATTAGATGAATTGTTGGAGAAGGGATTCATACAGCCAAGCTCATCGGAATGGGGAACACCGATATTATTCGTTAAAAAGAAGGACGGATCAATGCGTATGTGCATTGACTACCGTGAATTAAACAAAGTCACGATTAAGAATCGGTATCCATTACCAAGAATAGATGATTTGTTTGATCAATTGTAAGGAGCACGATTTTTCTCAAAAATCGATTTAAGGTCAGGATATCATCAATTAAAGGTACAGGAAGAAGACATTCCTAAGACCGCTTTCAGAACAAGGTATGGCCATTATGAATTTACCGTCATGCCATTTGGTTTAACCAATGCCCCAGCCGCATTTATGGACATGATGAACCGAATATGTAAGCCATATTTGGATAAATTCATAATTGTCTTTATAGATGATATTCTTATTTATTCTAAAAGCAAGGAGGAACATGCAGCCCATCTGCACGCACTTCTAAGTTTACTAAGAAAAGAAAGGCTTTATGCTAAGTTTTTGAAGTGTGAGTTTTGGTTAGAACATGTACAATTTCTTGGACATTTAGTCAATCATGAAGGAATTCATGTAGATCCCACCAAGATCGAGGCGATTACCAAGTGGAAAACCCCTGAATCACCAACCGAGGTTAGAAGTTTCTTAGGATTAGCTGGTTATTATAGAAGATTAATTCGAGATTTTTCTAGAATAGCCATTCCCTTAACTAAGTTAACCTGTAAATCCATTAAGTTTGAATGGGGACCAAAACAAGAAGAAGCCTTTAGAATTCTTAAGCAAAGATTAACCCATGCACCCATAGTAGCGTTACTAGAAGGAACTGAAGATTTTGTAATCTATTGTGACGCTTCCAAGTTAGGTTATGGATGTGTGTTAATGCAACGTCAAAAGGTTATAGCTTACGCTTCTAGACAACTTAAGAATCATGAAGAGAATTACTCAACCCATGATCTAGAGTTAGGAGCTATAATTTTCGCCCTTAAAATTTGGAGACATTACCTTTACAGTAGTAAGTTTACCATATTCACCGACCATAAAAGTTTAAGGTATGTTTTTGGGCAAAATAAATTAAATATGAGACAAAGACGCTGGATGGAAATGCTTAGTGATTATGATTGTGATATCCAGTATCATGCAGGAAAAGCAAATGTAGTTGCTGATGCTTTAAGCCGAAAGTATCATGAAAAGCCAAAAAGAGTACGTTCTCTTAAGTTAAATCTGCAAATAGATTTAAATGATCAGATTAGAAAAGCACAAGAATCAGTAATCAAGGATGATACTGAAAGTTAAAAGGAATGATTAAGGAATTAGAACAAGGAACAGATGGAATTTGGAGATTCCATAAGAAAAGAATGTGGATACCTAAATTAGGAAACCTACGCCACCGTATATTAGAAGAAACCAATAAGTCTAAGTATATGATGCATCCTGGAAATGATAAGATGTATCAGGACTTAAGAAAGAATTTCTGGTGGATAGGAATGAAAAAAGATATAGCAGCATATATTGCAAAGTGTTTAACTTGTTCACAAGTTAAAGTTGAACATCAGAAACCCTCAGGTTTATTGCAACAATTAGAAATGCCTATATGGAAATGGGAATTGATAACAATGGATTTTGGTACTAAATTACCCAAAACAAGAAAAGGTAATGATACAAACTGGGTGATTGTAGACAGACTAACCAAGTCAGCTCATTTCCTACCAATGAAAGAAACGTTCAGTATGGAACAGTTAGCTAAATTATATGTAAATGAAATAGTTTCATTACATGGAATTCCTCTATCAATTGTTTCTGACAGAGATAGTCGTTTTATCTCTCATTTTTGGACAAGTTTCCAAAAAGCAATGGGAACCAAGTTGAATCTAAGCACCGCTTGTCATCCCCAAACGGATGGACAAAGAAAAAGGACAATTCAGACACTGGAAGACATGCTTAGAGCTTGTGTAACTGATTTCGGAGGTAATTGGGACGATCACTTACTATTGGTAGAATTTTCTTACAATAACAGTTATCATACAAGTATCAATGCTGCACCATTCGAAGCACTTTATAGACGAAAGTGCCGAATGCCAGTCTGTTGGGCAGAAATTGGAGAAAAGCAACTATCTGGACCTGAGATAGTACAAGAAACAACAGACAAAATCACTCAAGTCAAGGAACAACTGAAAGCAGCACGAGATAGACAAAAGAGTTATGCTGATAACAGACGAAAGCCATTGGAATTTCAAGTAGGAGATAAAGTGTTATTGAAAGTTTCTCCCTGGAAAGGAGTGGTAAGATTCATCAAAAGGGGAAAGCTAAGCCCCAGGTATGTTGGACCTTTTGAGATTATTAGAAAAATAGGACCAGTAGCCTATCAGCTACAACTGCCAGAAGAAATGGCAGGAATACATGATGTATTTCATGTATCTAATCTCAAAAAGTGTTTAGCCAATGAATCGCTAGTAGTGCCTCTTAAGGACATAGAGGTAAATGAACAGTTAAATTTTGTAGAGAAGCCTCTACAGATTGAAGACAAGAAGATTAAGAATCTCAAGCACACAAAAGACTAGTTCTAGTCGAAGTGAAGTGGGACTCCAAAAGAGGACCAAAATACACATGGGAGCTCGAATCAGAAATGCAAAGGAAATACCCACACATGTTCCAGTAGACCTCGAGGACGAGCTCTAAAACAAAGTGGGGAGGATATAACAACCCTCCAAAATATTTTGACACCCTAATATATTTTAAAATACCCCAATATGTCTTAAAATACACCCCGTATGTGAAAACCGAGCCCAAAATACGATCTAGCATTAAAAATAAAATAAAAACAAAAATTTAAAGGCTGTCGCGGGGCGCATAGCCTTTGGCTACTGCCTACACGGGCCGCGAGCGATCAACAACAAGGCCTCACCCGGAGATGTCACGTGGCAATACGTGTTGAACCTATACCATGACCCGGATCACCTACGGTCTAGACCCCCCTACGACGCGGGCCGTGTAAGCCTAAGCTTACTCTTACGCGGGCCGCGAGAGACTCGGATTACAGCCCTATATAAGAGGGCATCGGGTTTTCGTTTTCCCTCGCTCATTTCTTTTCTCTCTCAACGAATCTCTGAATAATAGGCATAATTTTCAAGTATTATACCCCCTAATTAACGAAGTTCTGCCCCGATGTAAGTATTATAACCCCGGTTACGTATTGGATACGCTGCCCGATCGATCCAGGGTTCTGTAACGACTGTCAGGGTTCTACCCGACGTACTCGTTGGAATGCCGTCTCGGGGAGGGTATAACTAATGTAAATATAAAGGGTTATTATACTAACGCGTGTGCATTGTGTAAATTATAGATAATCTCCAGGAAACCTTAGAAGAAACCTAAGTCAGCAATGTGAGTTTACCCTCTTTTTGTAAACCTTTTTGTAATTGTTTTTACAAAACCTTAAATATTTTACAATGTGATTAAGCAGTGATCGAGTCTTTGTAGTTCTTCAATTACTGCCGGTATGTTGGGGTTTTGTATACAAAATGTGGAACACATTACCATTGGACAACGAGTTAGCCAATGTGTAATATGACCCACCAGTCAGGATTGACAATACTGAATGAGTAATTGTGTAGAAATAAACAATGTGATTGCTCTCAATACTGTTAATGGATGAAACTCTTCTTGATTAAACTGGGATTTACTCACCAGTATTTCCCACTGACAAAATGTTTTTAAAACACGTTTCAGGTAACAAAATGTAAAAGCCAAATTAGAAGAAAGCCAGCTGGAGAGCACTGACGGCTTGAAAAAATGTGGCTATAAAAGTTACCTAAAAGACGATGTTTTAAATAAAATAGGGTTTATCCCTATAAATATGTTGTAATAAGAAACTTGGGTTTTTACCCATGTGATTATTAATATAAAATATGGTGGTTTTACTCTGATAAATGTTTCCTAACTACGGTCCTGATGAAATTTCCGCTGCCAAAATAATAAAATAATGATACCACCAAGACTGGTCTCGCGGCCGCCCGTTCCCGGGACAGATAGGGGGCGGGGGTTGCGACAATAGGGACTGAAATGACAATTTTTTAAACTAATGGACTGTAATGTCCATACTTGCTTTTAAGTTAATGATACTTAAACATCCCTTACAATATGCTTTTATTACATAAAATGCCCCTAAAATATATTAAAACCCTCAAATATAAACTACAGGGGCTAATATGTCAAAAATCAAACTTATTTCTGGAACCTCCCACCCTCACGTCGCGCCACAAGTAACCCCCCCTTGCTGTCGCCCAACGCTACCACCTCAATCCGCTAGAAAATTGTTTGTGCTGCAACTATTGGTCATTTGTGTGTTAATTGTTGTGTTTCTTGCATTAAAGACCACCTAAACCAACCCTAATCACCTCCTATAAAACCCAACTCACTTCCACACTCCTCCCACTTTACAAACTCACTAATCCACTCTCAAAACACTCCAAATTTGGTGCAAAGACAGTAGCAAAGTCAGATTCTTATCAAGTTACAAAAGTGAGTTTAAGCTCACTTATCTTCCATCTTTTTCACTTCTTCTTGTTTGTTAGCACTTGGAACAACCCTAGGTATGTTTCCATAGGTTTTCCATGGAAAACCAAAGATGGAACATCACCATATTGTGGTTAAAAGTGCAAGAACTTTCTGTTTTGTATAAAAAAATTGTTAAACATACATAAACTTATGTTTTCTTCATACATTCCTATGTCCTTATGCCACTGATCAAGACTATGATTAAGTGTGCTTAAAAACAAGGTTGTAACATATAAATTTAGAGGTTTTAATCCTCTATACTTTATGTTTTTAAAAGGGTTTTAACCCACAAGTGATGAACAAGACTTGAACTTGTGTATGTGTGATTATTTGGACAGCTTGGGCTATCCTACTTACAATCCACACTTCACTTGATGATTTCTCTTAGTTAGTATGTATATTTCATTTCTTTATTGTTCATTTATGACCATCCTTGTTGTCTTATGACAACTTGTGCATTGGTGAATAGAAAAGAGGTTTTAAAATGGAAGATTTATCCTCCTACCTCTATGCATGACTTCTATGATAATCCTTGTTATATTGTTGGACTAAACTTATGAAATACTATATGACATATATAAAATAAATATAATACATGTAAGAAACCGAACCCTTGATGATAACCTAATGGTTATTTGTCAAATTACTAAGTTACATCACCTAAGTGCTTAGTTCCTCGTTACGATTCTAATAGGTATTAAACCTATGAAATTATTATAACCACTATGGGTTTTCATAGTGTCAAGAACGAGTGCTAAGTCTAAGTGATTATTTTCTTGTGTATTTACTTTGTTATACTTTTAATTCCGAATTCCTAATCCTCCGTTACCATCCAATACTCATACACCTACATTTCCTCGTGTAGCAGGACTTGGCGTTCCGTCCTAAATCAATCAACAAACTCTTCACGGATTCACAAATGGAAGCTTGCAAAACCGTGAGTACACTTGACCCATTTTCATTTTAACACTTTTGGGTGCAATATGTTAACCTTATAAAAAACACGACACTTTATACTTTATGCAAATTCACGAAACAATCCAAATACATGAAAACTACTTGTTATGCTTGATATATATACTTGGGTGATTCTTATGTGATACAATAGTCATTAGCTTTGTACGAGCCTCCATTTAACATGTATAGCGCTATAGGATTAATGCACCACCCGTGAACGAGAGGTCATGTTAAATTTCATTCTTTATTGCGTAAACAGAGAGTTGACTAGAATATTGCATGCCATGATATGTTAATCTTGAATAACTTAGGTTGCCATGTGGATTCGTTTTAAACTTTTTATACTTATACTTATTTACTTAAACTTGTGTACTCGCCAATGCATTTTTGTGTTGAACTATACTTTGTTAACATGTTGCAGGTTGATGATGTTGATCATGACGAAATCTAGTAGGAACGACACTAGAAACACATTTCATATTACTAGATTAGGCATTTTACTTTTGAACTTGTTGTATTGTCTTCTTGTTGTACTTTAATTTCATGTTGTAATTTGACAATTTTGTTATGTTATGAAATCGATTCTGAATTAATTATTGTCGCAAATAGTGTTATGTGTGATGAGCAATCTTTTTCGTCCCGCTCCAATGATTCTGCCATCGGATGGGGTGTGACACAAACCCACAACCATAGACTAAGTTGTGAGCTTGGTGGGTACAAGATTCCACCAAGTTTTCATCAAGAACATGTAGATATAAGAAAATAAAAACAAGCAGAAAATAAATTGCACTTTGGACCTCACAAACGGTGAGGTTTCACCTTTGTTTGCCCAAGCAAACTTGTGAAAACCTTCCTAGAGGTTATCCAAGTGTTTTAGAAGAAGAAAATAGTAGAAGAAGTGAGTTAAAACTCACTTAGAATGGCTGAAACTTTCTGCTGGAAATTAGATGAGTTTAGGGAGTGTTTTGGAGTGTTGGTAAAGTGGAAAAATGAATGGGGAAGTGTTATATTTATAGGGGAGAGATTAGGTTTTAGTTAGGTGAGTATATAATGTAATTAGTTGGGAGTTAGCATTAAAAAAGACAACCAAAACAGCCTTTCACAGCTGCGATCCAAGCTGTATTCAGCTTTAATCTTTTTTTGACATTATATGTTATATATCTGGGATGTATGTTGTTGCAACCCCCGTCCCCTAATACCCCGGGAACGGGCGGTCGCGGCCAGCATCAGTGGTATCGGTATTTATCAGTTTGGCAGCGAAAATTACATCAGGACCGTAGTTAGGAAATATTTTATCAGAGTAAAATTCCACAGTGTTATAATATTAAACACATGGGAAATTCCCAAGTTTCAAGTATACACATTTTATAGGGATAAACCCTATTTTATTTAAATAAAAACATCTCTTTATTTAGGTATCTTTTATAGCCACTTTTCCAAGGCTTCAGTGCTGTCCAGCTGGCTTCTATTTGGCTTTCACATTTTGTTACCTGAAACGCGTTTAAAAACATTTTGTCAGTGGGAAATACTGGTGAGTGAATCCCAGTTTAATCAAGACAGGTAAAACCGTTTACAACATTGAGGGCGGTCGCGCAATTACATTTGTTTATTTTTCTACTTTAATTACCACCCACGGTACTGTCAACCCGACTTGTGGTCATGTTACTACTCACAGTGTAGTAACAAATTTTGTATACAAAACCCCAACATACCGACGATAATTATAGAATACAAATACTCAATCACTGTTAAATATAATTTAAAACATTTGAGGTTTTGCAAAAACAGTTTATAAAAAGAGGAATTACTCACATTGCTATCTTAGGGTTTTCCTTTATGATTTCCTGGTGATTATTTATTAATTACACAATGCACACACGTTAGTATAATAACCCAATATTTACATTAGTTATACCCTCCCCGAGACAGAATTCCAACGACTACGTCGGGCAGAACCTCGACAGCCGTTACGGAACCCTAAATCAATCGGGCAGCGTATCTAATACGTAACTGAGGGTTATGATACTTACAACGAGGCATAACTTCATTAATTAGGAAGGTATTATGCCCTGGTATAGTGTATACTATTCAGAAATTATAGAGAGAATCGAGGGAATGAGCGATTGTGAACTGAGGCCGATGCCCCTTATTTATAGTGTCTGGTCGACACTTTGTTGCACCCCACGTAGACTTCAGCGAAGGGCTTCGCAGCCAGTGAGGCCCACTAGGGTAGGCCCTAGGGTTGCTAATTCGTCCATTAGGCTTGACACGCTGCTGCCACGTGGCGGCACCGGGTGCCGGCCTGACCTTGAGCTGTCGCGGCCTGCGTAAGCTCAGGCTTACTTCTACGCGGCCCGCGAGCGAGGACTGGATCTTGTTTTTATTTAAATTTTAATTATATAAGGTATTTTGGGCTCGGTTTTTGTATACGGGGTGCATTTTAAGACGTAGAGGTGCATTCTAAATATATTAGGGGTGTCGAAAATAATTTTGGAGGGTTGTTATATATGTTATGTAATTATGAAGTATTAATGTATACCTAGCATATAACAAGGCCTAAAAGTGTATGTGGAACATGAAATCAAAAGTTTTAAATAAGTAAATAAGCATCGATTTAGTGTTGTAGGAACAAATAAAGTATTGTAATGATTCATCAAGTATATGTAGAATGTTTAAATCACGTATTTCCGATTAATCGTTTGTACGCTTAAGCATGTTCATGATACGAATATGCAACAAGCTTTTAATTGAATTAACGTATAAGTGTATGGAAATGAATGTAAGAACAATGGATATTTCATATAAACGATCAATTTTATTATAATCAGGTCTCGGATTTACAATGATTCGAAATAGGATACGATTACAAGAGAAACAACTTTCTGAAAATAGAAATACAAGACACTATTTCTAAATAAGGAAAATTACAAAAAGCAGGGCGTTACAGTCTCCCCTCCTTTAGGAAATTTGGTCCCGAAATTTATTCAAGAGGAAGACCTTGTAAAAAGGCATTCTTGTAGGATCGTTTTGTGACCCAAACGAGTCAATCAGAAGAGCTCTTATCAAATCAAGAGGCGGAAACAAATGAATTGACTTGGAAAACAGCTTGATTCACTTCTAAATGTCTTGTATATTGATTATAACAAGTTTACAGATCAGTAGACACGTCGGCAGCACTTCGGTACCGGAAACATCAACATTACAAATGATGTCGCTCCAAGGGTATTTATAGTGATGGTGATTTCGCTTGAAAGTGGCACTGGCCATTTCAAGCGAAACTAACATGTTTAATTTCGTTTGAAAGTGGCAAGAGCCATTTCAAGCGCAATTAGCTCAATCACATACAAACCCTAGATTTCTCGTACTTCGTGCCCTGATCTAACAATTTTAGTACAAGACTCAACACAAGACGAAGTCGACAGACGTATGCACCAACAGACTCCCCCTCGGATGTTGACGAGTCTTCAGTGTCGAGTCTTCACAATCTTCAGTCTTTATCAGTCTTTGGGCTTCTTTTCTCAGTATTTGACAGTGTATGCATTCTCAATCTTTGTCATCTTTTCATCTCCAGAATCTCTATCTGGCTTTTTCTTCACTCTTATTCTCTTGATCAGATCTCTTGATTCATTAAGTTCATCAACATCAGCAATAAGCGAACTTCAGGATCTGATACTGGCTCTAGAATCTACAGACTCCCCCTTGAATTATGTTGGGATCGTAGTCTGGCTTTCACAGGTTTCAAGATTGAGACATGGCTCACATCTTGCTCAGGTACTAGAATCGCAACCTGGCTCTCTCATAGCCATAACCTGCACATACTCTACCTCAAAGTAAATTTTACAAATTAACAATTTGACAAATTTAAATTTTGCTAACCACTTGATAAACTCAGTTCAAAACATCAATTATTGATATAACAAATTTAATTTCTGATGACCCCATGTATGTATATCATTTTTCTAACCACACACTCCCAAGTAATGTATAGCACTCGGAATTTTGAAAATCAGCTTTTCAACATCAGTTGTCTAAAATCTTTTTGAATTTTCAAAAAAAATTATGCTAAAACACTCCGAAAATCTTTTTGGATTTTGAGATAACAGAAATGCAGTAAAGAAATATTTACAAACCAATATTTTTGTGAGTTTGTGTAAGAGGATCATATCAGTTTTTGACAAGTCACAAGTACCATTGAGCTTAGTTACACATTAAGAATTAAACAGTTCACTTAGATTGTCGATATACTGATCCACTTAAATTCTCACACAAATTTCAACTGATTCAGGATATGAATTAGGTGAATTAATAACTTAAACTTATTCATGTGTCCCACCTATTGAATATACTCCCGTATCCAGATCCCAATATTCAGTCTTACAGGTGAGTATACCACAGATGATATCTGTAAGGGGTTTAAATGCGAGGGCCGTGAGAGCTTAGGCTATTGCTTCCGCAAAATCAGAGAGATGACGGCTTCGACTTTTAGTGGGTCCCCTTTAGAGGATCTTTTTTACAACAGCACATGATTAACACTTTTCAATGTTTCATCTTTTTTTATGCTGAGGGTGGTGCTATATTTCAAGCAAGCGTAAAGTATTATATGGGGACTAGGCCATTGCTTCCGCAAAATCAGAAGTCCCGGGATAATACCCCAGATATCACTGAGCATAAAGACCTAGTATCTCAGAAAGAGGGACCTTTCAAACGAGATTTCAGGGGTTACCTATATATCCAATTAGTGTTCCCCACGAAATAAGCAAGTTTGAATTTAAGTTTATATCCCGAAAAAGTTTACTAAATGTGTAAAAACCTATCGGCATATCATCAGTGAGACCGTTTAATGCTATTTAAACATTACATTTCTTTAGCATACTGTAACTGTCTACTGATGTACTATCATTTCCTCTTTTTTACAACAAAACTCATTTTTGATTTTATCATGTTTTTGACTTTTTCAAATTTTTAATGTTTTTGGATTTTCTTAAATTTCTTACTCCCCCTAAAATTCAAAATCATTTAAAGGAAATTCGAAAACAAACTGTAGAAGATTAAATGACAACTAATATCAAATCACCTCAATTCGCCATCCACTTGGCATAAACAATCAGAACTCCCCCTCACAACAAAACATTTTCCCATTGTGATCTCAAAACACTTAAGTTTGTTTTAATCAAATGGTTTTTTCGGAAAATAAGTTTTGTTTATTTTACCACTTGTAAGATAGGGATTAAGATCATCACTTTGTTTTCTCAATCATTTGAATGCAAGTTAAATCAAGTTCAACCTAATGACCTTGATTAACTATTTGCAGATGAAAATCCAGTTTTCAACCACTTGTAGGTTCAAATCTACCAGTTGTAAAGCAAAATATGACAATTTACGAACAACTACCACTTGTAAACTGAAATACCACTTGCAGGAAAATGCCAATTCCTACTTCACACTTACCAACCTGGAAGTTCCGGCAAGTCCACAACCTGTAGAATTTAACATTTGAAATTTTTTCACAGAGACAATTTTTAAGAATAATGCCGATTCATGCTCCACGTTACCCACCTGGGAGCTCCGGCAAGTCAGGTTTTTATTTGGAAAATCCTGTCACCCAAGCCTGACCAGCCTTGGGTGATTTTGGTACACATCTATCCCACCATCTTTTTGATTGATAAAATTCTTTAACACCTTTAATCTTCCCATCAACCATCTTCTCAAAGATGTGTTTGACTTTCCCATTGAAAGCCTTTTCAGCATCAAATTCTCCTTTACCAGGGAAAAATTGATCTGAAATCTCAAATCTACCTTTTGATTTCAAGTTTTCTTTTGACAATTTTGGAAAATTTTCATCGTTCAAATCCAGAACGGAATTCTCACTCATTTTCTCAACCAATGACTCCTCTGATTTTATGGAATCAGATTCATTGTCAGAACTGCTTTTAGATTTTACAATCCACTTTTGTTTGTTCAAATCAGCTTTTCTTTTGTAAAATCTTTTCGAACTTTCACCAAGTTTGAAAGTTGAATATTTGAACTGTTTAACCTTTTCTGCAGATTGTTTTGTTTTATCCACAAACTTCTTTCTCAATTCAGAGTTAGAAGAAACTCCCTGTTTTGTGTTGTTGGACTTTGGGCAGTTCCAAGCTATGTGTCCAACTTCTTGACATTTAAAACAAATTCTTCTGTCAACTCTTGGAATAAACTTCTTCATGTTCTTTTTCTTCTCAGCAAGAAACTCCTGGTTTGATTGTTTCCAGAATGGTTTCTTCTGTTCTTCTTCAAAACTTCCACCTGCAACAAATTTTGTTTTTGGTTTATAATTTTTCTCATTTTTATAATTTTCCGGGGAAATGAAACCCAATCCCTTCTTCTTGTAATTACCGTTATGGTTTGGTTTCTTTTGATAACCTGAACCAGAACTGTAACCCTTTTTCTTATTTAACCTTTGTTGAATTCTTGAGGTGTAAGGTCTAGGTTTTACAGAAAGATTTTCATTTTTTATTTCAGAGATATTAATTTCTGTTAGTTTGAAAACCTTTTTTATCATTTCTGGTTTAACACCTCTTATTGGAAATTTCTCATCGGAATATAATTTGTCCGAATCACTCAAAGTATATGCTACTTTGATAGGTTCATCAGTCAAATTATTTTTCGATAACAGAAACTCTTTATTGTAAACCCTTTTGACCGGTAAACTGGGACTCTTCTAGGACGAACTCGAACTATCTGACTTAGACTCCGAATTTGACTCTTCATCCACATCCAACACCTGATCGACCACTTTCTTTAACAATACAGACTCATGATCAGTGTCAGACGTTGTGAATGTGACATCAATGTTATCTGGTAACTCATCAATGGTTTCAGGCTTTAACTTGATGTTGAATGCCTTTTTTAAACGCTCCTCGTTTGGATTTCTTGGGGAATAACTCTCATAGATTGGAGGCAGACACTTGTTATACTTGACACTTTGTTTCTTACCAGCATTCGTTTCTTCCGTCTCTTTATCTTTGAAAGCTTCAATACCCGCAACAGTAGGATAAACTCGATCAATCAAATAATCACATGTCGTATAACTCAACAGTAACCTTTTGATTCTTTCACTTTCAATCTTTTCGAGTTCCAAATCTTTCTTCAACTGTGCACAATTTTCAATGTATTCATTAATGACCTTCTGCTTTGACATTAATGTTGAGTTCATCTTTGTCATAGCAGCCTCAATTTCTGAATTTGTCTTTTTCAGACCATTCACTGTGTTGTTCAGGACATCATATGATTCCTTCACATACTTCACATCAAACAACAAATTCTTTTTCATCTCTTCCAGTTCACAAATCTTTTTGTTTTTCTCATCACAATTTTTGCAAGATTCTGAACATTTCTCACAAGGTTTAACGATCTCAACTATCTTTTCAACCTCGACAATCTTATCAACTTCAACAATTTGTTCTACCTCGACGATTTTCTCAACTTCGACTATTTTTTCAATCTCAACAATTTTCTCTACCACTTTTTCAATCACTGATTCAACATTTTGTTCTTCAGTTTTCATCTTTGTCTTGTCATCAGCTAATCTTATTTCTTCCAGCTCTCTCTTTAATCTTGCGATCTTCTTCTCATACAGCATCTCAACTTTATCTGCAAAAAACAAATTAAAACTATCAGGATCTATACCTTTTCTAGTTTTATTAAGATATTCTTCTTAATCATCGGTATCAAGATCACTTACTAAATCTGGAAAAATCGGTATTCTTTTCGACTGAGATTTGACTGATTCTTCTTTCAAAATTTGAGCAACAAATCCTGAACCCGATGGAATATATTTATCCCAGCTAAACCCCTCTGCAACTTTTTCATCATCTTGATTAACAAGACAAGCTTTCTTTCTATCTTCAATAGCATGTGCATGTGTCGTTTGTGGTTGCTCAGCAATCTGATAAAAATGGATTTCTGATAATAATCATTATTTTCTGATCCTCTTGTTGCTTCTTGATTTTTACACTCTCGTTTAAAGTGTCCTTTTCCTTTGCAACGAAAACAAGTAACTTTTGACTTGTCAAATCCTAATGGAGAATTAGCCAATCCCCGAAACTCATCTCTACATGTGATTTGTTGAAATTTTTCTGCCCTTCTAACAGAACTAGCCATACACCATTTGACATCCATCAACTCAAGTTCCTCTGCATCAATTTGGTCATAATCCTCTTTAGTAAGCATCGGATTTCCAATCTTGCCACCAATCAAACTTTCATATGATTCTAACATAGCAACGAGTGATGCCATGTGTTGCTTAGCAATCTCTGGAGACAAATTTTGACCATTTTGAATGTTCAAAGTGACATTGCATTGAAGATTTGTTGAATTCTGTTGTTGAGGACTTGGTGTTGTGTAATTTGGATCAAAGCTGGAATATGAAGACGAAGATCCACCACTTTGAGTCACATTTCTATTCTTTGTTCCAGAAGAACTGTCAGCACTGAAACCAGTTTGGATCTTTGGGCTGGGAGTAGCTTCAAATTTATTTCCTCTATAGTATAAACTGACATCTTGTTGAGCATTTGGATTCTTCATGATTGCTGTTTTCTGAATATCCAACTTATGTTCTTCAATCTTCTGAATAAACTGTGCCAGATTCATATTTTCAGTTTTTCTCATATGTTTTACAATCAACAGATAAGTTCCCCATTTCTGCTGTGGTAATGCATCAGCAAGTTTATAAACACATTCATCATCATCTTTCTTAATGTCCAATCTTCCCATTTCCAAGACCAAATGACAATATCTATCAATGGTCATCTTTGTTGTTTCATGGTCAAAAGCTACAAACATATCAAATGATTTCTTCAATAACGCCTTTTTGTTTTTGATCATATCTGCGCTTCCTTTGAACTTCTGAATCAATGCATTCCAAATTGACCTAGCTGTACCATCATGTTGGAGCAAAACAAAGATATATTCTTTAATAGCTTGTTGAAGAATACTGATCATCATTTTCTCACTTGTATATTTTAGTTTATTAATATCCGAAAAGTCACACAACGCTTTTTCAAGCCCACGTTCATTTTTCGGTTTCTCGTAATCTTTCTCTAATGAACACCATGCGTCAAACTTATAAGCTTGCACCCAGTTCTCAAATCGATTCTGCCATCCTTTAAAATCTTCAATGTGCATAAGCTTTGGCGGTTTTTGATGAGTTCCCGTTTCATTCTCACTGTACAATATTTCAGCAGCTGTAACTGGTGTAACTGGAGTAGCAAACGCATTGTAGAATTCCTCTTCCATGTTTCGGAAAAAATGTATATAAAAATCAAGTTTCACACGAAATACAGTTTCAAACGGAATCAACTCTTGGTGCGGAATCAACCTCTTCACACGGAATTACCTTGAAATGGAATACCCCTATTCAAACGGAATAGCTGATTCAAGCGAAATTATCAAACGGAATTACTACTTGGAGCGAAATTACTAATTTCATGTGGAACGTCTCAAACGGAATCACACTCTGAAGCGGAATCAGGTAATTTCGTGTGAAATCAAAGGTACTTTTCAAGCGAAATAGCAATTTCAAGCGGAATCAAGTGCTAATTTCGTGTGAAATGCTGCTGACATCATCATATACGATCTGTTTTTCAAGCGGAATTACGAATTTTACCAATTTTAAGATGAATTAAGGTCCAATTCTTTCAAGGATTTGTTAAAACACAATTACGCACACAATGTGAGAAATTCAATCCATTTTGACCGTAAAATTCTGTGAATTATGTAAAAGAAGGTGTAGAAATCAGAAATTATGGCTGTTTTGGCAAGAACTCTTCCTCCTGAGCTCTGATACCACTTGTAGGATCGTTTTGTGACCCAAACGAGTCAATCAAAAGAGCTCTTATCAATTCAAGAGGCGGAAACAAGTGAATTGACTTGGAAAACAGCTTGATTCACTTCTAAATGTCTTGTATATTGATTATAACAAGTTTACAGATCAGTAGACACGTCGGCAGCACTTCGGTACCGAAAACATCAACATTACAAATGATTTCGCTCCAAGGGTATTTATAGTGATGGTGATTTCGCTTGAAAGTGGCACTGGCCATTTCAAGCGAAATTAGCTCAATCACATACAAACCCTAGATTTCTCGTACTTCGTGCCCTGATCTAACAATTTTAGTACAAGACTCAATACAAGACGAAGTCGACAGACGTATGCACCAACAATTCTAAAATGATTAACTAAAATCGAGATTTTGAAGTTTTGGAGTGTGTTGAAAATGGAAACTTTGAGGAATGAAAAGATAGGTTTGTAAAAGGGTTCGTTTATCTAAGGTGAATTGAGGCATTAATCGTAAGTAAAACGTGCAAATGTGTGTATAGGCAAAGTGAGTTTGATTAAGTTTGAATAGACCGATGGGAGTAGTATTTCAAAAGATGTTAAAGAAGAAAAGTTTTCGTATAAAACGGTTTGTATTTTGATGAACAGTGTGGCACCCATCGTAAGTTGTAAGAAAGTTTTATCGGTTTTAAGGAACATTTGTAAAATCACATGTTTGTAGAAAATTGTTCATTGGTGAGAAATGGGAAGGTTAGGTACTTATTAAAAAGTTTTGAGATTAACGGGCCGTCTAAGTATGTTTGCGCGTAAATAAAGAATGGAAGATAGTTTAAAAAGCAAGGAAGTATTATAGGAGTTGAATGTTTAAATTCGAAATTTGATTCAATTATCAAGAATTCGAATCCGACAACAATAAATTGAATACAAATTTATTATTTTTAAATTTGATTCAATCTTGATTCGAAAATTTGAAATTCGATTCAATTATCAAAAATTCGAATTTGAGTACAGCAAATCGAATATGAATTTATAATTTTAAGTTCGATTCGATTCAAAATCAAATTATACATATTTATTTATTATATAATACATACATATAACTTAAATTTGAGCTACAGTATAAATTAATATGTAAATTTAATCAAAGTCCTAAAATAGCCGATTATTAAACCCAAATAGCCCATAACGAATTTACACATTTTAAATGAATTTGAATAAAAACAAATTTATATTGAACTAACCAGTTTTTTCGAATTCTATTCGAATTAAACTAACCAGTTTTTAATCGAACTAGTGCAAATGGTATGAAATGGTCCGCTTAAGCTCAAACAATAGTCAAATGAGTGGTTTTCCATCTTTGTCACCTTCACTCATTTTTATAATGAATTAAGAAAAGTTATAAAATAGCATTCAATAAATTAGTAAAGTATTCTATTGTACATAAAAAGCAGTAACGACGCCACCCGAATCCTTATCTGGTAGTTTAATCCTCATTTGAAAGAATCCAGATTCATAATATAATCTAGATCCGAATCCAACACCTGTAATGAAAATATAAATTAAAGACCGAATAAATAAGCATGCCTAGATGCATGTTCAAATGTGAAACACTCTAATTTAATTTAGAATGACAACAAAACCTGAAGATTGGTCTAACGACAACTGAACTTCTTGTCCATGTTTAAAAAACAAAATACGATTTTGTCCCCAAGTTACATAATAATTTTGATCAAAAGTTGCGTTTTTTGTTGTGGCACCAAGCGAGAAAAACATTTCGAACAAAGTGAGAACGAGCATCAACATCCTTGGACGAAATTCCATTGCAAGAGGGTAATATAACCTAGCTAGAAATATAACTTGCTAGTGTGTTTAGGATTTTTGTACAAATAAATGGGACTTATATAAGCCATAATTTCTACAAATTATTTGGTATTAATTTCCCTATGCCCATAACACAAATACATCATGAGGGCCAATTTGGATGTTACTTTGTGGCTCAAACAACTTTTTCTGTTTATTTTTGCTATTAATACAACTAGCTAATTTTCCGCCCGTGCGTTGCGGCAGGGACTCAATGACTACAAAAGGCGTGTCAGCAACGGCAAGCAGATACCGAATATCAAAACATAAATAAAAATGACGTGGTAAGGATAGTCACTCCGTCCTAAAAAAACAATTTTAAATAACCCACACGTCCTACACGTTGGAAATTCGGTTGTTTTTAGTTCAGTTATTGAGGTGCTAACACGTTAAAATATGGATGAGCTCGGTACCTGTAACGGCACCGAAAGTACCGATCCGGAAAATCATCGAAATTAGGTATCGGCACCGAAAATGCCCGGTACAATACGGTATGGTATTTGAAGGTAAAAATCAATAAATACAGGTATGGTGCTAG
The DNA here is from genome assembly GCA_030545235.1 of Helianthus tuberosus. Taxonomy (NCBI): domain Eukaryota; kingdom Viridiplantae; phylum Streptophyta; class Magnoliopsida; order Asterales; family Asteraceae; genus Helianthus; species Helianthus tuberosus. The sequence continues at coordinate 52,528,354 of CM060425.1, forward strand.
ACCGGTGTCGAACCGAAAGTAATGATTTTGAAAACGCGAAAAGGTGGGTACCAAATTGGTACCGAAAATGATTTGGTATAGTAAATTTGGTACCGATACGATGTCGGTTTAATTACAGGATTTGATACGATTTGCTCATCAATATTCTAAATATCCAAGTTTATTTTACATGCTATAATTAATTCATTACAGAAAAAGACAAAAAATAAATTAAAATAAGTTGTTGTGTATATAAAACCCCATTCAAACGAAATACAGTTACTTACTGTGTGTATGAAAAGTAATCCAAACGGTGCAATTAGTTGCATCGCTGCGTTGCTACAGGATTTTATGAGCTCGGTAACAACCGTTACCGAAATCCTCAAAAGTGGGTACCGGTACCGAATATACCTGGTACGGTACGATTCGGTACCGGTCGGTACTGGTACGACACCGGTATTTGAGGGTAAAAACATGTGAATACCGGTGCCGAACCGGTACTGAAAATACACCGGTTTGGTAAAGTTGGTACTGGTACCCGAGGGTAAAAACCGGTGAATACCAGTGCCGAACCAGTACCGAAAATACACCGATTTGATAAATTTGGTACAGGTACCCGATACCATTTGCTACACCGATTTAATAACTTTGGTACTGGTACCCGATACCATTTGCTTATCTACTATTCATTCTTATTAATGTTACTGTTCATTTCGTTGTAATTTTAATATATAGGTAATTGGTACCGGTACCCGATACCATTTACTTATCTACTATTCATTCTTATTAATGTTACTGTTCATTTCGTTGTAATTTTAATATATAGGTAATAACTAGATTTACTGCCCGCCGCGATGCGGCGGGGGTCGGTTATATATATCACAGTAGATGAAAGCCTGATGCTTGTTACATTGGTACGTGAAGTTCTTTTGTTTCATTTAGATCGCCTAATAAAGAGTCTTCGATACTTTACTATTGTACCGACCATTTGTCAATTAATACATATTCTAGGACATCCCCGTCACTAGTCATGAAAATCATGCACGTTTTGTAAAACCGGTATGTTTAGTATAAACCTTTCGTAAACCTTTCGAGTTCGTTGAAATTCATTTGCAACATGGTTTATAAATGTGTTTTCGTTCATCAAAATAGTGTTTGCTTTTGCAAAAACTTGCATGTCTTTCCACCCCCGAAAACATTTATAAAAATGTAAAGCAGTAAAAAGTGGAGGTTATGAACTCACCTTGATATTCCTGTGCAAGGCTAGCTTAGTGTGATTCCGTAGTGTCGTTCCAAGAAAGTGAATTAGCTAGCGTGCACCTATGACATTCCTACGAAGGAATACCTATGAGTTTTCTAATTTAAACGTAGCTAAACTACGTGTCCGAGCTCTACCGAATCGTTAACTAAACGACTTTAAGGTAGTGTTATCTTGACTTAGAATAACCAATCTATGGTTATTTGATCCCGATTATAATCGGGACAATACTAAGTCGTGGAAACGACTTAGTTTTCCGAGGGATTTAGGATATATATTTATATATATAAATATAAATACTTACGGAGTCGTGTTGCGAATAGAAGGCGTAGATGAAACAGTAGTACGACTCTTCGTAGTTTTCGTAAGACGTAAATAAATACCGTTTGTTCTAATCTTACGGAAAAATATTGTATGCCGTTTAGGCGTTCGAAAATAAATATAAATAATTATATTTATTTTATAAAATTATTCAAAATTATCGGCGTTTGAGATAAATGTAAACACTTACATTTATTTTATAAAAGTAATCGAAAGTATTCGAATTATCGACGTCTGAAATAAATATAACTAATTATATTTACTTTATAAACTTTCGAGTCGTAAACGTTGTCAATAAATATATATTATTTATTTTAAACAATCGTCGAATAATAGAAGCTTGGATTAAACATAAGAAATTATGTTTATACGAAATAAGTTTCGGTGTTTTGTTATCTTGTAATCACTTTTGTCAAAATGTTATAAACTCGTTTTGTAAAGAGTCGCCAAAATAAATATACTCTTATATTTATTTTATAAAAATACCTCAATCTCGCTAGATGTGGTTTTTGTGTTATGAATACGTTTCGTATTACGAATTTTACGAAAAATGGACAGAGTTTCCTCTGTTTTTGGAATAACCCCGACAACACAAGTTGTCGTTATTTTGTCAAAAACTCAACAATCAAATAATATTTCAACGCAATGTAATAACGATATATAGTTTTAGTCAAAATATATCAAAATGTAAAGAATCACTAATGTATAAACGTTATGTAATCGCTAAAGGTTCGAGCTCGGTTCGCGTAGAAATATAACTATCTAAATGATAAGACGGAAAATCCGCGCCAATAAACTTTACCGGGTCTGGAGTTGGCTGAGTTTTGGTGTAGCCTGAGTTGACTCGGTCTGACTGAGTTGAACCAATTCTGAACCGAAAACCAAGTAGAGTCAAGTTGAACCATAACTGATTTAAACCCGAACCAAAACTGAACATGCTCAAACACGAACCGTAACCGAGTTGAACCAAACAGAACCGAAACTCCTAACGGTTACCCAAGCCGAACCGTGCCGTGAAACCAGAACCTTCTCAGATCTGAACCGAACCTAACTTAAATCTAAACTGAACATCATCAGCAACAACAAAATCATCACCATCCTCGACAACAACCAGCCATTATCACCAATTCTTCAGAAAAAAAAAATGAAAACGGGGAAGAAAGACGGGTGCTTACCGGTGTTTGTCGGGAAAATCGTCGAAGGAACGTTTCCACCGCCGCCGTCGCCGTCGGAGACAGCACCGGCCACCATCGGTTCTCTCCCTCTTCTCGATTTCCTCTCTCTCTCTCCTTTCTTTCTCCGTTGCTGAAAAGAACCCACGCCGCCGCCGAAAACCACCACTGCTCGGATGGAAAACTGAATGTCGTAATCAAGTGAAGGGGCCTGATTTAGGGGAATCTGGCGTTGTTCCGCCGCGTCATCGGCCGGGGATCCGGTAGCCGGATCTGGGTGCAAGGGAGAGAGAAGAGAGATCGAGAGAGTAACTGTGTGTATGTTTGTGATGTTGGGAATTTCTCTTTGTTGGTTGGCCGCCGTCAGAAAGCTAGTAACTTATGTGGCCACATTTGAAAACCAAAAAACATCCTTGGCGCAAACCTACGATGGCATTTGATATATATAATAATTTGAATCCAAGTAAGAAAAAAATTATATCGAATTCGAATTCAAATAAGAAAACGATTATCAAAAAAATCGATTTGAATAATTTGAAAATTCGTTATGGGCTATTCTAACTTTGCTCCTCCAACAAGGGATGTATTACACACTCAATAAACTAGCGGGACTAGAAGCGACAAAACTAGAAAAATAAAAACAAAATACGAAACGGGGAAAACAGAACATAAACCCTAGGCGGCTCACCAGCAATTTCATTGCTTTCGCTCATGGAGGCGACTGATATGGATGTAGAAACCGAACACGCCAACGGCAGCTGCAGCTCAGCGAAGCGTTTTTCACTCAAAAACTCCATTCAAACCAACTTCGGTGATGATTACGTTTTCCAAATTGTTCCAAAGTATGCAAACCCTAATTGTCAGTTATACGTTTAGTATAATAATAATACGATAGATTTTGTGTGTTTAATTGTTGTGAATCATGTTTAGGGAAGACTGGACATCGATGGCGGTGTCTCTATCGTCCAGAATGGTGAAACTGTATTCGCCGGTAACCGGTCAGTTTGTTGGAGAATGTAACGGACGTCATGCTGATAGTATTAATCAAATATTATTTTCTGGAAATATGTTGCATTCTTGCTCGTCTGATGGTACTATTAGGGCGTGGGATACTCGTTCTTACCAACAGGTTGTTAGTTATTATTACATGCTGTGATTTGGTAGCAATTTGAATGTATGTTTTTGCCTTTTCGGTCGAAGTTAGTGAAAGTTTCACCGTGTGTGTTTTTATGTACATAACTGCAGGTGTCTTGTTTAAATGCTGGTCCATCGCAAGAAATATTTAGCTTTTCGTTTGGTGGATCGGACGGTAATCTTCTTGCTGCAGGTTGCAAGTCTCAGGTAATAGTATTATGAGGCAATTGTTTAGCTATCTGCAGAGTTATATTAAGTTGTATGTAATACATTTTTGCATTTGCTCTGCATAATGTGATGGCATTTGCATCTGCTAGACTCCGTTATGCATGGTGACTTCCTTTTGCTATCAGATTATGAACTCGATTGAACGGTTGAATCGTTACTCGTTGTCATAATCGCATCAAGCAGAATTTCTCAAACTGAACCAATATTGATCGGAACTGTTTATATTGTCATACAGACATAATGTGGTAATAATAAAGCTTCGCTTTTTATTCTAAATCACTAAATTAATCTTAGATAAATTATCGTTGTAGCATAAGTTTAGTTGTATGTAATCTTGCAAATATTTCATGCGTTATGCAACTCGAATATTTTTTTTTTGTTTTTTGTTTTGTGCAAAAGCATTCCGGTCTTGTCATTCAACCTTAATGCCAAATCAATCATGGTCTTTTTATGATAGAGATCATGGTTTAGTACATTTTTTACTTGCTTAATAAATACTACATAATGCACAACTGCATACGATTATTCCAGTCCATTGATCCAATCTAAAAATAAGTTTTCCATAACGAAGAGAGTTAAATTTGTCTTTGTAGATTGTTTTCTGGGACTGGAGAAACAGGAAACAGATTGCCTGCATGGAGGAATCTCATATGGATGATGTCACACAGGTTTATTCGAAATCTAGGGTTCTGTTCATATTCAATACAATTTGTATAACAACAACACAGATCAAGTTACATCTTTTTTAATATATCCCTTGTTTAGTGAAATAGTTTGACTGTTTTCACTAATCAGATTTTTTGAAACTTCAATTATTGTCACTTTATTAATTATGTTTACTACTTTTTTCTACTGGGTTATGTCAGCTTAACATAAATTATGAATGGTTACAGGTTCACTTTGTACCAGATCAGAAAAATAAGCTTGTATCTGCTTCGATTGATGGATTAATTTGCACATTTGATACCAGTGGAGAAATCAACGATGAGGATCACCTGGAATCTGTAAGTTTAGTGTAATTAATTGTTTGTTTAATGATAATATGAATCTTGTTTCGGTATAAAAATAATTTGGATATCATTCTTTAATGATCGATGGTATGAAGGTGATGAACGTGGAGACATCGATTGCAAAGGTGGGGTTTTGTGGTGCGAAATATGAGAAGCTGTGGTGTTTAACTCACATCGAAACTTTAAGGTACTTTGCTCTATACCTTGTATATTCTTAACATGATTATTATTTATGGGATTTGATGTTTTGTTACTGTTTTTTGCCTTCACTTTTAGTATTTGGGATTTGAATGATTCAAGACTTGAAGCCAATTTCAAGGATGCTCGCCCTTTGGCTTCTAATAGTTGGGCTCTAGATCAGGTATGTAACCTTGTTGTTTCTACTTAAAAAAATAAAAATAAAGGGTAAGTTACACTTTTCGTCCTTTATGTTTATACCAAATTTCAGTGGATGTCCTTTACCTTTTAAAATGTCAGGAATCATCCTTTATGTTTTAAAAACCTTGCACGGTTTGTCCTTTGACACTAACTCAGTTAAAATTTTCAGTTAAGTTTGGTATAAACATAAAGACTAAATTACCCTTATGTGACCAGACTTACCTGAAAATTTTAACTGAGTTAGTGTCAAAGGACAAATCGTGCATGGTTTTTAAAACTTAAAGGATGATTCTTGATATTCTTAAAGGTATAGGACATCCATAGAAATTTAGTATAAACATAAAGGACAAAAAGTGTAATTTACCCAAAAAATAAATGATTAGTTTTTTGAAAAACTGTTTGTTTTCCGTTGCAAACGACCTGTTATCCTTCTGTAAATGCAGTAAAACATTTTCTGTAAAAAACTTTCAAAACAAAAACACCATTAAAAATATATTTGGTTATGCAAATTCATCATCTATTGTTCAAATACGTAGGTTGACTATTTTGTTGACTGTCACTACTCGGGCGTGGATGATAATTTATGGGTTATAGGCGCCACGAATAGCGGCACTTTGGGCTACTTTCCGGTAGCCTATAGTGGAGGAATGAGATCAATCCTATCTCCGGAAGCTGTTCTTCATGGTGGTCATACGGGTGTTGTTAGAAGCGTGTTAGCTTCTCCCACCGTGAAAACTGGACTGAACCAAACAAACGGTGTTTTCGGGTGGACAGGTGGTGAAGATGGACGCCTGTGTTGCTGGTTATCTGATGAGTCGTCTGCTATAGATCATTCATGGATATCGACTTCATTGGCTGAACGATACCCCAAAAATCGCAAGAAAAGTAGGCATCGACCATATTAAAGTGGAAGTGCTGAGATTTTGGTGTGTGTTGTACTATAATATCTCTTTTTGTTTTTTTTTTATAATTATGGTAGTTTTTATCTAGTGTGACAATGTAAGTTTTAATGATTGTACTTTCCCTTTGTTTAATCAAATTCTATCAATTGTTTTTTGGTGCTGTTTTTTAAGTCTTAAAAGGGAAAACTGGTTACAACTATATCCTATATGTGTTGCTGCTAAGACTATGAATGAGTTTGAAACATATAATTAATTTGTAAACCTAAAAATGCATATTAAGAACTTTTTTATTTTAAACATTTTTAAGGCTAAACTGTGAGACACAAGATCTTGTGAATTTAACTTACATACGTGTGCTCTGTTCTCAAGCAAGTTTATTCAGCTTGCATAACCGTGTAGCTCACTGTTAAGAAAGTTTCATCATAAATATGTCACAACTATGTTAAATACCATAAACTAGTAAATCGATTATGTGTTACATAGTCATGTGATCAAGCAACTTGGGCTATAACTATGTAAACTGGGATTGTAATTTGTATGGCTGTGTGTCCTACAATAACCTATACAACCAATTTCTTGATTTAAGTTATATGATAAAAAATCAATTGTTTCTAACAAACTCTAATAGTCAGTCATATGTGACAGATTCTAAAATTAATAAATACATCAAAGTCAAACAACTCTTCTTAAGTGGTTTCAAAACCCTTTAAAGCTCTAAAATGAAGCTTGGCTGGAGAAGAGCTAAAGAGGGTTACCATATGATGTATAACTAGTTTGTTCCCCGCGCTTCGCGGCGGGAGTTGGTTGTTTCTTCCCCACGTAACGTGACATGAGTTTGGTTCTTATACGTATAAATGAGTAAAACACCTACTGTTTTTTATTCTTATTCTTAAGGAGCACTCAGACAAACTTCATAATCACTAAAGATCAGGTTTTATGCAGCTGATTAACAACTTAGAGGACATAGATTTTCTTTGATAAGCCCATGTCAATGTCAACGCTGGAACCATTTCATAGAACACCTGATGTGCACATTTTCTAGGGTAACAGACGTCAACAACCAAGGCTCTGTTAACCATCATAGCCTTTGAAGCTTCAAGAATTTCAAAGATACGAACATCATAGTCATCAAAGCAACAAAGCTTTTCACCAAACACATGTCGTATAATAACCGTTATAATCGGAATGACAAAGAACCAACAATCGAGGTTAAACAACTGAATGCACAAATTCTAATGATCAGAGCATTTCATCATACACCTGGTGTGTACACTTTGTAGGTCAATGGATTTGAAGCTCAGATATAGCTTCAACTATTTGGTGGACAGATTTAAAATGAGGAAACATAAGAGTTTCACCAGTAAAGAACCTCGGTTGCTTTGAAATCAAGCTTCAATTGTCTCAAATGAAATAGAAAGGGTACAAATTTTGAATCAAGAAACATATAAATTTCACCAGTAAAGAACACTAGTAGAACACTCGTTACCGTCATGGCTCCAAAGTCAGACCAGCTACAGGTACGCAAAAGATGAAGAAATCAGCACCTTCAAAGTTCTCGTAACTTCCGATAAATCAAAACCACAACACAAGAAGGAAGAGAACGGTTGAGCTGATAGAGAGAACATGAGTTGTCCACCAACTTGAATCACAATCAACCATTTGAAAAGCAACGGCGATGATTAAATCACATAAACCAAGAAGGGGCAATGTATACCAAACAAAACTTTGGTGTCAAAACCCAATAACCATATACTACACTGGCGCAAACCAATGTTAGCATTTGATATATATAATAATCACGAGAGAGGAATAGAATCAGGAATTCTTCTTACAACTTTCTAGAATTTAGACTTCTCTGTCTCTACCAAAAATCGTAAACAGTTGCCATATAAAATATTAGCATGTGCATGCATACCAATTTAAGTATTTATATGAGCTCAACCTTGCAGCAAGGTTTCGTGGTGTAGTTGGTTATCACGTCAGTCTAACACACTGAAGGTCTCCGGTTCGAACCCGGGCGAAGCCAATGTATTTTTTTGAAATTTTTTTTTAGCATAACCGTGTAGCTCGCTGTTAAAAAAGTTTCTGTGATCTAGAATTTAGACTTTTCTGTATCTACCAAAAAACGTAAACAATTACCATATAGAATATTAGCATGTGTATGGATACCAATTTAAGTTTTTTATGAGAGGAAATTTCCAATAAGGTTTCGTGGTGTAGTTGGTTATCACGTCAGTCTAACACACTGAAGGTCTCCGGTTCGAACCCGGGCGAAGCCATTATATTTTTCAGGAATATTGTTTTTTTATTTATTTATTTACTAGATGGCTGGGCTAATCCCTTCTGGTGCTTCGTTGGTTTATTCAGTCATTTTGCTGGAAAAAAAAAAGGAATAGCAAGAAATTGGTAAAAGGAATTCTAGGGTCAGCAATGGTAAGTCGAAAGAATAGAGGGAAAATGAGAAGAAATACTAGTTAAAATAAAACGTTCTTGATTTTTCTAAATATAACCCATAAAAATGTGCAACTTTTCTTAGAAATATGTATGCTTACATCTATAGGTACAACTTTACAATTTTGTACGGAAAAATGTATCTTTGTATCATAAGCAAAGCAATCATACTGCGCCATGAAACACCTTTATACCTATAGACACAACTTTACCATTCTGCACCAAAAAATGTATCTTTGCGTCAAAAAAAGCAAAACAATTACATTCCACCATGACACATGATAGAGTGGCTTGGCTTATCGGCGCAAAAATACCACTATGTGTCTTCTAGCCATTAGGGTTCTCTTCAATGAGAAAATCAATACAATAATAATTTAATAAATAAAATGTTAATGACTATTTAATTTAATATAGGGGGTAATTATGCTTATTTTGTGATTTTATATCTTAAATAACATAAAGCAATGAGCAATCACAAACACATGCTTATAGTAAATGGATGAGTGATGCTTGTTTGTGTTGCTACTTTCACATCTATATGTAAGACCTCTCTAACCGTGGACAACCATCCTCACCATGTCGACCATTGTTTATCATTGTTGGCCAACGGTAACTACCACTAGGGTTGGCCACCATTAACTACTGCTAGGGGGTGAATTCTGGATAAGTTTCAAATCATGACACAAAACAAGTTTTGTATTGTATTGTATTGTATTGTATTGTATTGTATTGTATTGTATTGTATTGTATTGTATTGTATTGTATTGTCTTTTGTTCAAATTGACCGCTTAATTAAACATGCCATTTTCAAGTTGTACTAAGTTTATCATGTTGATCCCTATAATATTAAAAGCTCGACATGCAAATTGTTTATAACTTAATTACAAGTTTACACATATGCATCCGGTCACCCTTTAGCATGCTTACATGAACTGATTACATGATTTAAGTATACACATGTTAGGGTTGATGAATTCGATCGATATCATAATGAATAGTGTTTGGCTTCATTAATTAATTTCAATTCAGCAACCCGACACGAAGTATCACCAACCATCAACTGACTGGACCCTATCCTTTATAATATGTTACGAGTATTAAAAATAGGGACTATCCATGTAATTTGAATAAGAAAAAACGAATTTTATAGTGATTATGTAGTACATTTTATTTTAGGCGAATTCGAAATAAATAATCCCACCTAACTCAATTTGGCTGATAATAATCCCAAGTCAGTTATTGGCCGATAATAATCCGAACTGGGTTTTTTTTTTTTTTTTTTTTTTTTGTAAAATAGTCCGCCGTTATAATAGCTTAACGGAGTTAAGTTTTTTTCTTCCGAATTACAAACCGATGTTTTAGGGCTTTTGATCAGAACGAGGATACGAGTCGATTGATGTAAAACTTACCTCGAAATTGATGTAAGGATCTGCACAAAAATGTCGTAAAACGCTCCGTAAGTGAAAATCTGAACCCCTAAAACCTTAATTTTATGAAAAATCAAGAAAATCAAATTTTAGTGTTTGCTCGCGGGCCGCGAAAGATTAGGTTTAAGTCTTCGCGGGGCGCGCCAGCTGGGCAAATCTCCGGATAAGCTTTAGGGCCACGTGTCACACACGTGGCGAGCCTAGGGTATGACACGGCAACCCTATCCGTAGCGAGGGTGGCCCTCGCGGGCCGCGAAGGTCTTCCATTCAAGTTTACGCGGGCCGCGAGAGACACAAAATTCAGCTATAAAAGGGACGTGCATGGGCAGTTCAAAACTGTCGAAAATCTCCTTCAAAACTGATTTCTTTCTGCTGAAAATAACACGTTTTAGTTGTGAAACACTGCTACGATAACAGGGTAATAACTCGATCGCTGCTACGATACAATGTCCGATCGATTGAAACCGATCCGATGGATGTTTAAGTTCTGCCTGAATTCGGGTTATACTTTGTCATTCGTCATGAGGGTTTTGATTTCGTGAAATTATCGTAAATATTGTATTAAGTTACTAACCTAGTTTCCTTTGCATTATTTAACTAGGTTACCAGGCTTAATCAGTAGGCAGACTCTATCCACTTAAACTTGCAATGTGAGTCATTCTGTTTTTATCAAACTGCTTTGTAAAACCCTAAATGTTTTCTAGTTATATTTTACAGGGATTAAGTCTTTGTTATCTTAAGTTACTAGCAGTAAGTGGGCTATTGTGCACATTACTGCTGTTTTATCACTTTTAGGTGAACGAACCTAAATAGTGATACACGTCACTTTTGGGTGAACGGACCCAATAGTGGTATGACCACAGTTACAGATCTGGTCGAGTGACAACTGGACCAGATAATTATAAGATAGGGTGTCACACCCCGATATTTCCACATATTACCGGTGGGCCTGGTGGGGAGTATCGTGACGTAGTTGATATCATCATACACAATTTATCACAGTTTAATACACAGCGAAAGTCGAAAGATAAAAACATTACAAACCGAATGAAAGTAATATCAATTATTACAAAAACGGTTGTAAGGGATTCACAGGCGGATCAAAGTTAAAAGGAACATTGTTCAACAGATTTATAAACATCTAAGCTTGCAAGACTCTTTATTGATGCTAGGAGTAGCCAACCTATTCCGTCTAGTACCTGCACTTAGCCTTTTTGGAAAATACGCCAGTTTTCACTGGTAAATACAATTAACCGACTCATTTTGAAAACGTTTAAGAGAATTGATTTGAATGCACAAGGCACAAAATAATCTTTTATAACTTGGGATAATTATTTCAAAATAAACTTGTTAAAGAATTACATGTTTATTATACGTTCAGTAGCCCGGGCTGAAAACCGGGTTAAAGATTAATAGACACACCACATGATATCATCCCGCGGCGAGTTATTCTCGAACAGGCGGTTATATCTTTTTATATACGCACCGGCAGGTGTATGCCTACACCCCGTACTTAAGTCGTGGCCATTTCAATGAATGAGCCGAGGATATCCAGGACATGGTCATTAACCCCCCAAAGGCTTAGAATAAACAAAACATATTAAACGGGTTATCTCAATAATTTAACCTTCATCCGATTAAAAATTCAATACCCGACCAAGCGGTATTTTATATACCGTACCCCAAGCCCGTATAAGGGAAAATAAGTTAAAAGTATTTACCTGAGCAAATTATACAAATTTATCTCAGCCGTACAAATCAGCAAGTGCAAATATCTTTTACTGGGCTCCTAAATTTGGAATGAAGGTTTTAATAACCTATTAGATTCCTAACTGGTCTTACTTAAGTTTAAACTTAGACCGGTTAGTTTTAAAGAAAGGTATATGGTTCAAAACGCATGATTAAGCGAAGACCGGATTAAAATGTGGTTTAGACCCGACAAGTATGAAGACTTGTATAATATGGGTAAACTAAACACATTCTGGATTTTGAAGTGAAAATGATGTGGTTTGACCCGTTTCGGTTAATTTATGCAAACTAGTTACATAAACCGTACCGAACGCGATAATTGCATAACGGGTAACCAAATGAGTCATGAACAGGTTTCCTAAGTTAATATGCCTTAAATTTGTTGTGATATCAGTAGGATACCTTCCATTATGCCCAAAACGGATTTAAAATTAATTTAAGCCCCGTAGAGGTATTTTGGTCATTTTAAGGATTATAAAATAGGTTAAATATTAATCTGAGGTTCTGGTCTAAAAAGGTCAGTAAAAATATTTGATTTAATAAGTTATATCAGTAGGGTATGGCGTACATGTGAAATTTATCATTTATAACCAATCTATGCACCGAAGGGGCATTTTGGTAATTTCACATAAGCTTTAAAGGTCAAAATGGGAAATCTGAGTTTAAAAATTTATCTTACTGTTAAAATATAAAAATTTACTTAAAACATCAGTAGGTATTAAGTCTTATATGTCAAAAATAGTTTTAATCCATACTAGGCGTTTAAAACGCGTAAAAAGTCGTTTTAAGCGATTTTTGGGTTATTTAAGGAAAGCTGAGATTTTTATCAGTCATTAAGGCTTAAAATATTTTATTTAACTTATAAAATCAGTAGCAAAAGGTTCGGTATCAAAATGTTATGTAAAACCCACTTTATTAGCAAAAAAGGTATAATCGACAATTACCGAATCAAAGCAAGAACCCCTTGTTATGACCAGTTTAAAAATAATTAAAAATCTTCAAAAATCCCAAAATATTATATTACATCAGTAGATAAGAAGTTTGGTGTCAAAATTTGGGCTTAGATAGCCTTCATGCTAATTATGCCGTTTAATTAATAAAAAACTTTCAAACTACGATATTGAGCATAACTCCTAATTTAGACCTCAAACTGATGTCAAATTCTTTAGGACATGTTTATAAATCAGTAATAAAGGTTTTTGTCCTCTCACATTTTCAAAAATCTCGTTTTAAGGTCAAAAGGGCATAATGGTCAACATTTAACCAATTAACGGTAACATGCAAATGAATCGGATAAATTAAGAACCAAGTTGTATAACCTCAGTGGGTTATACTAACCTATACCCTGGTCCTAATGGATCTCTAAGGCATATCTAATCTAAGCTAAATTGGGTCAGAACTGAAAGTCAAAGCAAAAGTCTACTTTTGCGACTTTCGGCTCCGAGTCGAGCCTAAACTCAAAATTGTCGGATTGAACATGCTTAGACATGTTCTTATATTAATTACCAAGTTATATAAGTGTTAAAATAGGTTTCATAGCTTCTACATTGTTAATTATGAGTTTATTTGCAAAATAGCTTTCTGTTGACTTTTTATAATTAAGTTTGACCCGACAATTGACCTAGTTAGAGTGGTAATCAGTAGGTTCCCTCTTAGGGGTTTATTACCTACATAATTACCAACTCATAGCCACTTTTAATTCGGCTAATGACTGGACCATTAGTGATTAATCACTAAGTCGAAGCTTAATTACGATAAGTTTGACTTTTGGTCATTAAGCTATCAAAACTTGAATTAGAGAGGCTAAGATTACTTACAAAAGCACTTAGCACGAAAATGAAGCTTAGGGAATCTTGCTTGAAGTCCAGGTAGCTCCAGAGAAGGTTTAGAAATGTTTTTGAAATGAACAAGTTCATGTGTTGCAACAAAAGCTCTATATATAGTGATTTAGATGCAACAATATCAATCCAACAAGGTCTACACATGTTTCCTGATCATCCTAGGTGTCCCCTATGCATGAAATACCACTGGTGCAGCCCCTGAATTCGAAAACCATGCATCTAAGGCGGTGGAACCGGCTGAACCTGCAGTTGTCCACTATTTTCTGCCCAGTTACAGGTTTTACGGACCGTAAGCTTAGGGCCTTACGGTCCGTATCCGCTTTTTAATCTTTATCTCCCAGATCAGCCACCTTACGGTCCGTAAGGTGGTCTCTTTGCGGTCCGTAAGGCTTGGTCAGGAGACAAAAACTTTTGAGAATAATAACATATGACCATGCAATCTTTTAGTACTCGAATCTATAGTCATTATCAGCAGGAGGGGACCATATGTTCAGACTTGAGACATCTTGGGAGTGTGGCCATGCAATGGCATTGTCTTGTAGTCTTTTGAAAAAGCCAAAGGGTGAGAATTTGTCGTAAACACATAGGATCCCATTTCTTAAAAGTTGAATTAGTTACTATAAGATTTAACCGGATACATGTGAAGCCTTCATCAGAAATTCATGAAGGTTTATAATTATTTTACCAAGGTTCGGTAACGTTAAAAAAATCACTCAGAGGTAATAATTAACATGTTGACATTTTTAATCCTCTTAGTTACCTTTCAACATGATCCGGACTTATAACACGTTTAAAGTCTATGACACGCGTCTTTTTATATTGGATGGGATTTTTCCGAGGTGTTACATCCTCACCCCTTTAAAAGAAATCTCGACCTCGAGATTTACTGGAATAAATGAGGGTACTTTTGTTTCATTGTGGACTCAACCTCCCACGTATATTCGGGACCTCTACGGGCATCCCATTTAACCTTTACAACTGGTACGTGCTTCTTTCGGAGCTTCTTAACCTGTCGATCTTCAATCGACAAAGGTTTTTCAACAAACTTTAAGCTCTCATCTATATGCACATCCTTGTGTGACATGACTAGCGATTCATCAGCTAGGCACTTCTTTAGATTGCAAATGTGGAACACATTATGAATTCCAGTGAGCTCTTCAGGTAGGTTTAACTTGTAAGCCACTGTTCCGATACATTTTATGATCTCGAATGGTCCTATGTATCTTGGGCTTAACTTACCTTTCTTGCCAAATCGCATTACCCCTTTCCAGGGTGATACCTTAAGTAACACTTTGTCACCTAACTCGAATTTTAGAGGTTTACGCCTTTTATCTGCGTAGCTTTTATGTCTATCCCTGGCAGCTTTGAGACGATCACGTATCTGCACAATCTTATCTGTCGTCTCCAGGACTATATCAGGTCCTGTTAGTTGGACATCTCCAACTTTCGCCCAGCAAACTGGCGTCCTGCACTTTCTTCCATACAAAGCTTCAAAAGGTGCAGCTTGAATACTTGAATGATAACTATTATTATATGAAAAATCGATTAATGGCAGGTGATCATCCCAACTTCCACCTAAATCAATAACACAAGCCTTTAGCATATCTTCCAGTGTTTGAATTGTACGCTCACTCTAACCATCCGTCTAAGGATGATACGCAGTGCTGAAGTTTAATCGAGTGCCCAAGGATTGCTGAAAGGTTTTCCAAAAGTGCGATGTATATCTTGTATCCCTGTCGGAAATAATAGACACTAGCACTCCGTGGAGAGATACGATCCCATCAACGTATAACTGAGCTAACTTATCTGAGCTGTGTGTTTCCTTAATAGGTAAGAAGTGGGCTGACTTGGTCAATCTGTCGACTATAACCCAAATAGTATCATTTCCTCGCTTTGTCTTTAGTAACTTTGTGATGAAATCCATAATTACCATTTCTCACTTCCAGGTGGGAAGTTCAGGCTGTTGCAGCAGACCTGACGGTCTCTGGTGTTCTGCCTTAACTTGAGCACGCGTCAGACATTTAGCCACATAAGTGGCTAGAGATTTCTTCAAACCTATCCACCAGTAATTTGCCTTTAAATCCTGGTACATTTTATCACTTCCAGGATGAACTGAGTATTTGGAGCTATGGGCTTCTTGAAGAATCACGCCCCGAAGTCCTCCATAGATTGGAACCCATATTCGTCCATTCAATCTTAGGATTCCATCCTTGCCATATGATAACTGGTCAGCAGTTACTCCCAGCTTTTCATTTGGATAGTTAGCTTCTAACACAGCTTCATTCTGAGCGGCTAACAACTTCTCATTTAGGTTGTTCTTCAATTCAATGCTCTTGGCATTAATTCTAATGGGCTTAACTCCTTCCTTCATGCTCAAAGCATCGACGACTATATTCGCCTTGCCTGGATGGTATCGGATTTCACAATCATAGTCGTTCAGTGTCTCCATACATCGACGTTGTCTCATGTTCAGATCCTTCTGGTTGAACAAGTGTTGAAGGCTTTTATGATCAGAATAGATCACACACTTGGTACCATATAAATAATGCCTCCAGAGTTTTAGTGCAAACACAACCAAGTCGTGGGTGGTGTAATTCTTCTTGTGCACTTTTAATTGTCGGGAAACATAGGCAATAACTTTGCCCTTCTGCATGAGCACGCATCCCATACCTGTGTGTGATGCGTCGCAGTATACCACAAACTCTTCTATTCCCTCAGGCAATGTTAACACAGGAGCATTGCTCAACTTTCGCTTAAGAATCTCAAAGGATTCTTGTTGCTTAGGACCCCAGTCAAACTTTATATTCTTCCTAGTCAACGAATTTAGGGGTGCAGTAATCCTCGAGAAATTCTCAATAAAACGCCTGTAATATCCTGCCAGACCCAAGAAGCTGGGAATCTCTGTGGGCGTCTTCGGCTCTTGCCAATTCATGATAGCTTCAATCTTAGCGGGATCCACCTGGATACCACACTCACTAACCACATGTCCAAGGAATTGGACTTCACGAAGCCAAAATTCAAACTTTGAAAACTTGGCGTAGAGCTTTTCTTGCTGAAGTAGTTTAAGAATACAACGAAGGTGTTTCTCATGATCAGTCTGGTTCTTTGAATAAATAAGAATGTCATCAATAAAGACAATGACAAACTTGTCCAAATAGGGTTTGCAAACGCGATTCATGAGATCCATGAATGCTGCTGGTGCATTAGTGAGTCCAAATGGCATTACTAAGAACTCGTAGTGACCATAGCGAGTTCTGAATGCAGTCTTGTGCACATCTTCATCTCTAACCTTCAGCTGATGATATCATGATCTCAAGTCAATCTTGGAGAAGTAACTGGCTCCTTGAAGCTGATCGAATAGATCTTCGATCCTGGGTAATGGATATATATTCTTGATTGTAACCTTGTTCAGCTCTCGATAATCAATGCATAAACGCATTGTTCCATCCTTTTTCTTCACAAACAGGATCGGTGCTCCCCAAGGAGATGAGCTAGGCCTAATAAATCCTTTTGCTAACAAATCATCTAGTTGAGTTCTTAATTCTTTTATCTCAGTCGGTGCCAACCGGTAAGGTGCTCTTGCAACTGGTGCTGCTCCAGGGATAATGTCGATTCTGAACTCCACTTGCCTATCTAGGGGTAAACCAGGTCGTTCTTCGGGGAATACATCAGGGTATTCAGAGATAGTGGGAATGTCTTCGATCTTGGGCTTTGGTTCATCAATGGTCACCCGTGCCATATAGATGACACAACCCTTCTTCATACACCTTGATGCCTTAAGCATAGACACTTGCTTAGGCAACCTATACTGAGTATCTCCTTGTATGGTAAGTGGCTTACCATACGGAGTCTTGATAACCACTTGTTTCTTGTCGCAAACGATCTGAGCTTGGTTATGAGATAACCAATCCATGCCTATTACTATGTAGAATCCAGCTAGTTTCAAAGGAAGCAAAGACAATGGAAAAGAGTGGTTCCTAATGGATATAAAACATCCATCTAACACAGTTGAAGCGGTTTCTATGGTACCATCGGCCAATTCTACTTCATACTTTATGCTCAGGGTTTTAACAGGCAGATTTAATAACTTACAAAACTTGTTATCTACAAAAGACTTATCAGCACCCGAATCAAACAATACCCTTGCATAAACGTCATTTATAAAAAAAGGTACATGTTATCACGTTGTCGTCCTGAACTGCTTCCCGTGCATTCATTTGAAAGACCCTAGCATTGGTCTTTTTACTTTCTTCAAGTTTCTTCGCATACTTTGGGTAGTTGGACTTGATGTGCCCCTTCTCGTTACAGTTATATCACGTCGCATCCTTTATCTTCTTGCAGTCTAACGTCTAATGCTCATTCGACTTACAAATCCCACAAGCCCTGGGCTGCGATTGGGATTTCGATTCGTACCTGCATTTTCCCAGATGACGTTTCTTGCTAATTTTACACTTGGGCTTTTCACCCGACTGTTGATCATCCTTTCTAAACCCGGAACTCTTCTTGTGATCAGAGTTCCCTTTGTGCTTCTTATCGGAACGTCGTGAGTTCTCATCCTCACGCTTCCTCTTTCCCTCATCTGAATTCCTAAGCAATCTCTGCCTGACCGCGTCGAGGGTAAGAGAAAATGATAAATCAGCCACTGACCTAAAGGTAGTAGGTCTTGATGCCTTCACACTCGCCTTAATTTCCGGAGCTAGACCTCCGATGAATCGAGCTATACGTTTTGGTTCTGGTGTAACCAAGTATGGAACCAAACGTGACATAGTATTGAAGCTCGTGAGATAAGCCTGACAGTCTAAATTCTTCATAGCTAAAGTTAAGAAATCAGTCTCAATCTTCTCAACTTCATGTTGCGGGAAGAAATTTTCTTTGATTAGAGCAACAAACTGCTCCCAAGACATGCTATATAAGTGGATCTTTCCCGTAGCTTGAATCTGTGACCTCCACCAAGCTAGAGCTTCCCCCTTAAACGATTGTGACACAAACTTCACAACGTCCTGCTCTGCACAACCACTAATGTCAACCACTGTATCCATCTCATCGAGCCAAGTCATACAATCGACGGCTCCCTTCTCTCCTGTGAAATCTCTAGGCTTACAGGAGACGAAATACTTATAAGAACAACCCTTAACACGAGGCTCTTGGTTGAACACAACCTGTTTAGATGGAACACTTCTTTGATTCGACGAGTGACGAGCATCGTCCTTCTTTGACTCATTTACTTTAGATGGAGGCTTACTATGTGCCACATATAGAGTCTTAAAGTGTGTACAACTTGATTCTTTGAATTGTCTGTCAAGTGCCCTAGTAACATCATTGTCTATTAATGCCTGTAGATCCGCACCAACTTGTCACACCCTGAATTTTCCACGTGTTACCGGTGGGCCCGGTAGGGGAGTATCGTGACGTGGTTGGCAACATAATAGTCAAACAACACAATATTTAAATGCACAGCGGAAGCAAAGTATAGATTTAATTCAACCAAACGATATTGTAATATTAAGTATCACAAATAGTCGAATATAAATCCACAGGTAGATCAAATAAAAAGGAAAACAAATGTTCAACAGTTTATGACATCCAAGCTGGCGAGACTTAATGTGGATGCTAGGAGACAAGCCAGCCTATTTCGCGTAGTACCTGCACTTAACCTTTTTAAGAAAAATACGTCAGTTTACACTGGTAAATACAATCAACCGACTCATTTTGAAAAGAGTTTAAGAAAAATGCATTTAAGGCACAAGGCACAAATAATATTTTATAACTTGGGATAATTATGTAAATATATAAACTTGTAAACGAATTACATGTTTCTTATGCGTTCAGTAGCCCGATCCGTAGACCGGGTAAAAGATCAATAAACACACCACAATATTGAGTTATGCACTGAAAGGTGTACGCCTACACCCCGTGCTCAGGTCGTGGCCATCTCGTAAGATGATGCCAGGGATATCCGGGACATGGTCATTAACCCCCCAAAGGCTTTAAGCAAACAAAACATTTCAAAACAGAGCATATCAATGATTTAACCTCTATTCGATTAAAGATTCAATGCTGGACCAAGCGGTATTTTATATACCGTACCCCAAGCCCGTATAGGGAAAATAAGTTAAAAGTATTTACCTGAGCAAGTATAGTTCAAAATCAGCAAGTGCAAGTATCTTTTACTGGTTCTCCTATTCTGGAACGAAGGTTTATAATAACCTATTAGAATCCTAACGGGTCTTTAGTTAAGCTTACGCTTAGACCGATTAGTTTTAAAGATACGGTTCGTACGCACGATTAAGCGAAGACCGGATAGAATGTGATTTAGACCCGACAAGTTTGAATACTTGCTTAATATGGGTATATGATACACATTCTGGATTTTGAGACAAAACCGATAAGGTTTGACCCGTTTCGGCTAATTTATGTAAACTAGTTACATAAACCAAACCGAACGCGCATGAAGCGTAACGGGTATCCGTAAGAGTCCTAAACAGGTTTCCTAAGTTAACACGCCCTAAATAAGTTGTGATATCAGTAGGATATCACCCATGATGCCCAAAACGAGTTTAATCTCTTACTAAGCCCCGTAGGGGTATTTTGGTCATTTTAAAGATTATAAAAGGATTTAATTAGGTTTCTGTGAACCGGGTCTGGTTACATCAGTAAAATGGCTTATTTAAACAGGTTATAACATTTGGTTATAAGTCTTATATGTAAAAATAGTTTTAAACCCAAACTATGCGTATAATACGCGTATAAAGCCGTTTTAAGCGACGTACGGTTTAAAATGCGATTCTGAGTTTCCTGATCAATTAAACAGGTTCAAAACACTCTATTTAATATTTAAAATCAGTAGCAATTGGATTGGCGTCAAAAGGATTTGTAAAACTCATTTTATGGCCGAAAAGGGTATATTCGGTATTAACCGAATTAAGGCGCTAATCCAAGCTTATGACCAGTTTAAAAATAATTAAAAATCTTTAAAAATCCCAAAATATTATATTACATCAGTGGGTAAAAGGTTTGGTGTCAAAAATTGGGTTTAGATAGGTTTTATGCTAATGACGCCGTTTAATTAATAAAAGCGTTCTTAATTACGTCATTAAGCATAACTCCTAATCTAGACCTCCGATTAACGTGAAATTTTCGGGACATGCATAATAATCAGTAACTAAGATTATGGCACTTTCATATTTCCAAAAATCTCGTTTTATGGTCATAAGGGCATTACGGTCAAAATTTAGGCGATTAACGGAAACATCGGACGATTAGGGATTCGAGTGGTATAAACGCAGAGGCTTATACACACATGTAACTAGGTCCTAATGGAACTTTAAGGCATGTCTAAACCTATAAGAATCGGGTCAGAACTGAGGTCAAAGCAAAAGTCAAACTTTTGCGTATCTCGGTTCCGAATCGGTTCTAACCATAAAGTTGTCGAATCAAGCAAGCGTATACAAGTTTTTATACTTATTTTCAGTTGGTAAGAATGATAAAATAGGCTATACGCCATTTACATCGCTAATCATGCATTAAACCAAACATAACAATTCTGTTGACTTTTACGGAAGAAGTTTGACTCGATAAACGACCTAGTTAGGATTCGAATTAGTGAGTGCCCTTTTAGGGGTTTATTAACCATATAAATACCAACTTATAACAACCTTTGATTCGAAAAAACTCTGGACCATTTGTGTTTCATCGCGAAGTCAAACCGTAGTTATGACGGTTTGATTCCTAGGCTATAAACTAAGCATAAATGAATTGAAGAAGATCAAGGATACTTACACAAGTCTTATGGATAATATGGAATGCTTGTATCAGTTCTTGAGCTCTTGCAAATGTCCAGAAGATGAAATGAATGATGAATGATGAATGTTGCACAATGTGGGTCATTTAAACAACTTCAAACAAGCTTAGATGATCGACAACTAAGTCTAGGAGGAATTAATAACATCCACAAGCATCCTACACACTATAAACCACCTTAGGGCAGCCCAATGTATCAAGAAAAATTGATCAAAGTCGGTTTAAACATCAACCCACAGCTGTGCAAACCATTCTGGTCAGATAAGGCAGTAGCGTAGCGCTACTGCCAAAGCTTTCAAGCTAGCGCTACGCTAGGGTGAAGAAGATCAGCTCAGCAAGTTTTTGTTATTTGCATTTCAGTCCCTGGTCCCTCGAAACATCGTTTTCAAGCTGTTTCTTGTATGCTAAGACTTTGTAATTTATATATGGGGGCTTTAATACTTATACCCACTTTGTCAAGTCCTCGGGTAACTTTGTGATCACCCGAAAAGCCCTAAATTTCAATGTTGACGGTTCTAACCCTTGCACACGAATTTTATCACAACTTGCTCATACGATAACGAAACTTCATGAAATTTTTGTGGTACATTCTAGTGAGCATAATTAATCGTTACAAAGCTTCGGGTTTGTCAAAAGGTCACTCAGAGGTATAACTTAAACATGTTGGCACATTTAACCCCTGTAGTTTGTAATCTCTCACTTACTTTCACAATTCGCTTCGTATGATCCATGATCTATTCGTTTAAGGTTATAAACATCATGTAGGGTTATTGCAAAGTATATTTATTCATCGTTGACACTTTGAACCCTTCTATGCACACAGTTTCACTGTTTGTCAACTTTAGTCCTTCAAGAACATTCTTTCACACGTTCAAACCTATGACACGTGTCAAGACATAATAGGACGTAAATTTTCGAGGTGTTACATCCTCACCCCCTTAAAATAAATCTCGACCCGAGATTTACTGAAACAAGTAAGGGTACTTTTCCTTCATCGTGGATTCAACCTCCCACGTGAATTCGGGACCTCTTCGGGCATCCCATTTGACCTTTACAAATGGTATATGCTTCCTTCGAAGCTTCCTCACCTGTCGATCTTCGATCGACAAAGGTTTTTCTACAAATTTCAAGCTCTCATCGATCTGCACATCTGTATAGGGTATAACCACTGATTCGTGAGCGAAACATTTCTTCAGATTGCATATGTGGAACACATTGTGTATACTACTGAGCTCTTCAGGTAAGTTTAACTTGTAGGCAACTGACCCGACACGTTCGATAACCTCGAAAGGTCCTATGTATCTCGGGCTTAGCTTACCTTTCTTACCAAATCGCATCACTCCCTTCCAGGGTGACACTTTAAGTAGGACTTTGTCACCTACTTCGAAGTGAAAATCTTTACGATTTGGATCGGCGTAAATCTTCTGCCTATTCCGGGCAGCTTGGAGATTGTTACGAATCTGGACAATCTTGTCCGTCGTTTCGAACACAATCTCTGGTCCTGATAACTGGACTTCTCCAACTTCCGCCCAACAAACAGGCGATCTACACTTTCTACCGTATAATGCCTCAAAAGGCGCAGCCTTGATGCTGGTATGGTAGCTATTGTTGTAGGAGAATTCGATCAATGGCAGGTTCTTATCCCAGCTACCTCCCAAATCGATCGCACATGCACGTAGCATGTCTTCCAACGTTTGAATAGTACGCTCACTCTGACCGTCTGTCTGTGGATGGTAAGCCGTACTAAAGTTCAAACGTGTGCCCAAAGATTGTTGGAAGCTTTTCCAAAAATGCGACGTGTACCTAGTATCTCGGTCAGAGATAATAGCTACAGGTATGCCATGTAAGGCTACAATCTTATCAACGTACAGTTGGGCTAACATATCGGAGCTGTAAGTCTCCTTGATGGGTAGGAAATGTGCTGATTTAGTCAGTCGGTCAACTATCACCCAGATGGTGTCATTTCCTTTCCTCGTCTTAGGTAACTTGGTGATAAAATCCATAGTTACCATTTCCCACTTCCAAGTAGGAAGTTCAGGTTGTTGTAGTAAACCTGACGGTTTTTGATGTTCTGCCTTGACTTGCGCACACGTCAAGCATTTAGCTACATAGGTAGCTACAGACTTCTTCAAGCCTATCCACCAATAATTTGCCCTAAGATCATGGTACATTTTATCAGCTCCAGGATGAACAGAATATTTAGAGTTGTGGGCTTCCTGGAGAATAACATCTCGGAGTCCTCCATAAATTGGAACCCATATCCGTCCATTCAATCTAAGAATTCCATCCTTACTAAGAGATAACTGCTCCTCAGTTACTCCTAGCTTTTCGTTAGGATAGTTAGCTTCCAACACAGCTTCCTTCTGTGCAGCTAACAACCTTTCTATCAAGCTGTTCTTTAATTCCATGCTCTTGGCATTGATTCCGATGGGTTTCACTCTTTCTTTCCGACTCAAGGCATCGGCGACTACATTCGCTTTGCCGGGATGGTATCTTATTTCACAATCGTAATCATTCAGAGTTTCCATCCAACGGCGTTGCCTCATGTTCAAGTCCTTCTGATTGAACAGATGTTGAAGGCTCTTGTGATCAGAATAGATCACGCATTTGATTCCATATAAGTAGTGCCTCCACAGTTTTAGTGCAAATACAACGGCACCCAACTCCAAGTCGTGGGTGGTGTAATTCTTTTCGTGCACCTTTAACTGACGTGAAGCATAGGCAATGACTTTGCCTTTTTGCATAAGCACACATCCCATCCCAGTGTGTGATGCATCACAATAAACTACAAACTCCTCTATTCCATCAGGCAATGTTAGTACCGGAGCATTGCTCAACTTTTGTTTCAGAATATCGAAGGATTCCTGCTGCTTAGGACCCCAGTCAAACTTAATCTTCTTACGTGTCAGCGAAGTCAGGGGTGCAGCAATCCTTGAAAAGTTTTCTATGAATCGCCTATAGTATCCTGCCAAACCTAGGAAGCTACGTATTTCTGTAGGCGTCTTTGGCTCGTGCCAATTCATGACTGCTTCAACTTTAGCAGGATCTACTTGGATACCATGCTCACTAACAACATGCCCAAGAAATTGGACTGCTCGAAGCCAGAATTCACATTTCGAGAACTTGGCATAAAGCTTTTCTTTATGAAGTAGTTCCAATATGCAGTGAAGATGCTTCTCGTGGTCAGCTTGGTTCTTTGAGTAGATGAGGATATCATCGATGAAAACGATGACGAATTTATCTAAGTGCGGCTTGCAAACGCGATTCATGAGATCCATGAATGCGGCCGGTGCATTAGTGAGCCCAAAAGGCATCACTAGGAACTCGTAATGACCATAACGAGTCCTAAATGCAGTCTTGTGTACGTCTTCATCTCTCACCTTCAATTGATGGTAGCCTGACCTCAAGTCAATCTTCGAGAAGAAACTTGCCCCTTGAAGTTGATCGAACAGATCGTCGATTCTGGGCAAAGGATACCTATTCTTGATGGTAACCTTATTAAGCTCGCGGTAGTCGATGCACAGACGCATCGATCCATCCTTCTTCTTGACAAATAAAACTGGTGCTCCCCACGGAGACGAACTAGGTTTGATGAAACCTTTGGCTAGCAGATCATCTAGCTGCGTTCTCAATTCCTTCATCTCTGTTGGTGCCAACCTATAAGGTGCTCTTGCCACCGGTGCTGATCCAGGAATAATGTCAATTCTGAATTCTACTTGTCTCTCTGGTGGCAAACCAGGAAGTTCTTCAGGAAAAACATCAGGGTATTCAGAAACGACGGGTATATCCCCAATCTTGGGCTTCGGCTCTTCTATAATCACTTGCGCCATGTAGATGACACAACCTTTCTTTAAACACTTAGAATCCTTGAGTATAGACATTTTCTCGGGTAGCCCATACTGGGTATCTCCCTGGATAGTAAGTGATTCACCAGACGGAGTCTTGATCATCACTTGCTTCTTATTGCATACAATCTGGGCCTGGTTATGCGATAACCAGTCCATACCCAATACTATGTCAAAGCCGGCTAACTTAAAGGGAAGTAAGGACAAAGGAAAAGAGTGATTCCTAATGGATATAAAACATCCATCTAATAAGGTTGAAGCGGTTTCTAAAGTGCCATCTGCTAGTTCCACCTCATACTTCACACTTAAAGTTCTAACAGGTAGTTTCAACAATTCACAAAACTTATTATCTACAAACGACTTATCAGCGCCTGAATCAAATAACACTCTCGCATAAACATCATTTACGAGAAAGGTACCTGTTATCACGTTATCGTCCTTGATGGCTTCCTTAGCATCCATTCTGAAGACCCTCGCATTGGTCTTCTTCCCCTCTTCATTCTTCCTTGTAAATTTTGGGCAGTTGGATTTGATATGCCCCTTTTCATTGCAACTATAACACGTTGCATCCTTTATTTTCTTGCACTCCAGGGTCTTATGTTCCGTAGACTTGCAAATCCCACAAGGCCTTGGCTGGTATTGGGATTTTGAGTCAAGTCTGCACCTTCCAAAATGGTGCTTCCTGCAAATTTTACACATGGGTTTTTCACCCGTCTGCTGACCATCCTTCTTAAATCCTGACCCCTTCTTAGAGCCATTGTTTCCCTTCTGCTTCTTATCTGAACGCCGTGAGTTGTCATCCTCACGCTTTCTTTTCTCCGTA
This sequence comes from Helianthus tuberosus, assembly GCA_030545235.1. Taxonomy (NCBI): domain Eukaryota; kingdom Viridiplantae; phylum Streptophyta; class Magnoliopsida; order Asterales; family Asteraceae; genus Helianthus; species Helianthus tuberosus. Next base: position 52,554,672 of record CM060425.1, read on the forward strand.
TCAGTTTTCCTCAGTGACCTCAGCCTGACAGCATCTGAGGTCAGAGATAACGATATGTCCGTTACTGACCGAAAAGTGGTTGGTCTGGAGGCCTTTACACTAGCTTTGATCTCCGGTTCCAAACCCCCGATAAAACGAGCTATACGTTTAGGCTCTGGAGTCACCAAATAAGGGACCAACCTTGACAAAGTATTGAAAGTGGTAAGGTAGGCCTGACAGTCCAGGTTCTTCATGACCAGCGCTAGGAAATCAGATTCAATTCTCTCAACCTCGTGTTGAGGGCAGAAATTTTCTTTGATTAGTGCCATGAACTCTTCCCATGTCATGTTGTATAACGGAACTTTCCCTGTGGCCTGGATCAAAGATCTCCACCAGGCTAAGGCTTCTCCTTTGAAAGACTGCGAGACAAACTTCACAATGTCCCTATTATGACAACCACTAATATCCACCACAGTATCCATTTCATCCATCCACGTCATGCAATCAACAGCTCCTTTTTCCCCATTGAAGTCTCTGGGTTTGCACGACACGAAGTATTTATAGGTGCAACCCCTATTACGAGGTTCTTGGTTCTGTAGGGCTCTTTGGGATGGATTACTCCTTTGATTCGAGGAGTGGTGAGAATTACTGTTGTGGGCAGTGTGGGTCCTGGAGGGTGTTCTAGTGTGTGATGCAGAATGGGTCCTCGTATGGGTACCACTTGATCCATGGTGCTGTCTACCCATAGCTATATTAACCGCATTATTTATCATAGCTTGCAACTCTGGACCTGCTACGTTAACTTGGGCATTTTCATTCACTATCCCTGGGTGACTGTTGACCTCGTTTGAGTCTGCCATGTAACTAGAACTGTCACATATCGACAACAATTTATTGGTGAGTTTATTATAAAATTGTCTTTTATGGCAATTTATTAGCCGTGGTAAACGTAGACCAAATATGGTTAATTTATTACCCACATAAATTTAGGATTTCTAATATAATTTATCCTAATTATAAAACAATAACAGTTTTATTAGCACATAAGGCCTAGTCACTGGGACAATTTAGATTATAAGCTATGATTTCAGAGAATCAAAGCATAAAGGTTTGAACAAGGTTCATTACCTTTATCAGACAGGGTCACAGACTAATACTGTCTTTTGTCTCATATGAAAATGAGAAGGGCCCGTAGGCATTCCATTACCAATGGATGGTAAAAAGAATTGATCATATTTATTAATGATTTAACCCATGATTCAGAGATCAATATAATGGGTCAGGAATAAAAATCCTTATTTAGAATGACGTGTGTGATTTTAACGAATCACATCTGCCAGGAGTGTTAACATGTTTTCAGACGTTAACTAGGATTGGAATCTTTTATACAGGTCTTACCATTTTGGCTAAGTCTTATAATGACATGTAGGCTAGGTTTTACCTTTAAGATCCTTAATTGATTTAATAGGCAGATCACTTACAAAAAGGATAATGTTATTTTTGTTTATTTCATGTATAATATATAAATGCATAAATGACAGAAATAAAATTTCAAACTTAACATTCCATTATAATTTTCAAATTTTACATTTTTGCCCTAAACGGGACTTTTACATATACTTGCCCACGCAGGAGCTATACTGATAACACATGTCCTCACAGGGACTATTTACAAACACAAGTGTCCACGCAGGGACTAATAAGACAAGTCCTCGTAGGAACTAGGTACAAAGGTAGATGTCCACGCAGGGACTACATACACACATAAATAAATGTCCACGTAGGGACTTGATTTAAACAAGGAACTACAACAATATATATATGGGGATTTAACGATCCCTTTTCTTCTTCCCCTTCAGCAAATCTGCTAAACCACTCATGAATCCTTGGTTCTTCTTACGCTCTCTCTGGAGGTCTCGCTCAACCCGATCCAACCTATGACAGAGCTCCACCTGCTCAGGAGGAGGAACCCGTGGTGGCTGATGCTGAAATGGCGGCTGGGTAGGTACTTGATACCCATGTGCTGGATGTCCCATTCCCCAAGGGGTTCCATATGGTCCCTCAGGGTTTTGGGCATAGTAGTTTGCTGCCACGTGGTAAGGATCCTCTGCATAATTGTAGGTAGAGTATGCTGGCGGTCCATATGGATTGTAAGCTGTCGGAGCAGTATATGCAGGGATGGGCTCGCCAAAACCCGTTGGTGGCGGTGCAATAGGTACCGAATTCACCTCCGAAACTGGAACCGAAGGTCCTCCCATCTGTGGGACTTCATAAGTAGGCGGGTAATGGCTGCTGCTAGAATGTTGAGGAGTGGTGATATGAACTCCCACTGGTCGTACTGACATCCGCGGGCCAGTCCTCCTACGTCTCGGCGGTTCTGGAGGCTCTACATAAACTGGCGGCGGTGGAGGCGGTGGCGTGACTGCCTCGAAATGGGGATCCTCAGAGGGATCTTGCTGCTGTGGTGTCTGCTGGTGAGGTGATGAGTGTTCAGATGGTGTATAGTACCACTCACATCGTTCGAACCTCGCCATGTGACTATCCGGACCCTCGTAGGGTGGTCCGTGGTAAGATGAACCATCAGAGATCGAAAAAGGATGGTTCCTAGATCCTGTTGAAGCCTCGACGGGATCTGTGTCCTCGTCCATATCTTGATCACCAGAAAAGTGATCCTCCGGCCCTAGCGGGTTGAAGCCCACGTGCTCTGGTAGATACTCTGCTGGGTTAAACTGACCCTGAAATACCGGAGTAGGATCGCCAAAAGAATTGTGCGCCGGAGATTGCTGTTGCTGGTCGTGGGGCTCATTCTCTGAATGAGGCCCAAAGGAGTGCTGATATGAAGGCGTTGAAACATGTGATGTGGATCGCCTGGCAAGCTCCTCATAAACCCTCCAAGGTTCGTCATGATTGTGACCTCTTGTAGAAGAATTAGATCGTCGATGCGAAGGACCTGCCTCATGGTCGTTAGGCGCGCTAACTCGCCCTCTTCCTAGCCCTCTGAATCTTGGCGGCATTGCTTAACCTGTTAATATAAATAAGGTAACACCAAGAAAATAATAAAGGACTAAATTTAAAATTTAAAAAAAAATATTTTGGATTATTCCTAAGTTCTTTGTCTAGACTCGAAGATTTAGGAATGTGCAAATGTGTAACTGAGATTAAACACAAAAGGCTAGTGTTTAATTCACTCAGTGTTGGCTCTGATACCAACCTGTCACACCCTGAATTTTCCACGTGTTACCGGTGGGCCCGGTAGGGGAGTATCGTGACGTGGTTGGCAACATAATAGTCAAATAACACAATATTTAAATGCACAGCGGAAGCAAAGTATAGATTTAATTCAACCAAACGATATTGTAATATTAAGTATCACAAATAGTCGAATATAAATCCACAGGTAGATCAAATAAAAAGGAAAACAAATGTTCAACAGTTTATGACATCCAAGCTGGCGAGACTTAATGTGGATGCTAGGAGACAAGCCAGCCTATTTCGCGTAGTACCTGCACTTAACCTTTTTAAGAAAAATACGTCAGTTTACACTGGTAAATACAATCAACCGACTCATTTTGAAAAGAGTTTAAGAAAAATGCATTTAAGGCACAAGGCACAAATAATATTTTATAACTTGGGATAATTATGTAAATATATAAACTTGTAAACGAATTACATGTTTCTTATGCGTTCAGTAGCCCGATCCGTAGACCGGGTAAAAGATCAATAAACACACCACAATATTGAGTTATGCACTGAAAGGTGTACGCCTACACCCCGTGCTCAGGTCGTGGCCATCTCGTAAGATGATGCCAGGGATATCCGGGACATGGTCATTAACCCCCCAAAGGCTTTAAGCAAACAAAACATTTCAAAACAGAGCATATCAATGATTTAACCTCTATTCGATTAAAGATTCAATGCTGGACCAAGCGGTATTTTATATACCGTACCCCAAGCCCGTATAGGGAAAATAAGTTAAAAGTATTTACCTGAGCAAGTATAGTTCAAAATCAGCAAGTGCAAGTATCTTTTACTGGTTCTCCTATTCTGGAACGAAGGTTTATAATAACCTATTAGAATCCTAACGGGTCTTTAGTTAAGCTTACGCTTAGACCGATTAGTTTTAAAGATACGGTTCGTACGCACGATTAAGCGAAGACCGGATAGAATGTGATTTAGACCCGACAAGTTTGAATACTTGCTTAATATGGGTATATGATACACATTCTGGATTTTGAGACAAAACCGATAAGGTTTGACCCGTTTCGGCTAATTTATGTAAACTAGTTACATAAACCAAACCGAACGCGCATGAAGCGTAACGGGTATCCGTAAGAGTCCTAAACAGGTTTCCTAAGTTAACACGCCCTAAATAAGTTGTGATATCAGTAGGATATCACCCATGATGCCCAAAACGAGTTTAATCTCTTACTAAGCCCCGTAGGGGTATTTTGGTCATTTTAAAGATTATAAAAGGATTTAATTAGGTTTCTGTGAACCGGGTCTGGTTACATCAGTAAAATGGCTTATTTAAACAGGTTATAACATTTGGTTATAAGTCTTATATGTAAAAATAGTTTTAAACCCAAACTATGCGTATAATACGCGTATAAAGCCGTTTTAAGCGACGTACGGTTTAAAATACGATTCTGAGTTTCCTGATCAATTAAACAGGTTCAAAACACTATATTTAATATTTAAAATCAGTAGCAATTGGATTGGCGTCAAAAGGATTTGTAAAACTCATTTTATGGCCGAAAAGGGTATATTCGGTATTAACCGAATTAAGGCGCTAATCCAAGCTTATGACCAGTTTAAAAATAATTAAAAATCTTTAAAAATCCCAAAATATTATATTACATCAGTGGGTAAAAGGTTTGGTGTCAAAAATTGGGTTTAGATAGGTTTTATGCTAATGACGCCGTTTAATTAATAAAAGCGTTCTTAATTACGTCATTAAGCATAACTCCTAATCTAGACCTCCGATTAACGTGAAATTTTCGGGACATGCATAATAATCAGTAACTAAGATTATGGCACTTTCATATTTCCAAAAATCTCGTTTTATGGTCATAAGGGCATTACGGTCAAAATTTAGGCGATTAACGGAAACATCGGACGATTAGGGATTCGAGTGGTATAAACGCAGAGGCTTATACACACATGTAACTAGGTCCTAATGGAACTTTAAGGCATGTCTAAACCTATAAGAATCGGGTCAGAACTGAGGTCAAAGCAAAAGTCAAACTTTTGCGTATCTCGGTTCCGAATCGGTTCTAACCATAAAGTTGTCGAATCAAGCAAGCGTATACAAGTTTTTATACTTATTTTCAGTTGGTAAGAATGATAAAATAGGCTATACGCCATTTACATCGCTAATCATGCATTAAACCAAACATAACAATTCTGTTGACTTTTACGGAAGAAGTTTGACTCGATAAACGACCTAGTTAGGATTCGAATTAGTGAGTGCCCTTTTAGGGGTTTATTAACCATATAAATACCAACTTATAACAACCTTTGATTCGACAAAACTCTGGACCATTTGTGTTTCATCGCGAAGTCAAACCGTAGTTACGACGGTTTGATTCCTAGGCTATAAACTAAGCATAAATGAATTGAAGAAGATCAAGGATACTTACACAAGTCTTATGGATAATATGGAATGCTTGTATCAGTTCTTGAGCTCTTGCAAATGTCCAGAAGATGAAATGAATGATGAATGATGAATGTTGCACAATGTGGGTCATTTAAACAACTTCAAACAAGCTTAGATGATCGACAACTAAGTCTAGGAGGAATTAATAACATCCACAAGCATCCTACACACTATAAACCACCTTAGGGCAGCCCAATGTATCAAGAAAAATTGATCAAAGTCGGTTTAAACATCAACCCACAGCTGTGCAAACCATTCTGGTCAGATAAGGCAGTAGCGTAGCGCTACTGCCAAAGCTTTCAAGCTAGCGCTACGCTAGGGTGAAGAAGATCAGCTCAGCAAGTTTTTGTTATTTGCATTTCAGTCCCTGGTCCCTCGAAACATCGTTTTCAAGCTGTTTCTTGTATGCTAAGACTTTGTAATTTATATATGGGGGCTTTAATACTTATACCCACTTTGTCAAGTCCTCGGGTAACTTTGTGATCACCCGAAAAGCCCTAAATTTCAATGTTGACGGTTCTAACCCTTGCACACGAATTTTATCACAACTTGCTCATACGATAACGAAACTTCATGAAATTTTTGTGGTACATTCTAGTGAGCATAATTAATCGTTACAAAGCTTCGGGTTTGTCAAAAGGTCACTCAGAGGTATAACTTAAACATGTTGGCACATTTAACCCCTGTAGTTTGTAATCTCTCACTTACTTTCACAATTCGCTTCGTATGATCCATGATCTATTCGTTTAAGGTTATAAACATCATGTAGGGTTATTGCAAAGTATATTTATTCATCGTTGACACTTTGAACCCTTCTATGCACACAGTTTCACTGTTTGTCAACTTTAGTCCTTCAAGAACATTCTTTCACACGTTCAAACCTATGACACGTGTCAAGACATAATAGGACATAAATTTTCGAGGTGTTACACAACTACATTAATCCTGGTGGTGTCATGATTTTCTCTCGGGTGACTGTTTACTTCCTCCGATTCAGCCATGTAGCTTGATTGCTACAAAACAATTGACAATATCTTATTCAGAGGTTATTTATGGGATCATCCCTTTGCTGATTCATTAACCATGGCAATTATAAACCATATTTGGTTAATTTATTAAACATATTTATTTAGGATTTCCATTATAATTTATCCTAATTATAAAGTATTAAGGGTATTATTAATGGCACATAAGGCCTAGTCACAAGGAAAATTTTAAGCCATGATTTCAGAGAATCAAGGTATTAAGGTTTGAACATAGTTCATTACCTTTTATTGACAGGGAGTCGTAGACTACAACTTTCTTTTGTCTTATTTGATAATTATTACGGCCCGTAGGCACTACATCACTAATGGATGTCTCATATATGGTCCTCTTAAATGATGATCTGGACCCATGATTTATAGATCATTAGGCCGATTAAGGAATCTGGAAGAATCCAATATAAGGATGACATGTGTGATTTTTAACGAATCACATCTGCCAGGAGTGTTAACATCTTTTCAGATGCTAACAAGGATTTGGATCTTTTTAAACAGGTTTTACCATCATGACCATGTCTATAATGACATGCAGGCTAGGTTATACCTTTTAAGATTCTTATTTAATATTTAAAGGCAGATCATTTAAAAGGAATTATATTTTTTATTTATTTCATATTTTATATTTATACATATAATGATAAAATGAAATTTTGAATTAAAACATTCCATAATTAAATAAAAAGAGTACATAAATGCCCTAAACGGGACTTTAACAGAAACAACTTGCCCACGCAGGGGCTAAACTGAAAATACAAGTCCTCGCAGGGACTGAATACATAAATAGATGTCCACGCAGGGACTTGATTGGAAACAAGGAAATTACAATACAAATAAATAAATAAATAAGGAATCTTCAAAAATCCCTTTCTTCTTTCCCTTGATTAAATTCGCCAGACCTTTGAGAAATCCTCAGTGGTTCCTACGCTCTTCTTGAACCTCCCGTTCCACCTGACTCAACCTTTGAAGAATCTCCTGCTGCGATGGCTGGATCTGCGGCGGTTGCGGCTGCTGATGCTGTGGAGGTTGAGGAGGTGGCGGGTATTGGTACCCATAGGTCTGGTACCCAGTCTGATATGGGACTCCATAGGGCCCCTCTGGATGAAGAGCATTGTAGTTCGCCGCTACAAGGTATGGGTAAACTTCGGCGTAGTTTTAGGTAGTATGGGCTGCTGCTCAAAAGGGTTATACGTCGCTGCACCGGCGTATGAAGGAATTGGGTTATCATAACCCACTGGTGGCAGTGCGACTGGCGCAGAGTCCACCTCAGAAACGGGGTTTGAAAGCCCACCCATCTGTGGGTCTTCATATAGTGGCGGGTAATGACTGCCACTTGAATGTTGAGGGGTGCTGAAATGGAAATCCCCTCCTCGCACGGACATCCGTGCTCCTGATCTCCTACGCCTCGGTGTCTCCGGAGGCGGTTGCTGCACTGGTGGTGGTGGCGGTGAAGTGACTGCTACAAAACGTGAATCCTCCGAGGGATCCTGCTGCTGCTGCTGAGACGGGTTGTAAGAGGGAGTAAACACCCAGTCGTATTGCGCAAACCTTGCCTCATAGCTATTTGGA